>JAUMHL010000002.1:671093-690336 GCA_032362345.1 Sandelia bainsii | reverse complement strand
CGTACAGCTGTTCTAGACACCGTGAAACGTTTGTAAATGGCAGTGTAGCCTTCACCCTCACGATGAGCATCTACTATGCTCTTTCTGAGGTCCAGACTAATTTCTTTTTTTTTGGCAAGATGAAATTGCTTCTTACCAAAAGTGTCAGAGTAGTAAGTGTTCAAGTGCCACTGGCCCTGCTAACCAGAGTTCCTTATGTAATGTTCAATGCTGATTGATTACACAGGTGTGGTGTGAAAGTTAATTGAATGTTCAGGTGTGTTTTTTGTTTGAATGGTCAGATTTGTCTTGGAAGTAAAGAAAGCACAGGGGGGCTAATAATTATGGCCTTGTCATTTTTCAGTTTTCTTGTTACAATTCAGCACATCTATGAAATATCTTAATCAAACTTTGTGGAGATTTTGTCTTTGTTCTTTTGGAAGTACAAGTATGAACAGTTTTTGTTATGGTCATTTCCTTGGGAATATTAAGGGTTTTGTGTGATTTCATCAGGGGGGCTAATAATTCTTATCTTAACTGTATGTACATTTAGCTACATCCTTCTAAATATAATAATGAGTGTGTCTTGTTGTATTGTAAATGGTGGTTGACATGACATGTTCTCTATAATATCTGGTTGAAACAACAGGTTTTTGCAGTCTGGTTGCAGGCGGTGAAAGCCTCAATGGAAATGCAATTCAATTCAACTGTATTTATATAGCTCTGAATCACAACAGAAGTCACCTCATGCACTTTACATTGTAAGGTTTAAGACCTTACACAATATAAGTACATACAGAATAACAGTCCCACTTGAGCAGCACTAGGCGACAGTGGAGAGGAAAAACTCCCTTTAACGGAAGAAACCTCCAGCAGAACCAGGCTCAGGGTGGGCGGTCATCTCCCTCGACCGGTTGGGGTGAGTTGTATTGTATCTACCTGCAGAAAATTGCCCCCAGGATGCTGGAGATTTCCTTCTTTAAGTCCCACAGGTTGTTAGATACCTGAAATTGCACACAAGTCTTACTATTAGTAACATTAGCACTACAATTCTTTATTAAAACATTGGTATTATGTTCTCTTAATACAGCAGGCCCCACCTATGGATGCCCTGAGTTGAAGTATGTGTTCATGATTTATCATTTATTAAGAATTACACTTGGTTGGCAGTGTTATAGTTGTTACAGTAATTGGCAGGTACACCAAAGTTCAGCCTAAACAGCCCCACAATCAACCCCCCTTCATGAAGGTGTTTACAGTAGTTTATGTCCAAAGTTTTACCTGCATGATCTAGTAGAACAATATAATTCAGTATCATTAGTTTTAGCTTGGTGGAGCTGTTCTGTAATAAACGGCCAACTGAGTGGAGCTGATAGATACATTAACAGGCATAATTAAACTGTTCTAGATTGTTATTTTATGTTATGTTAGAAATTAACAGCTGGTATTAACAGTACTATTGAAAAAAAAACACCTCAGGCTGTGACAGCTTCATTTACTATTAGTATTTTTGAGCAGAAATTTTGAGAGTGCGAGCAGCAGCTGAGTACAAGGAGAAAGTCTGACAGAACAAATATATAGAGAGAGTGCGGCCAGAGTGCGAGGGAAGGGTTTTGAGATAAATAGAAACAAGATTTGTACATGAAATCATGAAACTATGCTCTTGGATTTAGATAGAGATCTTATGTCATATATTTTTCTTGTCACTGTAGCTGTCATGGATGAGCAACATGACCTTTGTAAATGACACATGTCTACACACAAGCAATAAACATGAAACTTTATGAATTCCTGTACCTTCACAGTTTACTGTTGTAGCACTGCAGAAGAGCTGCCAGTGGCGTCGAACCTCCTGGGGTCTGACATAATAGTGCCACCTCTCTGTGATGATTGAGGGGGCTCAAGGTCTTAACACAGCTGTAAATACATTTAGAGATTCCATAAGAGATGCCAGGTGCCTGTCGCTCCCCTGCTGCCAGGAGCAGTGCCATTGAAAAACCTAACACTGTGAAGCAAATCAAATGCAGCTGAAATGTGAAAGTCTGTGAAATGTGAAGGTCTAATTTGTCCTGTTTACTGTGATGGGTAGACCAGAGCTCACGAGTGTGTGCACACACATACATAAGTACACACCATCATCAGCAGCAGAGTTAGTCAACACCATCTGTGGTGTCTGTTTATTCCTCTCTCAGATAGAGTGCTCATCAATAGAAATCAGGTTGACTGAAACCGTGTTTCTCAATAAAGGCTGCACTGCAGGTAAAACTACCCTTCAACGTGTGTGTGTGTGGGTGCGACTGAGCGCACAATTATTGCTTCCAACATTGAATTAAGACTGTTTCCAATCAAAATGACTGTGGTAAAAGTCATTTGCTACACAAATGCAGGGTAAATAACACACACACACACACACACTTTACACCTCTTTTTTGAAGGCACAGGACAGATATAGGATCTGGAAAAAAAGAGGGACACAGCAGCAGTCGAGGCGCTGTAACATTTTCATGTGTCCCTTTAGGCTCTGAATTATGGGTAGGATTATACATGGGGGGCACACAAGGAACAGCCTAAGTCATTCCAATAGTCCCTGTGGTGGCAATAGTTCAGGCTTTCTGGCCAAAATATGCTTCATCAGCTTTACAGAGGGGGGAAATAGATGAAGACCACCACCTCCTCCATAATGTGTCTCCGTGACAAGTGTGCAGGGTTAGTGCCAAGCTGCATGGTGGCCATTGCTCCTCTGAGGGCTTGCTGCATTTGAAATCAATGGATGTCACGCTATTGTCACAATGCACTGGCATGCTCTTTATGTTTGCCTTGCATTTATAACATTTTTGTGTCAAAGCCCTGGTTGTCATTCACATGCAGACTTACATGAAAATCATGTACAGTAAGGAGGTAAAAGCACAATGATGATTACTGTTGCATAACTGGTTCTGCTGACATCTCTCAGTGTAAACTAGGTACCTACTGGCATCTGTATGCTAACAGGGTTTTCAATGACGTCACGAAGTAAAAAGCATGTTGCGTTCTGGGATTGACAGGGGTCTTGTCTTTAAAATGACAGTAGTGAGACTGAGAAAAGTAGATGTTAAGGGACCAGTGATGTTCCAATGTCTTACCCAGTGGCTCAATTACAGAGGTTTTACTAACAATAATATTAGACACACTGTGTCACACGGTGTGTCAGTCTGTTGACTCAAATGCTAACCTACTGTACCTAAAGCAACATTAGATGCTTTCAGCCTTGAAACTCAAGTTAAACAAAATTCAAAGTTAACAACTAAAATACACAGTAGTCAAAAGGCAGTGGAAGCTATGAGCAGGTCACATTTAAGGAATAGCAGTATACTCAGGTCTTTTTCCATGTCCCTTGCACAACAGCAGCAGAGGCCATGGGCTTCTCCACGTAGCATGCATGGCGGCCTTCAGTAATAAGTTGGAACAAATAAATCCACCAGCCATACGTCTACTTACACAGAGCACTATCACTAACTGAGGGTCCTTGTATGAATGGAAAACATTTGAATAGACAGACATATACAGCAGATATATGTCAAGTCAGGCTCTGACACGCTTCTGATGACATTGTGCATGTGCATTGGGTAGTCTGTCATAAGTCTCAGCCAAGTCATGACAAGAATTTCTGTTTCTATAATTTTCTGATCATCTTATCAGGTAAAAATTCTGTGTAGTCTGAACACAGCATAACAGTTGTGACTCCGGCAAAATCAGACATCATCAGTGCATTCACACATGCTACAAACCTGCTAGATTCCAGAATATTTACACTTAACACATAGCCAGACCTTGTGCAGAAAAAGCCAAATACCACTTGCAATCAAATAACAGTGGAATATGTGCAGTATATTGATGGCAGAGCCAGACATCCCACCAGAAAATTCTGCATGTTTCATGTTGATCCCATATTACGTAATAGCGGCTTTTTGACACCCACAAATTATAGACAATATTCCTGAAATCAGAATTATGTTTTTTTTTGTAGTCAGTGGACGTCTCCTCTGCCTTTGTGTGCAGGCTCAGTGTTTAGACAGTAACACCTCATCTGCATAGAAGGCGTAGCGTGAGCAGCCTGTCAGCAAGAGCACTGGTGATCCACGTGTGAGGCATTCAGGGACTGTGCAGAGTGTAGGTGATCTGTGTTCAGAGCCCAGTAGCCCTTGGAGAAAGACGTTACACAGCCAGCTGCTCCCTTAAGCACTTGAGGTGGAGGAATAAAGGAAATTAGTTGTTTGATCTGTTAAACTCCTTCACACTTGTTAATTCCATGTAAAAAGTAAAACTTCACTTTAAAGCAGCTGTTGTTTGAAGTTGTATAAAACAGTGCTCTGTTCTACACACATTCCTAACTCCTCCACTAAATGACCATCTGTTTTATTACCACGAGGTATGATGTGACTATCTTTGTCAGAGCCTTTAACACATTATGTTGACCATCACTGTGGTAACTCCCGGCTCTCTTTCTTTCTCAGAGCCCGTTTGTGTGGGCACGCTCGTCTGTTTTTTTTCTCTTTTCATGTTTCACACTGCACCAAGCAATATTTTTGTGCTTTTAACATTTGGACAGCCTACGTTTAAAGCGCTGTTTAACCTTTCAAAACGCTGCCGAGGCTCCGAGCAACATTTGAATAATATTGTCTCTGCCAACATTTTACCTTCCGTACAGAGAGAGGCTCTCAGGCAGTCAACGATATACAGCTTACTACATCAAAAAAGCTGTATCTATATTTAGGGTTCAAGGAAACAGTGTATATTTATTTTTAAAACAAATGTTTATTATTCCTTTTTATCATCCAGCCTCTTGAAAAACATGTCAGTTACAATCCCTTACTTTCTCCCCTCTGTTTCCCTCCATATTAAAAACTCATAAGAAATATTTAAACAGTAATAGAGGAGTTTAAGGAGGCGGATGGAGATAAACTTTAGGCCATGTGTATTTTCAATCTCAGCCATTCCCCCGGGCCCTTCCTTTACCGCCTTTAAGAGAATACAAATCACTTCAATTATTCAAACCTCCAGAGAATGCAGGGGGAATAAAAACTAATACACACGCCAGGAAAACAGATAAATAAACCTATGTATAAACAAACTCTGTGCACATTAATTACACATTTCAAAAGGCAGTGAAAAAGAAGCTGCTCGTTGTGAATAAAGAACAAGTTTTCAGTGTTCTTTATTGGGCTTGATGTTGTTTCTGTGCCTTGCCTACCATGGAGTAATAAGCCCACACAGGTAAACAAAGCAACTCCCTTGATATGCTGGAGTGAAACATCCTCCTTTTTTTCCTGCCTTTTGTCATCCTTCACTTGATCTGAGATGCTTTAGTCATATCATACACAAGGACGACTGCAGCTTTTGTGGGAGGATGATGCTTACGAGTTAGAGCGACGTGCAGACTGGAGCATCGAGGAAACAGTGACCTACTTTTTGGGTCTATGCTCCTTTAACACAACTACAACGAGGCCGTATCAGAACATCACTGACCTGCTGGTCGGCAGGAGAAAGAGTCATGGACCTTCAGTATTCAGTAAAATATGGCCTAATGCAGGGACCAAATCATATGACTCAATTCCTTATTAAAGGGCACATAAGAAAAATTACTGAGCATTAGCGCATTCCCCAATTTTCTCTTAGTCACTATAATTCACTTTGCAGTGAAGAAAGGGAGTCTGCCAGTTCATGACTCATACAAACAGATTTTTGTTGGTACCTGAGTGAGTTTTGAATGTGTTGCTTTTAGATAAAAGCTCATGTCAGCATGTTAACACATCACAACAACAACGCTTACATGCTTTAACACCCATAACACCCATATATGTCGCTAGCCCCAACCCTCCTATATGACAAAAGTCACAGTCTGCTCGTACAATGGCACCAAAATAGCAGCTGGTAACACTTATTTTTGTTCTAAATGGTCAAAAACGCATAGAAATGTCTGGATTAGGTTTAGACACTAAATAAACAAGGTTAGGCTTAGTAAAACTTTATGTGAGCCTTAAAGGTTACTGCTTCCTTAACTTCACGTGACTGGATAATGACTGTGCAAACAACACAATCTGGTTGTGATTAGGCATAAAGACATCTGGGTTAGGTTAGCCACTAAATAAACATGGTTAGCTTACTAAAAATGGCTGCTTCTTTAGCTTCACACGTGACAAACATGATTTTCCTACTGGTCACGTTTGTTACAATAATATCAATATAAAGTTGTCTTATACTGGACTCAAACTCCAGTTGGAGTTGGATGGTGCCTATCAATATACGCCACCAATAGGAAAGGAGGGCATATGAACCAGCTTCCTATTGTTTTTTTCCATTGATGGACATGTGAACCACCCTATGCCGTTAAAATGCAGTTAAATACAAAAGGCTGTTGTCTGTCTAAAACCTTACATGATAGAAGAATCCTGATTTTGCCATCGTGTTCAGTGAGTAAAGTTTAACTGAAGGCAATCAGTTTTATTCAGTTAACAAACATTTTTGGAAACTTTGTTGACCAGTGTAGTTGGTCGCCGTGTAATATTCACTGCAGCCGCTAATCGTTGTCAGATGGTAAAATGTATATGTTTTTAAATGACCTACAACATTGTATTTCACAGGAGGACTGTCTCAAGCCTAAGCAAGTATAATGTTTACCATGTTCAACATGTTCATTTAACATGTTAGCTTGATACTGTAACATTTCAGCTTAGGCTGTTATAATGTGATTAGTTTAGCAGGTAACTGATCATAAACTAAAGAATTTGTATAGAGTGTGAAAAACTACAAATCACTAAAGTCAGCAAAATTCATCCTCTGGGGACTATGAATGATTGTATTAATTTTCCTGCTAATTCATCCAATAGTAGATATAATATTTTAATCTGTACATAGCTGAATATCTGCATGGTGTGTCTAATAAAATGGTTAGTGAAATGGTTGAAATGGTTAATGAATCAAAATTCAAATCTATTTTCTACTGCTTGTATAAACAATTACTACAATCCCTATTTAAGTTTTACAGCACATTCACTACTTTCTTTCACTGTCTGTAGCTCTACACGTCTGGCATAGCTGCATTTCAGTGATTGTATATTCCACACTGCACATATTATAGGATATGCTTTTGGAAAAGAAAAGGTTTTGCACAATTTGCAGACAAGGCAAAGCATATTGATTTACAGCACATTTAAAACACAGAGGCAATTCAGAATGCTTTATATAGCCAGAGAAAGTCATTCAAACAATACTGAACACTGAAAACAATAAGCAATAATTAAAATCAATAAGGAATAAAAAACTATTAGAATAAAGTGCATTCAATGAAAATAGAACTCGACTACATAAAGATAAAAATAGATCAGAACCAGCTATAGAGCAGAACAGTGCAATAATACATTTTAAATGGCCCAGAGTACAAAAGTGCAGCAGAGAAACCAATTAAACAAATGCACAGGAGAGTTTTCAATTTAGCTTTGAAAGTGGTTAGAGCTGGGGCACATTTAACATCATCAATCTGTGTGTAGCATAGCAGCTAAAAGCAGCTTCAGAGATAAGATTCTTCCTAAAAATTAATTATATTATTCAAAGAGATTAAGGATGCATTTTGGCCTGATGTTCTGATTCTGGCAGGAGCATTCTGAATGCACTGAAGTTGTCTAATGGTTTTTTGTGGAAGGCCAGACAGAAGGTTACAATAATCCCCCCTGCTGGAGATGAAGACATGAATGAGTTTCTCTAAATCTTGTCTGGACATAAAACCTCTAACTCTAGTTATTTGTGTTTTGGTGATATAAAGCTGATTTAGTTACGACCTTAATGCGACTGTAGAAGCTCAATTACTCAAGCTGGACAATAACTTTCATTATTTCCTTTTTCTTGCCAAATACAATGATTTCTGTTTTGTCAGTATTTAATTGGATGTAGTTACATTTGATGTCAATTATTTGATGTGAGTTATTTACTTCCTAAGCACTTGGTAAAAGGGACAAGTAAAATCGGAGTGTCATCTACATAGCTATGATAAGTAATGTTATTGTACAGCATGTACAGCTGAATAGCAGTGGCCCAAGAATCGAACCCAGGGGTACTGTGGGTCATGTCATGATGATTCTCACAGAGTTATGATTACCAGTGGAAACACCTTAGTCCCTGTCTTTGAGATATGATCTGAACCACAAGAGGACTGTACCTGATAACCCTACTCACTTTTCCAATCTGTCAAGAAGGATTTTAGGGTCCACAGTATCAAAGCTAAGATGAAGCACAACCAAAACTGATATTTTGTCAGATTCTGTGTTTAGATCTCTAAAATGGAATATATGTATATGTGTTACCAGCAGACATACTTCAAAATTTAAGCAAACAAATCAGTAAGAGATAACATGAGGCAAAAGTCAGAAGCCAGGCAGAGAACAGCTATCAGAATGACAGAAGTCTAAGAGCAACAGTCTGGTAAAGGACTAGTGAAACACATCTGATATAAACACAGAGGAAGTGATCAATGTAGGACAGACATCCCCAGTCAGAAGTGGGGGTTTCCTCTCCTGTGGAACCAGCTCCCAATCCAGGTTCAGGAGGCAGACACCCTCTCTACCTTTAAGATTAGACTTAAAACTTTCCTTTTTCATAAAGCTTATAGTTAGAGTTGGCTCAGGTGACTCTGAACCATCTCTTAGTTATGCTGCTATAGATTTAGTCTGCTGGGGGACCTCCCACAATACACTGAGCTCCTCTCCTCCTTCTCCTTCGGGATGACACGAGGCAGACGAACAGGTGAAGGTTCGACCTGTAACAGTATGATTTAACGCAAGGGAAACATAGAGCTGGTTGTAAATTCAGAATGGGCACAACCACAACAACAAACAGAATACCGCCTTACTAAGATATCAAACATAACCTAAGCAAAAACTGATTATGATAACTTACTTTCCTAGCCCCAGAAAACAGGAGAAAACATGTATAACACATAGTGTCAGCCCATTCCTATAAGATGCTGTATGCTGGACTACAAGGCTCAGGCAGCGCATGGCTCACTGGGAGAAGAGTGAGATAAGCTCTGCCTCCTGCGCTGCATGATGTCATCTTTTTTCCTTAAATCCAGTGATGTCGTCTGGAGAAGAGCCCATCATCAGAAGTCTTCAGCACTTGCCTCTGTGCACACACTCAAACTTGACACATCTCGCACTGAAGCTGCCAATCCACCAACATAACGACCACAGTTTAGCATTCATATGGAGTCATGTTTGTATCTATGAGATGAATGTCTGGAAGTTGAGTCATGGGAGATGAGTCCAATATTCACTGTTCCTCTGGATCTAAAACTCTGGGCTTATATGTGACATAGGTTCATTCTTACATGACATAAAGTAAATGTTAACCTAAAATCACACAAGAGGAATCTAGTTAATCCATGATCAGTCATGATGAAAGAGACCCTCAGTCATCAAGGCCTGACAAAAGCAAAAGCAGAGAAAGACAAAGACAGAGGATGGCTGACATTTGAGTTCGACTGGGTTTGGAAGCATGACCTGAAGGTGGTGGTGGTCCTTGGTGAGGGCGGCAGGGGTGTTCTCTCCTTTGTTTTTTTCTGCTTAGGATAAATGTCACGACGGTGAGAGTACACAGAAAAAGCAACAGGAGCAAAAGCCCACTGGTATCCTTGGCTGGTTATTAACCTGCTGTGACATGACTCCTGTATACGTGCCTATTTATAACCACATTCCACCAACATGCCTTTAGGATTGGAAGGAATGGGCATCACATATTTCATATGCTCATAAATGTCCACCATTATGAGCCTCTATTGACAAAACATCGACCACAAGCATGAGTACCCATGTGCCCGAGTGCTCATTCCATGTTTTTCCTGAGCAAATATGCCTATAGGTTCAGAGGATGTTGAAGTATTACAGTGTAACCCTGCTCTCAAGGTTCACCAGACAGCCTGCTTCACCAGTAATATGTGCAGTTTCAGATGGGGGCCTTGATTTACACCGCTACAATACAGGGCTCCGTGTACCTTCTGCCTAATCCCGTCCACGCTGAATGAGAGGCTGATTAGCAATGCATGGGCCCTGCTGCAAAATGGCCTCGCCATTGTTGATTCTGCTGACGAGGCAGGCTCGCTCGCTCGCTGGGCCGGCTGCAGATACGGAGGGAGGTGAAGAAGAAGAGGGATGGTGAGACTGAAGTCGGGGGGGGGGTAGATGAGCGGGTTGTAAATGAAAAATGAGCAGCCATAATAAAAATGAAAGTTGAATGACAAGAAGGAATGAAAAAAACAGAGTAAGAATGGGAGAGGGTAATAGTCAAATAGCCATTATGGTCAAAAGTATATAAACACTAACACTGACTATGTACTTTTGGTTTATAGGTGTTTTTCATGCATTGGTGTCCTTGGGGCTGTGGGGTTAGAAAAAATTGCACTTAGCAGACCTCTGTAGCCTGCCCCTCACTGCTAAGCTATGTCAACTACTACCACCATAACATTCCTAATTCTGCATCCCAGCTATTGTAGGGTGAGTTGTATTGTGGGTATTGGAATTTGGTAAATGTACTTAGTTGCTTTTTCCAAGACTGAGATAATAATATCAATATCTGTCTCATATCTGTACATTAGGCAAAGACCCAGGGGTTAGCCTAGCTTAGCTTAAAGACTGGAAGCAGCTGGGAGAAACATCAAGCTTGACTCTCTGAGCAACTTTAAATCTCACCAAGTAACACATTGTATCTTCTTTGTTTAATCTGTGCACATATAGAAATGTAACTGCCAGGTGCTGTGACTTTGTGCAGCTTCCTGGAGCTTTACCATCACAGTGGGGTTGCCAGGTTTGGTACCATAGTGCCTGTACAGAGAATGATTTTAAAATCTGTATTTGTATTTGAGTGCTGCTGGGATGTAGAGTAGTTATCCAAAGTAAATCAGAGGGATAGTTCTGTCTGTTTCTTATACTGTACATATTTTATATGAATTACCATAGTACTTCCATGTAAATGTGATATAATACCTGACTCGTGAGTATAAAATTAGTTGACATATAGGGTTCTTGTAGCTTAAATTTGAGAAAAATATTCATATAAAGTTGATAAGTTTATAAAGTTCATCAAAAACAACATACATTAAGTGGATATAGTAACAAAAACATGTCAGTGGACACAAACACAAAACAAAACCAAATAAAAATAATACACACTGTCCATATATACTGCCCATAGACCCACAAAATAACCCAAGACTGTATACTAACTTACTACATGACATCAGTCACAATAAATCCATGTGGGTCTCCCAAAGAATGCACAACTCAACACCTTGTTAATTTCCCTAAAACAAAAGAACAAGTCAATTTAATTCCTGTACCATGCAATGCTGCCACCATGTGACCAAAGTTTGTAATGACATGTGAACCCCTGGCAGCACACTTAGGAACTTCTTTACACAATATACAAATAACAAACAGTGTTACATTTTTACATAAGTGGAAAATTATATTCCTGCAAATTTACCACCTGGCTACATAAGTATAGTACATATAATAATGTGTGTAATCTGATATCCAATTATATTAGTACAATAAAACAAGGGGTGCATATTTTTTAGGGTATAACTGCAGTAATGATAGTTTTTTCTTTATTTTGGATGTTAGCTGGTAGAGATACTGTGCATGCTTTTGCATAAGGTGAACACAGATGTGCAGTATATTATTTAAGGCTAGATCATTCATTGACAGTGGTACAGACTCAATGGATTCCTGATGGATCAACAAATAAAACCTCTCTGCAGCTGCAGGACCAGCTTTCTACACTGCTCTGGTTGCACAAGAATCCTCCATCCACCCATTTGACAGGCCGGTGTTGTTGCAAAGCCCCTCTCCTGTGGTGTAGTCAGACTTAAAGCCAAAGCTTTACCGCCATGTTCAGACGTATTACACAGTAAAACTGGATTTGCAGTGTCTATGACAAATCAGCGTCTATGTGACAAACTTTTTAGGGAGGGGGGTGGAAGAAAAATCTGATTCTCTCTTCAAAAAAAGCCTGAAAAATATAAGGCTATTAGGCAGCACATATTTCTCCCATAAGCCTCTTAGAGTGCAGAAAGACACACCTAGGATGCCATGCCGCTCCCTCGGAAGCTAATCCCGAGCCATAACGTAATCTTGTGTTAGGTGATCAAACAGACGAGAGGAGAACCTGTGAGGAGGAATTGTAAAAGCCACAAATCCGTAGTAACAAATCTTATTATGGCAAGAAACCTATGACTTTACCCCTGCATCAACCATATTTACTGCTTAGGCTTCATGTTACAGGAACTCTTTAAATTGTCACAGTTTCAGCCAAACGGGAAGATGTAACGGCTCGTAAAAGAAAGCTCTTACGTGGGTTTGCTGCTGCTGCCTCTCCTGCTGTCACCAACAGAAATCTGTACATTAGTTTGGTTTTTAGAGGCAAAACACATCCCACTGAGGCTGAATTCACACAGCAAATTAGTATTTGATTTGCACCCTGTGAGTAAGCCATGCTGTTGTACTTTTCTCACCCGGTTCTGATCTTTCAAAGGAAAATAAATTATTATACACCAAAACAAGGATCAGCTGGGTGGAATCAAAATGAATGTGTTGACACAGCAAGAGAATGTAATGGTTGAGATAAAAACGGAGAGAAAACAACAGAAGCTTATAAAACAACTGCATGTAATAAGCTCAGACTGAGTTTTCACCAAGAGTAATCAGAGTCATTTGTACAGTCAGGCAGGGGTCGCCTATCAATTCTAAGTCTTCCTGTGGAGCGTTTGTGCCTCTGACATCACATCCCATGAGCTTGTTTAAACAGCGGTCCCTGCAGTGAGAGCCGGCATGCACAGGCTTCTGGGATAATTCCGGAGGGCAACAGCTTCTTAATACGATGGAGGAACAACCAGGCCACACCACAAATATCAGGTGTCATCTCCAGTAGAGCAAGTCCAAATTCTGAGTCGCCTGCTGGCCATAACAAAGCTATAGTTATTATGATGTTTGGCTCTGCTTGTCCTAACTCATTGCTGTGATCTGTAACCCTCTCTCACCCATGTTATTAATTTCCCTGTACTACAGCAAGATTTGATCTAATACCAATCACATCAGATTTGCTCAAACCAAACAAAAGAGCAAGTGATGTGAACCACAGAAGTCCACAGTGGTTTGCAGTCTGAAGGCCATTATCATGTTGAATGCTCTTTTGAATGCAAAACACCCACGTCTCATGCCCATGTTTATTTTCCCGCTTGAATCCCAGTGTTAGCCATGCTGGGTGTGTTACATAACTAGAAAACTATCACCTTACCCTTTGAACCCTAGGCAGCTTATTTTATCTTTATTTTCAAGCTTATGGCAGAGTGTCAGCACACTATATAATGTTGCTTGTAGGATATGATAAGCTGTTAAGATATGCAATCACTTGGTAAGTGAGTGTTTGTGTACAGGTTTTAGGAAAATTTAACAGAATGAAATAGATATTTTATTTTAGTCAAATGCAGTCAGTTAGTTGTTTTGTCAATTTGTACAAAAATATATTGAATACTTGAACACTGTTGCATTTCTGCACACCTGGTACATTTTAAACAATTAAACTTAAACAGCTTAAGGCAAGAGTCCAGGGACCACATGTAGCAGCTGTATGTATGCACAGAAATGCTTGTGCAAATGCAATTCCCTAAATTTATAAAGACTCATTGAAACACACTGTACTGGGACTGACTGTAAATTGTACTTTTTATCATACAGAGACTGGGCTGGATAAATAAACATAATCTGTTACAGAAGGTTTGACATATTTAATCAAATATTAAACATGTTTTATGCTGCGGTACAGTTAGGAAGATAAACCTCGCGTTGATAAATTTTGATGTATCTCACAGCTGCTGTCATAAATCTGTATGTCATGTCTACCGAGTCTGTTAGACAATGTTTGCAGATTTCATCACAAAACAACTTGCGCAATCACTTCTGGTTAACAACAGTATGCTAAGACCAAATCTCATGCATTTCTTCGTATTATTTATCCATGCACATTTCTGACACTTGAAAGAAGAAAAACAAGATCAGAGTATTTAAATGTGTGTGCATTTAGTTTCTTTGACCATAAACAGGGACAGAGTGAAGGTGTCTGCTTTGAGAATGACATTCTGACATCTGAGTTGCTGTTCAGTAGCAGTGCAGTACAGTGTTCCTCTTTTGTCCACCTTCTCTCACACCAGCTTGACGGAGTTCACGTGATAACTGAGATTGAGATGATTGGTCAAGTCATCTACTTTCTTCTCCAAATAATTCTTACACAACCAAGAAAAATGCTTCGGGTCATTGACTTCTGAGCTTTGTATTGTGTGTACTATGTACTATGTATTCTTTGCTTGCATCCAAATAACTCCAACTTGGACTCATCAGTCCACAAGACTTGGTTCCAGTCATCTAAAGTCCACTATTTGTACATCTTGGACCACTGGAACCTTATGCTCTAATTTACCAAATTTGTAGGGTTTTTTGAGGCCAGCTGACCTGTATCCCTTTCACACAGTGTCTGTGTACACTGGTTTCTCTCTTGTTTTACTCAACAATGCAGCCAATTCAGGAGCAGTGAGGCATCTGTTTCTCAAGGAGGACATTTGTACATACATACCTAGACTTTCCACTGCATCTTCTGTCCTGATTGGATCCAGCTGCACCATGTCTGGAGACTATAGTGTCCACCTTCTTTAATTTCTTGACTATATCTCATAGAAAACCCTATCTCAAGACAAAGATAGACTGACCTGGGAGATCATGGATGATTAGTTTAAGACCACCCACACTTGAATTTCTGGAAAAACAGAGAGTTTAAGACAGCCTTGAAGTTTAACACTCACTGAGTAGTAAATGGTAGCTGTTTTGTAAGAGGTTATCATAGAAGTTTTAGTTTAAATTGTTACAGATGAATGTGGAATGAGTTTTCTTTGTTTTGGTACACTGGTTCACTTTTTTTTACATTTCAGTGTGAAAATACAAGTAAATATTTGATTTAACTGGACTAAACAAGGCAGGCCTTAATATATGTGTAAAAGACCCATCTCTGCTCACTCATGTTAAGTGTTGCGTTTATATCATCCTTTTATGATGGCGAGATTATAAAATAAATAACCCCATCACTTAACACTGAACTGGTTGATGAAACTATTTGTCCTGTATTCCACCTATGAGAATGTCACATACTATAACACATCTTAACTTTGACAATAGAGACATCGGCTTCTTTTCAAGTCCATTAGCCAGTCATTTTATATTAACACTGAATCAAGCGACTTGTGATGTGAAACTGTTACTAGTCCCCTGTTAGGTGATGTCAGGAAGTTCACAGGCTTTTTAGTTGTGACTCGTCATCATTTCTGTTTCACTCCAGGAGACTGAGGAAACCCCTTAGTGTGTCAGTTACCAAGTCTCCTTTTATCCCAGCTGTGCTAGATGTCATCCACAAGTTTTGAGAGGCAGCTGAAAGATTTGGTGGGTCCCAAATCGTTCATGCCCCACTGATCTCTCAGCCCCTTTGCAGTCCACATGCTGCAGCTTATCAGCCTCATCATGACAGCTCTCCTCTTCTCCACTTTTCTAGGGCTTCTCCTCAGACTGAGGTGACCCAGCCATCTGCCAAGGGTTGGAACTAGGAGCATCATCCTGCCTAGGTGTGCAAGTGGAGACCTTGATGTGGGCTTTTTATTCTGCACATGTCCAGACTTGTAGATCAAGAGCAATGAAATGCACTGTAAGGTTTGTTGCCAGCAAAGGCAGCGTGTTCGGTGTGTGCGTGAATTTAATATGCTGTGAAATTGTATAGCATGCAAGAGCAAAGTAGTGATTAAGGTCTCCGGAATTTAGGTCACACATAATTTGAATCATCATGGCCCACATCAGTAGTGTAAATTCCACTTTATTGCATCTGCTTGTTGAGTCAAGAGGATGATCTCGAAACAGCTTGTTATTCAGTCTTTTATGTAAAGTTTCATGTCCAGAACAGTAAATTGTATTTTTCTTCCACTTTTTGTTGTTATTTCTCCAAATAAACTGTAACCCAGTAGTCCAAGGGCAGCTAAAATTATAGTACAAAAAAATCAAAACACCACACAGGCAACAGAAATTAGATAAGAAGGTCAGACAGCTCTACTATAAAACAGAGCTTCACATATTCAGCAATAACTCTAGATTGTGAAGGTCTAAATACTCACTGTTTTACTTCTGGTTTATGCACTTCACAGCAAATACAGTTTCATTTTACATTTTAAATTATTTTGCAATGTCTCCTTCAAGGTTTCCAAAAACTCAGTCACAGTACAATAGTTTTGTAGGGTTTTGAGTAAAAAAAAAAAGAAAGTTAGGACATGACATGAAACACAGGTTTTAGTACGGTCAAATAAAGCTCAGTGAAACTACAATATCTGTTCATGAAAAGACAAGAGGTTGGGAACCTCTTTGCTTTAATGCCAAAGAACTTGAAAAAGTGTTGATCGCTATAGCAATTATAACAATCAGTACAGTGAAACTGAAACAAAACTTAGTTTTGATTATGTTCCTTCAGTTTTTATGTTGTTGATGGTGCCATTATTCTATTTAAAATCATTCTCATTAGGATAACTGCTGAGCTCTGGGAACATGAAACATTTCTAAAATTAGGTCAAGAAACACAAGCACTTAGAAAGGCTGGAAACAAGCTCCCAGGTTAACTGAGCTGATTTCAAACAGGAGAGACACAAGGATAAGAAAGAGCTTAAAGTTAATTTATTTCCATGGCGTGCATGAAAAGAAAGTCTTAGACCCCGTTTACACTTGGTTTTAAAATGCCATTCGGTGATGGCTGAAGATGTGGTGAATGTGGATAGAGCAGGACAAACCAAATTAAGAGCCCCTGAGATGGTGAGGGGGAGGTAAAGCTTAAGGATGTGGATGGAGCTGGATTCTCATGAGCATGGATGAGGGCCTGAGTGATGGTGATGGAGAGGGGATACTGAAGATGAAGATAGAGAAAGAGAGTGATGAACATGGTGGCAGACCTGCAACAAAGTGTGGTTCTCTTTGGTGATGTGGCGATTGCACTGCTATTACAAATAGGAAATTGAATGTCAGCACTAAATCTCAGTAATAAAAGCTTTAATATAAGCTTTCGAAGTTTGTCACTATTGCACACAAAGCAGTGTCCTGTGTGGCAAAGTCCCCCTTAGCCCTTAAATCCCTTACAATCCCTCACCCACATCTGCTGTCACCTCTGATTTGTTAAACTATGCAGTGCTGTGTTGTAGACAGCTCAGCGCTCTCCTGACATGCTCCTGTCACTCACACACCAAGAGTTGATGCACCACTTTGTGTGCATGTGCCTAAACGTCTCAACAAATGTTAGAGGGAATCACAAGATCGGTGTAACTAATTGAAAAAGCCTGATCTTAATTTCCATATAAATGTCTGTCACAGAGGGCTGTAGGACTAATTGGGCACCATAACTGTGAGACCAGGCCTGTGTGGCTCAACAGTTGGCCTAAACATGTGTGCACCTAGCTAGTTTGGGTATTTGATGATAAAAAAAGTTTTTGCTGCATTACTGTATTATAATGTGGTAGAGTGCTGTACGGTGACGTTTCCTTGTGAGCCCAGAGTTTAGCTTCACCCTGGCTCCCTCGACAAATAGCCCATGAGATTTTTCCACCGGCTCAGGAATTATTACAGAAAATAAGCTTGTTTTCAACAAGATGATCTTCACAAATGAGAAACCTAAAGAAAAAAAAGCTAATGTTTGACTATAAATGAACTACATCACAGTCTCATGGCTTCTGTGTCAGCACCACTAGCTTCAAGCTTTTCTACAAAAGCCTCTTTCCTCTTAGCATGATCAGATAAGTCATCATGGCTGTGTCAGTTGTTAGTCTCACGTCCTTTTCTGAAACATTTAGATATGTGTGTTGACTTTTAATGTTCCAGACAACCTCTGTCGTCTCATTTAGCCACTTGTTAGTTTTAAAAACACATAAAAGCTATAAACAATTGCGAGTGGTGTATTTATTGAATTGAATTGAATGTGAAAATCTCTTGACCCGATGTTAGCCACAGACCTTAATTCAGGTATCAGGTATGAAAAGCCCACTGGCTTTGGGACGAGGGGACTGGAAGTGCTAAAATGCTAACTCATTTCTGGGTTTTAGGACTCATTCCTAGGGCGCTTTTTATGTTATACAGGACTTAATGTGGTATTTGACTTGTACAGTGAAGTGACAGAAAATGGGATCTGATTCCCCTCAGTGGTCAAGCTTAACATAAAGGTAAAAGGTCTTGCTCCACCTTACATCACTTACATCAGACAGATATTTATTCTCTTTATATAAAAAAGATCTAATTGCATCATGTCCATAATAAGTACAAATTGTTCCATGTCACATAACTCTCACTGGCCAACAGAGACTTTTCCTACATGCCATCATTACAAATGAAAATGTTATAAAGCAAGGAGTACATTTTATGCTCACAACGAACTCTTCATATCCAAATCATAACAATTAGTCCCAAGAACACTGGAACATTTCAAAGGGATTAATCTGTAAGTTTCTTTTTTTTGGCTTTATGTGCAAGCAGCCAGCTCAACTAGATGAGAGCTTCATTGTACAGCATGCTAGATGCCATTTTAGGTTTCTAGGAGAGGAATTAATGTTTGATTTTTCCAATGTGGTCACATTTCATATTTGTGAAGTGTAGTTAAGGGTCTGCTAATAGGACTTTGCAGGCCTCGTCAACTAGTTTGATCTGGGCTTTGTCGAAAATTACTGAATAATATATAGCCCATTTAATATAGGCCATATAAGTTCTTTAAAAAAATAAATAATAAATTGTGACTCGGTTTATTATATTTAAGATAGATATATATAATTTGCTATATTGTAAATATACACTGCGACAAAGATAACATTCACACTCTAAGCAGAGCACAGCAGAGCTGAGCTTGTGATATCAGCAAGGACGCTGTTGCATATTGAGCGTTCTGCGTCATCTCCTCCTCAAGAGTCAGAGGTCTGAGTTCGAACTCACCAAGTCTGAACGCCCAAGTACAGGAGTCTGTACTTTGTGTACTCTGTACTGAGAAACACCAATAGTATGTGTGTCTCCTGCTGTGTTTATTAATTGTTCTTTCTGACCGTCTTATCTTAAAGACCTCATAGAACCTTATTACCCCAGCAGAGCACTTCGCTCTCAGAGTGCTGGTCTACTAGTGGTTCCTAGAGTTT
>JAUMHL010000002.1:643449-670993 GCA_032362345.1 Sandelia bainsii | reverse complement strand
TATGTAAAGTGCCTTGAGATGATCTTTGTTATGATTTGGCGCTATACAAATAAAGATGAATTGAATTGAATTGAATCGACCACCACAGACTGAACCTGGATTTCTGTAGCACTAGAGTTTATCAAGGTGATACATACATCTCTGCTTAATTGCTGTTTTAGATTCATAGTAAAACCAATTGATTCTGTAACAAGCTAAAATAGAGTCTAACAGAAGGTAGAGAAGAGCCATAAAGTCAGTGAACCAATGGTAATATCAGTTTCTCAACAATACCTAATCACTCTGTGCTGATGCTGATACCTAACCAAGACTGTAGCAGTAAAAGTCAAGAGAGCAAGACAGTGTTTTAGTGCTTATCACAACTTTTCATTTGTAAGTTGAAGATTGTAAAATGTCTTCTTTCTATGGTGACACTGTGGGAGAACTGAAGCTGCCTGACTCAGTGTTTGTGAATTAAGAATTTCTAAATGGAACAGCTTTTAAAGACTTAGACAAAACCTTACAAAGGCTTCCTGCTAAAGTACTGTTTTATACTGTAATATAATACTGTAGCTGAGATAAAGACACTTGCTTATAGAAACATTTGTTACTGATCCTTAACCTAAATAATTGTGAGCTTGTTAATCACAAAAAGTAGAAAGGGCTCCAAACGCAGCGCTTTTTAACTACAGTACATCTATGTTGCATTAATCTCCTTCTCAAATAGCCTACTGGATACAGTAGATACAAAGTTCTGGTGCTGACCTTGCTGTGTTCAAACAAATGATGAATAGAGCGGGTAATTCTACACAATGGTTTGTTCAATCTTTTGTGCAAGCTGTTTCCTTTTCAGCATATTGAGTATCAGTGAAATGCCTTTTGTTTTCTGGAGGCAAAGAGAAGCTTAGCATTCATGCCAAACAACCCTCTCCAGTATGTCATTGCACAACATGTGATAAGTATCTGCTTTGCAGTAACAAATGAAAACAAAGACTTCAGTTTGTGCAGCCTCTGTGGCCCTGTGGTTTTGTTGTTCGAGCTTTTTCAAGTCCTTGCCTGGATCCAACCAACTCCACTATCTAAGTGTAATGGAAAAAATCCAAAAGGGTTATTATGCCTGAGAATTTGTCTGCGTTTCTGAGAGTTGACTGAGGGTCCTTTTGTGTTCGGCGCACCCTAACGGTTCCTGCTCTCTGTTGTGTACACCGCGTCCCAAAAAGTCAGGCCCATAATCCAATTAGGGACACTTGACTGGCGAGCTAATTAGGGCCGGGGGACATTGTTTTCCATCCATGGATCAAGTCTCATGGACCAGTGAGCTAACAGCCTGAGCACTGGCCTCGACATCTGGACGCAACATGGGCTGATCCATAGTTCCCATCCATGGGAATGCTAATTACCTCCTTCTATTCAACCAAGCATCAACCCAGACCTAAGTTTTGTCTTATACATGGGGCCACAAGCCTCTGAGAGTGCCTTTCAGCTGCCTCTTGAAAAGTGGAAGGCCTGGATTTTTACACAATAAAGTAGCATGAAATGAGCGTGATTGTTCTCTGTGAAGTGGCTCAGTCCTAAGCTGTGTGCTCAAGCTTTTCAAGGTGGTGGTGTTTGGTGTGAAAAAAGCAGTACCCACCTTTGTACATCACATGAAGGTAACTGGAGCCAAACAGAAAGACAAGGCATTCGGAGACTGAGCTGGGAATTCTTTTGAACTTATTTCCATCCTTCTCTTGCTTTGCATAGTTGTGTTGATGAAATCATGAAGAAAGCAACAGCAGATGCATCATTCCTCAGTGTATTATCAATGCATGCATGCATTTACATGTCGAGTGTTTAGTTCAAGGTAGACAGGGCAACAAAGGCAGAACCTCTTGTAAACTCTTTCTCCTCCCTCCCATCTCTCTCTCTTTCTCTTTCAGCCAGTAGCTACAATTCACCATTAGAGAAGTGTGGTCCAGTCAAGCAGCATAAGAGGATTGGAACTCAGATACCACTTGATTAGGCTGCAGTGAATGGAGCTATATGCTCAGCCCCAACAGGATTTCCATGGCACTTGACTGGAGACATACGGGCTTTAACCTAATGCAGAAGAACATCCCACGATCTGTTGCTTTTCTTTTTGTGTGCATGTGTTCAACATGGGGAATAAAAACACACATGACAGCTTTAAAGCCATTCATGTAGTCTGCACTAGAAAAGAAAATAAGATTGCACGCCATCCTGGTGCTTAAATGAGTTGTACCCATGGAAGAGGCCATGGAGCTTACACTAACCTAATTACTGTATGATAGAGCCGAGTTATGAGCCACTCTAATTAATGTAAGCTTAGAAACACAATGGTTGTTTTCTCAAGTGGACAGGGAATTGCTCTGAAAAGTAGATAACATATTCAAACATTACGGAAGCAGTCGTGGATAATTTGCACTTACAAATCCACCTCTCAGCACTACACAAGTGTTTAAATGTGAAAGCTGACCTTCATTTTTCTGAGGCTTCCTGGCCTTTCTGTAAATATGTGCACTTGATTTGCAGCATCCCCACAGACAGTCGGCATTGTATAGCTGTAGGGGTTTTTATTGCACTGTTTTGAAAGGCTGGTAAAAATTCAACGGCTCTGCTCACTAAAAAGCAGAGAAAATGTGTCAGTCATAACTATGTAAAACACTGGCTGGGGGAGATGAAGTGGAAACTTGAAATAGAGTGGGGAAGTAAACTAGGTGGAGTTTAAAGTGGAGCTTTTTATCATAAGTTTAAATGCTTTCATCAAGATATAAGTCACATAGGCAATGGAGCTAAATATATAAAGCATTAATTGCAGATTTGACAGACCCACTGTTCAAAACCTGCTCTACACCAAACATCAGAAAACACAGCAACTATGGCAGGGGATACGTGCTGTTTACCAATGCATAGACAAAGATAGTGTCACTTTTGAAACTCTTGCATAATTTAGTGTATGTTTGGAGAATTTAAAAGATTAGCCACAAGGGGACAGACTAGGGCCAAATCATCCCTGACCGACAACAAAATCTTTTCCTTGTGAACCTCTGCCTTTACACAACAGAAACCATGGCGACAGAGATTAATGTTGCAATCACAGCAGCAATTGCAACGGCATAAATGGCAGGTATGTATATGCAGGTAGTTGTGGAAAAGCTCAATACATTTTTTTGATTGACAACTCTCTGTGTCTCATAAAGGCACAAAAGGTCAGTATGAGACACCAAAGCACTTGACAAAGCATCACTATTGTACGACCTGGGAATTAGAATGGTCTTGTCCATCCCATACTAAATGGCGACTGATGCTGACTTATGTTGAAACTGAGCAGATCATGTTGGAGTTGGGGCTAATAGATGTTGAGCAGCAGTTACTTACTGAAATTACTGCAGTGCAGAAAATAGGGATTACGTGGGAGAACGTGATCAGTATAGAACCACAAGTACTGTCCCACCCACCCATCATATGTGTTGTTAGGGTCACATGCAACAACCCACAATCCATATGGCCTCAACAACCCTCAAAGTATTAACTACTCACCAACTCAATGTTGGTTAAATACCTGGAACTTCACCAGTCAGATAGATAAAGAAGCCTTTCATATGAAAGGTGAAACATCTTCAAGAACCTAAAGCATGTTTAGTTGCCACTGAACAGCACTTTTGGGACAAACCTGACCTAAATGACTGAGAGTTAAAGCTAGAGTTTGACTCAAAGGAGTAGAAGACTGTAGGTTGCAGTAATTGACATCTTCATTTGTTCTGTTAATTGGGGAAATGATTTACTAAATGTTCCATATGATTAAATAGAAAAATGTAAACTGTTGAGTATTTCAGAAGTTCACAAAACAGAAGCTACTGTCTTTCTGTCAGTGACTAAACTTCCATTTGTTCCACAGCTGCATTCTTCAGTTAATGAGTCAAACTCTCACCTTTCTGCAAATTAACTATTCCAGGTGAAACTGCTCCCAGCTGCTGTGAAGATGCATTTTAAGAACCGTTTCACTGATTGTTAGTGTGCTACTTTAACTTTCCCATCATACTCTAGGCTGATTTGCCCAATTTCAGCTTTTAGGTTTAACAACAACTTCCTGGAAATCACTTCTACTCTGTAAAGAAGTAATTTAGAAACTATGTTGAGCCACGAACTAAAATGTTAGTGTGGGTTATGTATACAAAGATGATGTTAGGAGTTATTTCCATTTCATTCTGTTTTTGCAGCATTTTTAGAAAGAGAGGCAATGCTGTGAATGATCGAGTTGTAAATTCTGAAGAGGAAATAGTGGTCGAGTCTATCACAGCTTTGCTAAGCAATTTCACCTTTCACATTGGAAATTCTTGCTAAATGCACCCGACAGAAGCTTTGCAGACACTACTCTGGACTTTAATAATAAAATAAAACACTGAAGTACTCAAAAAGCCACTGCTACATTTTTTATGGAAAGAATTTTCCAGGACATCTGATATGTAATAGGATTCATGGTGTAGACTAACAAGTTACTCTATATGTTCTTCAGAAACAAGAAGAACAACATTTAGCCCCCACAGAGCACTGATCTCAACACCACAGAGTCAGAAATTCAATTCAATTCAATTCAATACATTTTTTTGAATCACATTGTGTAAAATGTATAAACATGTAAATATTGCAGACAAAAAGAATGGTGAACTTAGCTTAAAACTGATAATGGAAACTTGTGAGTAGGTGACTTCATTAACAACAACATAATAGCAACCAGTGCTATTTTTTTGTCCAATTATAGTTCAAAGATATTGAATGTATTAGTTGGTGTTGATCTTTTTTATAATTCAAATGTAATTTCACTGTGTGTGTGTGTATGTGTTTTCATTTTCATACAAACAAGCATTAAGACCAGGTTTGTCTTAATACTCCCACATTTACACACTACAAAACCTACAAAAACATTGTCTGGATAGAGAAAATTCACTCAGTGCTTTAATAAAAGAAATGGCTTGACAACTACGACGGTATCAGCATCAGTCCAAACTTGAAAAATGAAGTGTGAGTGCTTGTTTTGTGCGGGGGGGGGGATATGCGCCTGCTACCTATGAGGACAGTTAAACAACTGTAAGGTTTTTACTGTTTATAGTCGAGTATTCCTGCCTCAGTCTACCAAAAAAAGAACAAAATCTCCTGAAAATTTAAGAAGAAATGTACTTCTGTTAAGATTAGAGAAGGATTTTGGTTTTATTCAAAGGTTAATAAACACATTGTATCTGAAGTTGTTGTTAAGTTTTTCTATAATAAGCCAGACAACAATCTTAACTAATGACCTGTAGGTCATTTCAGCTGACACTAATTAACATGAGTAACTTGTTAAGTTAAAGGGTCTTTGTATGCAGTGTCTGAAGTTGGGCAAAGATTTTAGAGTTACAGTATCTATTTATACTTTAATCAAAGACTCATTACAGATCAGGGCCAAAAAGGCAGAAGTATTAACTGCATACAGGTATATCAATAATTATTATTATTGATCAGTATGAAGTATATTGTGATAATATTTGGCCATATTTCCCAGCTCTAATGCTTTTTGTACCATGGTTATCTGAGAAGCCAATACTTACCTAGCATCTTTCTTTACTCTCTAATGTCATACACATCATGGTCATTTTATGATTTAGTACAGTAGAAATAAATAATGAAAACAACAAATAGTTTGGTGAAGCTATTTAAATGCTCATTAATAGAAAAACAAAAAACAAAAGCCCTTATCTAGAATAAATCATGCAAATCCAGTCAGTCTGATGCTTAAGTCTCTATTTTATGTCAGGAAAACAAAATATAATTTCCATGCTAGTTCATTGCCGAGTTCATTAGGCCACATTTCCAGTGACTTTCTTAGACTGGTAGATTTTTTTTATGTCCAAGGTTAAAATGAGCTCCAATTAATTAGGTGTTCTTGGTCAAAGAAAGGGTTATTGTTCTCAGAATGAAGAAAACATGTTTCTCTTACCTTTAATTAGTTTCACTGAACAGGTCCTAACATGTCCTATACTCAAAGCAAATGTAATGAGACAATCGGTGATATACGACCTGAAGATGAGGAGGAACACTAGGCATGCTGTTGTACCGATAAAATGACCTAACACGGTGGTATGAATGCCTGTCAGCTTGTAGCGTGTCTTATACGGAGCACTGGCAGAGAAGATGGGACTGCAGACCTTTACAGACGAGAGGTCTGCAGATTTCACTGTTTGGTCCATGAAAAGAGAAAAATGTTGAAGCAGTGTAAAATGTCATGTGGAGGATCACAGATGCCTGCCTGTGACATCTGTCATTTATAGCACAAAATGTACCTTTAATATTTCAGATAGTGTATAACTGCACTTTGACCAAAGATCCATTTGTCATTTGTCAGTCACTTCACATTTCCTGTACCTCTGTCAACATTGTGACCAGACAGATGTATTCTTCAACAATAGATGTGCACACACACACACACACACACACACTGACATATACCTTTGAAGACACTTGCCTACGCACACCAGGCCCTAGCTGCCAAGACCTTTCTAGATCACCCATCTACCCTTTTATCCCACCCTCACAACCAAACACACACCATGACTGAGGGTGTTTGTGTGTGTGATAGGGACAGTCTGTCTGTCAGGGTAGCTACACCATGCTCAGACATCTCCTGGCTGTGTTCACAGGGCCTTGTGATCCCTCCACTCCCGCTGCCCTCTTTTACCTGTGGATAGAGGCGTCACATGCCATCATGTCTAAGCAGTCACACACAGCTTCTACCCCCTCACCCCTTCCCTCTCTGTACCAGGATTAGACTGATAGCAGTGTGTTGATATATCCGGCTATCTTTACGTTTTCAACCATAGGCTCTGTTTGTTTGTATACTTTTTTTTTTTTTTGGTGTCTAGGTGTCAGTGCAAATGCTTAGTGTTAAAATACTGAAATCTGAAGTTTGTCCTGCTGTTGAATTGTGTTACACTAACAATTATTGCTATGACACCTGTCTGTTCCACACCATCATGATCTACATCCTCCTAAATGATTAATTGTGGTGATGAATAAAGGCAAAATCATAAAAGCTCTGTCACTTTCCAAATACTACCAGGCTTAACTGTAAGGTGCACGGTGATGTCAAATGATTGTGTAAGAAACTGTCAGTTGTAACAAGACCATTTCAGGAAGTTATTTTATCTTTTAACTTAACCTAATGCTGAAGCTTTTGTGCCTAATTACAAAGCATTTTTTGTTGTGTATAAAGTCGCTCAAACTTGGATGTTTCCACCCTGTTGAGAGGTCCAACAGTCGCCAACACTCCCATGGCAGCAAAGAGTTTGCCAATGGGTACATTTAGTGTTGGTATTGAGATGCCAAGTGGGAAGCATCATCATGGGATGAGAATGTGTTGGATAATGTGTAGTATTAAAATTACTTTTCCACATATCTTCAGTTAGGTTTGGAGCTTTTTGCCGTTAATAAATGAAATCATGATTTAAAAACTGCATTTTTTATTTACTCAGGTTGTCTTGCTATAATAAAATTTGTTTGATAATCTGGATCATGTGTGACAAACAAATATGCATACTTTTTCATAGCACATTTTTCATGGTAACAAAAACAAAAACAAAAACATGGTAAAAGTGCTTTTTATGCAGAAAGGGTCTTTTGACATTTTTGAACATGATATTACTGGATTATAATTATTGAGGAATTAAAGTAGATTAGACTAGATTAGATGCCTTTATTGTCACTGTATAAGTAATACAATGAAATTGCAGATGCCCATCACAGTGGTGTAAGAATATACAAAATATACAAATTCATAATCAAGTAAAAGAACAACATTCAGCAACAACAACATTTAAACACAAAGACAGGTAAAAACAAGGTAATGTATTCATCACTTTAATGTTACAGCCAGTAGTATTGGAGCTGATTTTAACAACCTTATAAACTTTCAACTTTCTTTTCATACTCATATTCTGTCAAGTTGAAATGCCTCAAAATTGTGCTACTATGTGCATCAACTTAATATGTCACCACTGACAGCGACAAAGGAAGCAGGGCCTGTTCTGCACAGAATTAAAAGCAAGCCACTCACAGTACAATGTACAAGGAGCTCAACCCTGTGCAGATCTGTCAGCAGCACTGCTACCAGCACAAATGTAGTGGAAAAACAAGTGTTTGCTCCGTGTGACTGGACAAATTAAAGTGAAGGCAACACAGTTTCTTCTTGTCCCAATCAGCCCACAGCATCAGTACAAGTGTGAAGGTCAACAGCTGACTCCATCTCACACTAGAAATAGGGGTCAACACAACGAAACACATCTACTGTACTGAGGCTGATGTGTATTGGTTCGGGGGAAGACGTCAGAGATATGTTGCGTCCTTCTGAAAGGTACGCACACTTCAAAACTCATTTCACATCTCAACACGTATTTGATGGAGTAGCACAAGTTGTATACGTGCATACAGGTTTTTTAAACTGGTTACGGTCCACTTTAGAATGTCCTTGGGGAGTGAACTGGGGAAATATTGAGTGCTAAAGATATCATTTGAGAATCTGATACAAAAAGTATCAGTGTGCAGTGGACCAAAAAATAAATCAGATCAATTTGGAGGATGTTTTTTCTTGTTAATGAAAAGAAAAGATGTTCTGTGAGTTTCAGCACAAATTACATCCTGTTACAGCTTACATGAAAAAAATACAACAAAAACCTTTTCATCACTTTCATCCCTCTGTCTTATTGTCTTATACTTATTCTCCTCCATCTCTAGCCTCGTCCCTGCTCACATTAAACTACAAGATTACCTTTTTTATGTGTACTGTAAGCAGTCCCATTTCTGTCTCTCCTCATTTCCCTCTAATTTCCCCGCCATCTCTTTCTTGTTCTCACTTTTCATCAGCTCTCTCTCTCCTTCTCTCTCTCTGCTCGTTTTCCCTCAGTCCAGTCAGAGTTTACAGCAATGAAACAAATGCACAGCATTAACATGGTGCTGACTGTCAGTGCGAAACAATGCGATCACAGTTTTCACCTCGGTCACTATCAGTCCTGTTCTTGCCTGAGCTCTGTGAATGACACGTGTTTTCACAGCTGCACACCCGTCCACACCTGTCGGTACACCCCAGACAGTGAGAACGTGACACGTGATGACAGTGGTGCAGTCAGTCATGTTACAAATATCACACGGTAAGAGCTGTTTTACTCATTAGAAAAGTGGACAGACCAGAAGTAATAACACATAAATGTCTGAATCAATGAATGTGGAAACACTGATTTCATTTTGTAAGTAAACCAGCGTGAAGACTGATTCTTCACAGGTGCAGGTAAAAGGTGGTGAACAATGGCTACCTCCTAAGAAACTAGTTTGAGCAAATGGAGACATTATAAATCATTATCTACTGAAATCAATGAAGACATTTCGGCATGTCACTGGTTTTCTTTCCCGTTTTACAGTAACCCTGTATCTATGCACTTCTGCCTATGTGCTGCCTCCAACAACAGCAGACTCTAACTTTCTCATTCAGCCTGAACAGAGGATTACACACAAGTCGATGGAAAGTCGGTTTTTTTAGATGCAAATGTTCCTGTAACTGTACACATTGACAAGAAGACACATCTGGGCGAGTTGAAAAGGAATGAAAAATGTGCACGTATCCTCGGGCTTCATGGACTTCCTTCATGAATGTACAGAGATGAGAGAAAAGAGGAGATACTGGAGGGAAATAAGAAGCTGGAGTTCCTGATGAGTTCTGAGATCAGTCAGAGGCTGAGCTGAAAACAAACGCACACAAACACACACATACTAACTAATGTATCTGGTGTTGCTGTACTGGCTGTTTCAGCTAAACACCAACAGACCAGTAGTAAATGTGCACTGACTACACAGTGTGTTTGTGTTGAATCCATTTCATCACTGTTTGCATTTTACTTTTCGTTTGTGTGTAGCTTCATCGTGGAAGATGATGATATGCAGAATAGGTCCCATAGTTCTCTGGTCCGAATCAGTAGACAAGTTCTGTTCTTTTTCTCCTTCGTTCAGTTTTGTTTCAAACATGTGCGAAAAGTTTAGACCACTCATTGGTTAAGTAGATCTGGGGTGGGAATAAGAAAGTAAACACAGGAAGAAGAAGTGAATTATACTAGGAGTGAAAGATTGCTATGCAACATGTTTTATTTGGGAGTGAACCAAGACCACATCCAGAAAATGGTCTCGGTGTGGTTGGTTTGTTCCACCCTCCAGCATGATTACTGTGTTCAGACCTGCTTAAACAAACAAACCAGAAAATACCTCTACCTCTATACTGGCGTTTCAAACCTGTAGTTCATTTGCTCTGGTCCGACTGGACCAGTTTGTAAATGTTGGTCTGTTTTCCTCTTGATTTCGCTTCCTTTCACACAGAGAAAACTCCAGGTGAACCAGAATGCATCACTACAAGTCATGCAAGAATTGCTTTGTCAGCTCATTGGTTAAATGGATGTGCAGCAGCAATAAGAAGGAAGAAGAAGACGGGAAGGAGATTCTGTTCTGTGACAGTGAATAATCCTAGGAGTGAAAGATTGCTATGTAACATGGAAATACTGGAAGAGTTTGCAGTGTTCTCAGAATAATTCACAATGAATTGAACATCCAGCACTTACTGTGCAAATGATAGTTAACTAGAGTCAAGAAAGCATAAGCTAATTATCACCAGGGTTTGTTTTATTGTTGTGTATTCGGTGTTCAAAGATGATGACGATTTTATTTGTCAGGATGGAAGTGCCTTTATTCAACTTCATATAAATATTGAATCAAGTTGTGTTTTATCACAGGGTGTGTTTCATGAATTATTCCACTTGTTTTTTTTTTCTTTTCATGGCTGCAAGCAGCACTAAGCTGAATCCTCCGAGTCGTGTTTACAGAACAACCAGAAAGAGGGCATGCTGAAAGCTTCCTGTTGTTGAATGTGCTGGGTTTTTTTTTTTTCTTTGGTTCTAAATTTACAGTAATGACCAGCAAACACTGCTTTGCTGTTTGAATTGATGCCATTATTAAAATGCAATTATTTAAAATGTGCCCAGCTTTTACTTAATGTGGAAAAATGGAGGAAAAATGCAGAAGAGCTGACAGCTAAACTGTTGGTAAAGCAAAAATCCTTCCATGTTATTAAAGAAGAAGTGACAGGCTGTGTAAGGTTTCCACTGATGCAAAATATATAATCAGACTTTCATTACAGGCTATTTATTTTGATTACTTATATGTTTTCTGTGTAAAATGTATAAGAAAAACCTAATAACACAAGAAGTCTGGAAGATAAACCTGTCCAAGGTCACCGCATTAGGCAGAACATACCAAACTGGGATCTGTGCGGGTTCAGGAGGGGAGAGGGGTAACTGTAGAGGTGCTGGAGGGAAGGTGGGGTGTATTGGGGTGTGGGGCATCAGTGTTAAGGCGTGATCCACACTGACAGTGCCTGCATGTGTCTACAGGCAAGTCCGTGACACCAAAAACACCCCAGCTGCCACACTGACAACTGGAAACTGTAGGAGAGATATCGCACTAATGAGTGAGAGCGTGAGGTACAGTGTGTCTACATGTGTGTGTGTGTTTTCCTTAAAGCTGGCAGGACAGAACCAGTAGAGTAATGGTTGTTTGGGGAGAATTAACATTGTCTTAATGCCTAATATAAAGTTTACATTAACTCCTTTTTAATTTAAATGCTGCATCATCATCATGTTTATCACCATCATTATTATAATAATCATCACCTTTATCATCACATCACACATTTGTATGATATGTCAGACAGTTGAGATACATGCTCATGCAAACGTGCACCAATAGAGTGTGTTTTACATGTGCATACAATACCTACACATGCATAAACTTCACAGAACAGTACTGTATGAACTGGAGCTTGTCTCTGAAAATAATCTAGTGTTTTATGAAGCTCCCATCCATTAAAGTAACCCAGAGTGCAATCAATCTTTGCACTTTATCAACAAGCCATCTCAGATTCTTAAAGTGACACTCAATTAATTTCCAGCAGGACTATACAGGTTCTTACCTCACCTCTCACAAAGTGTCCTGTGTGCACAATTTATGAGGGCCTTCCATAAAAGTGGGAGGCATTGTATATCTTTCATGCTACACAACACACAGATGCACATATTTCCCTGAGCCCAGGGTTCCGTGGGTCGCCTGTCGACATAAATATGCAAATCAACTAATGAGAGCATCGTAAAGGAAGACGGCAAGGTGTGGTGCAGGCAGAATGGAAATGAGCTGGGGAGGGAGGCACAGTTTAGGTGTCATCAATAACCACTTGTACCGTCTGTTGTGGAAAACAAGGCTGCAACTGGATTTACACACACAGACACGCACGCACAAAACAAAGGGAAAAGGTTAACTTAGAAGTTTGATGCGTATAGTAAAAATAAAGATGCAGCATGGGTGTTTATGCATAAATACATTTATTACTTCAATATCAGAATCACAGTCTATAGGTGCAGTTTTTCTTCTTTTTTGCATTTAGCTGTGCTCTGGTTCTTTGACCCATTGTCAGTAGAAAAACATATTACATCATTTGAAGCTATTCGCCACAGGTTTACACACACAGCAAAGCAGTTTAAACAAAACAATAAAGGCATTGTTCAGGAATTCTCAGCTTAATAGTTTGATCTCAGAATAAAAACAGTTATCATCATGAATATTATCAATTACATTTCTTTTTTTAAATTCAATTCAATTCAACTTTATTTATATAGCACCAAATCACAACATCAGTCATCTCAAGGTACTTTTGGTAAATCCAGTAACTGCAAACTGGAATCATACAGCGCCGAGCCTGAGGATACCTGCAGAAAGATACAGAGAGAGAGAGAGAGACAGAAAGGCACAACTACGGGAGAGAGAAGACAAAATTAATGACATGTAATGGTGTCATATCAGTATTTATCTATTTTTCATTTTCTTTTTTCATTTGAGATGAATGTGTTAGATGAATGGGACATTTGTTTCCTCATGTGAAGTTTTATATATTAGTTTGAGTTAGTGTACAGTGTGACCATATCTGCAAGATATCACAGAATTACTAAAGCTAATCAAGCACAAGGTTATGCATGCGCTCTGTCACCATAATGTTTTTCCAGTCTGTTGTGGAAGTTTCCTGGGAGAGCACGCCAGCAGGATGGCCTTTGGTACTGTGAAAGTCAGAGGGCTCAGTGTATATTCTTTCCAGCTATATCCTTAGCAGTGGCGGCTGGTGAAATTATTTTGGGGGGGGGGCGCACTTTTGCAAGTCAGTTTTAAGTTGCGCTCTACCCACATATCATGCATCACACTGTTTTAGAAGATTAAATTAACGTAAAAATACACAGTCTGTGTTTTCAGTCATTTACTGTCATTAAGCTGCGTAGCGATACAGTTTTCACATTGCCGAACATAACATGACACACAGCATTTTCCATGTAGCTCCTAGTCTGTTCATGCTTTCTCACTTTTTCAGGAAAATATATAAATGTATCCGTAATACCTATCTGAATCCAGACTCGTGATCCTGGCAGCTGACAGAGGAGGCAGGTGAAACAAAATAAAGCTCCGGTCTCAGGACAGACAGTTAGCCAGGACTTCTTCTCAGACCAGTTTCTGGAGAAAGACAGAATGTAATTTCTCCCTCTGTCTTGTATTTGATTTTGATGTCCGGCTGGTCATGTCCAAAATCTTGACAGGTGGGGCAGCGCCCCAGCGCCCTCTATTGACGAGCTGCCACTGATCCTTAGTGGATGTTTTCTTTGTTTTGGCCTGTGGTCTCTGGTTCACCAGGCTGCTGCTCTCTGCTTCTTTGTCTACACTGAACTGTTTCACTGGATTATTTGATTCTTTGCCATTCTTAGTTATTTGTTTTTTATTTCATGCAGATTATGATTATAGGATAAAAGACCTAATTAGACTCAACATGTATTTATTCTGTGTATAACACAATTCACACAATTCACAAGCTGACTACACTGTACTGTAGAGGGGGACGAGGGAACAATTTTACTGCATTACTGACAAAACCAACGTCAGGGCATCTGTATTGGTAAATCTCACCCATGTGATCTTGATAACAAATTAATTTGTCTATTGTTTATGAACTAATGAAGAATGTGAAATGCCGTAAAGTTGAAAGGTCTTGAAAGGCTAGCGAGCAGACCATGCTATATGTTATAATTCCTTTTATCTCTTGCCGTTATATTTCGAAGGCCCAGAGGGAGCACTGGTGCTCAATACAATTCAGCATCCCTCTTTAGTGCCTCTTTAACTATATCTGGATTTCAATATATAAAAGTTTAGCAAAACTAAACTTGAAAACAAAACCCTTTTAAAAGGAATTATGAGTTTAAAAATAAAAGCTGAGCTATGGAAAAAACATTCTCCAAACCCCTACTTTTAATCTCTTCTGGAGTCTGACATCAAGTGAACATATACATAAGCAGCATTCTAAAATGCCATTTTATCTCTACAGCAGCTTACAGCTAACACCAAAAGTCTACTCAGTTGAAGTTTAGTCCTAAGTCTAAAAAGTAAGATGAGAAGACAACCAAAATGGTACATACAACCAGGCTAAATTATGAAATCTGTTTTCCTCTTTCATGCCGACAGCTGCTGCCATTCTCAGCTGTCTTCTCTACCTCGCTCAGGGGGCGTGCAAGGGCTCTCATCATTCTAGGGTGTTCACACAGTTGCTAAACCTCACTGAGAGCTGCCCGCTCAGCGTCCCATTTTTCTTGTCTTCCAACAACTTCTGTCTGATGCTGCAGGGACAACAGGCAGAGAAAACATGTAGATTTATGGCAGTTTGCAACCTCAGTGTCATTTTCCAAAATAAACGTTACTCAAACCTTATTTGGGCAATGACATATTGGACTGATTCCACTTGCAGTTATATTCCTGTCAAAGTCTAATATTTGTATCACATATAGATGTGATGCATCTTCTCTTTTTCAAAATAACAAAGTGGATTTGAAAATGAAATTACATTTCAACATTTAGATTTACTGTATGGTGACTCATATTCATGTGGAATCCTTTAAAAATCATGTTACAAAGTGACTTTATTAAAATTCTGGAGTTAAATAAACACCTTTGTGCAAATTAGGCTTTCTTCAATTGATAAAAGGAATGGATATTGAACTACTTAGGGTAAGTAAGTAATATCAGGCTCTCATCTAAGGGTATATCCATTCGTTGATCAAGTGGATCAAAAGTTTTTATTAAATATGTAATAATAACCATACTCATACACTGTACATCAACATACTGAATTTCTTCAGGGTGAAACAAATCTTCATCTAGTCAAACCAAGTCACTAACATTTCTGACTTCATGGTGGACAAGGCCCCAAACCTAGATTATTTCTTATTTACGAAAGCATCAACACATAAATAACCTAAGCAAAAGTTATTCACTGTAAAAATGAAAATGAATATGATCACTTGACAGCTTCTCACCCAGCAACCATAGAAACACACAGGGAAGTGTGTGAGTTTCTCACAGGACTGCTGCTGTCAGTGAATGTCACATTATTAAATCACTTGATTCAAATGTTATCAAGATATTTAGTGGCGTGTCATCTGGGGGCATTTGCTGACCATACCCCCCAAATGAGTTACTGTTCCCCTTAACCACAAGCCCAGCATTTGGCGTTGACCTTTTATTAATTACAACACAAAATCACGCCTTAACATTTTGCACATCCACAATGAAATGCAAGAATTCATTCTTCACTCGGACAGACACACTTTTGGACCATAGATACATAGCGCTCCACGAAAGTCCTATATGATTCACCTTCCAGTTCAGAAGGGGAAGGAGGTTTTGCCTGCAACACAACGAAATAACAAGGAAATACGAAATAATGTATGGGTTTGTTAACATAATGTTTAATAACTTGTTGCAAGAGAGGATGTGAATGTGTCTGTGTACAAATTATGCCCCAGATATGATCTGCTGTCTCTGGTTTCCTCACACCCAGGATGCACTGAATGAGACCAAATGTGACTTTTATGTGGTTGCTGGTTTCAAGACAGTTATAGGAGCAATCTTAAATTTCTCCTGTGTTTGCACCGGTCATTCTCCAGGTTCTCCATGACAGACACTAGCGAAACACGCAAAATCCTTTAAATACAACCGTCAGTCAGTCAGTCTTCTCAGTCCATCAGTTTTTCCTAAGAGATGACCCGCAAAGCACCCACCAACGAAATGCTAAATTTTTTGCACATGCAGTTTAGTACTTGCTATTTGGGATCTTAGTAAATCAAGCCCTTAGTGAGTAAGCTGCAGCTAATTTTGTCAAGTTAATTGTCAGTGTCACTAAGACACTGTCAAAAATTGCTTCTTTGTACGTATGTAAAACTAACTGGGTAGGCTGTACAGACCAGGGAGCAGGCGCAGTCAGTGGTTATCGGCATGCGTTGTCATGGTTACCAAGCAGAGAGCTATAAATTTGTAACATTTAGGCACAAAAACGGGTTGGTTAAGGTTAGAGAAAATATTGTGGTTTGGGTTAAGATAAAATATCATTTACTAGTTAGAACACTGACAAACCTCCTGGTTCTCTCGTTTCACAGCCTGTGTTTTTTCATTTATATCATTTGTCACAACCTCTCTATATTGGCTTTTACATTTTAATATAGATGTTGCATATGAAATGATTTACATTTAGATTTTTCTATATTAAGTCAGCCCACGAGTTTTCTCTGACCTTAATCAGTGCTAAGATGACTGAATTCAACAAAAAAAACATTACTAAAGTTTGACTCACATATATGGACTGCAAGATCAGATATGTTCTGAAAAGAGAAAACAGGATGTTGTAGATTGGATATTTTGGCTGACAAAAATATGTTGCCTGTGTACATTTCATTGTTAGGTGAAGTATAAACGAACTTGCAACTTGTCATTTACATTAATTGTGAACATATGATCATTATGGTAACAGAAAACATAATCTGGTTGCGATGACGTTCTGCACAAAAGAGTATTTGTGATGGCAGTTTGGTCGTAAAGAAATGTAATTTTTAGGAGACTGGGTTGACCAAACATATCAAGACGCACATGCAAATAAACTTAGGATAATTTAAATAGGATCATTTAAACATTCTTTTGTGTTTTCAAAAGTGGTTTAAAAGAGGGTGCTGACTTTGCCAATGAAAGTTACATTTTAAGGATGACAGAAAGGTGTCTTCCAGACAGCCATAATGAATGGATTTTGAAAGAGTTTCTAAAGCAACATTCTTAACATTAAAATAAAAATAATAATAAATACAATTTCCAAAAAAACTGTGTTAGTGTCAAAAATGAGAAGTAATCACAGCCTTGATCAAGATCAAAGCTGATCAAGTAAGTGGTCCTCATGTTAAGAATTGGTTTCAAACTGCTGTTTCCAAGGTTAAGGATAAACCTTGAAGCTTGATGAAGGCTTACGTTGTAAATTATTTCATATTATTTCATAGTTAGAGTATTGTTTAATTAATGTGTGTTTTATATAATAATTTAAAAATAATCCAATTTGAGCTCCACTACAATTCTTCAAAGTCTTCATTCACAGTCCTCACACACACTGCTGGTCATGTTTGCAAATGTGGAAATGAACAATGATTTCCTCCAGTTGTACATGAGTTGACTATCAGACTTGCTGAGGTAGCTCCAGATGTTGCTCTTTCATAATCCAAAGCATAAAACCATGGAAGCAAAATGTGGAAATATTAAAAACAAAGAAGGGCAAGCGAGGTTAAGCCCTGCTAATGCCCCACGCTCAGCTTACCAATCAGTCCTCCTGTAATTCTGCGTGAGAGAATTAGATTTTCATTAAAAAGACAGCAGAGCATACCTGGGCAAAGAGAAAGATGGGGATTACTGTAGGAGGCAAGGTAGGATGACTTTGATAGAGCAATATGAGGTTTAGGATATGGTGGATTCAGAGAGGTCAGAGGTCATTCTTTGGCTGAGGGGATCAAATGTATCTTCTCCTCATGCGAAAATGTTTTTGGATTCGCCACCGTGGCATGACAGCCAGCTTATAAAACCCACGGGTGGTGTATGATAGCTGGTTTCCATATCCACTAGTTCAACAGTCCCCTAAGTGCTTGTCACGCTCGTGTAGGCGCTTACTCAGGCGATCCCCGAGGGAAAGCACTCGAAAACAAACAACAAACAGCAGAGAAAGGAGAGGGATCAAGACGAGAAACACACACGAACAAAACAAAGCAGAGCAAATGGAGGAGTAAAGTGATGCCATAAAAGGTACATCATCACCCCACCACCGCCACCCACCCTCCACACCTCCATATCTGCCCTGTTACTCTGCCTGGAGGCCTGCCCGCCTGTCAGTCTCCTATGAGTTCTGACACCTGTCAGTTTGCAAAAAGCTACATGAAGTAAGTGACGCCGCTTAATTTCACACTGTGGCATAAATCTGCACAGCACTTTTATTAGCCTGTGTTGTGTTTCATTTCAATACTTTATTGGCATCAGGCGGCAGATGCCAGTTATTTATAGCTTCCCGACAGCCTCAGTCCTGCTGCATTAGTCAGTGGGTCATTTTCTGATGCCTATAAATTAGCCATGTTGTTCTTCTCATTGTAGAACAGCCAAAGTTTTGGATATGAGCCTAAACACTGTGGAGAATAGATTATTTGGTTGCTGTTACCAGTGCCATCACCACTCCACCACTATCTGCTCCGCCAAAGATCAGACTATCAAATTCCTAAATGCTGGAATGGTGACTCAGAATGTTGCAACGGTCACTTCACCAATAAATCACTGAATGCTTTACCTCTGGCAGAACTATGAGTGGTCTTTTGTTTAGCTTGTTGTGGAGAAACTGTGCACATTGGAATATTCTCAACATGTGGATGAAGTTGAAGAGCTTTATAATGCTGACTAAGCTATTTGAGAAACTTCTAATGGTTTGGTTGAAACTATTGATATGAATCATGAGGAATTAGAATCATTTTTGGACAAACTAACATAATCATAAATTACATTAATTCTATTTAACTCGTGGTTTTTGTCAGAAGTTCCATCAATAAATTACAGTATGCCAGTTATATCAATACATAGGAACCAGTTTCTTTGGCAGCCATACATATTCAAAACTAATGTTTTTGCTCTCCCTCTGATTGATCTGTTTCGGCTTTTCAGCCTAATCATGGCTTGTTCACTGGCAGTGACAGCTCTTTGACAGTTAACCACAACAGATCATGGACCCGCTGAGAGACTAAATTAAAGCTGACAGTCTACACTTTAAACAAAACGTAATTAATTATTTTCACTGATGACGCCCACCCTGAGCCTGGTTCTGCTGGAGGGAGTCTTTCCTCTCCACTGTCTCCTAGTGCTGCTCAAGTGGGACTGTTGGGTTTTCTACAATATTCTGTATATACTTATATTCTGTGTAAGGTCTTAAACCTTACAATGTAAAGTGCCTTGAGATGACTTATGTTGTGATTTGGTGCTATATATAAATAAACTGAATTGGATTGAATTGAAAATGATGAAAATTGTGCTAAAACATATATGCACCTATTTATTTAACTCAACCAAGAATTGTTTGAGTTGACAATAAAACTGAAACTGCAGGGTTGGTGATAATGCTCTGTGAGTTCATCACCACAAGTATCTATAGACTTTTTAACATGTTCAGGCACATATTTTATTTGGGACACTGGATCACTGTGGATAGTAAGCTACAAACGTTTCAGAATTACCTTTCAAACCAACAGGGGAGAGTACTGAATCACAGATTTAATTCAAGATATTCACTGAAGTATTCTTCTCAGTGAAAACATTCAGGTTTGAATTGTCTGAAACCACATGACCCAACAAATTATATATTGCAATCATAACACTTTCCCAATGTTATTTTCAGCTCTGGCCAGCTAAATCTTGTTCTTATTTGCTGTGTGTAAAGCTGTGGCACAGACGCACCACACTGTTAATACCTAATAATCCTTCCTATCTCTGATCAACACACATCTGCCCCACTGTCCTCTGTAAAAACCTCAGATATCCCATCACATATCATCCTGCATGATTTCAGGACAATCTGATTGTTTTTGCTATACAAATAAAGCAATAATAGTGTTCTTGGCTTTGATATTGGTATTACTATTATTAGACACAACAGAGATTTTGATTTGCACCAGATTATAGAGGGTAATCTGTTTCTATCAATATTTATCATTTCAATAAACAGACAAGTGATTAATAATGTCTGCTCTCAGAATTGTATATGACTAATCTTGTCAGGTTCAGCAAATGTTGTGTACCTCTGGTATGATAGATATAATGCAGTTTGTTGATTACATGTTTATCATGTTTATTGTGGGGCTACAGTGATTGTTGCAGTTTTAAAAAGATTACAATGGCAATGACCTTCAGAGGGAATTTTTAAACCATGTTTCTACAGAGTTACAAATACAGGAGTTCATGTTTTCTTTCTTTCTTTGTTTTTTGATTTGAAATTATATTTATTACTAAGTTTTATCCCACTGACGGCAGAGCCTGATGATGGAGAAGTCATTTGGTCAGTTAGTCGTTCCATCTGTTCATCTGTTTGTTCAAGAATTTGGTCCAGACCAAGAAATTTCAACAACCACTAAGCAGATTGTCATTAAATTTTAAAGGTCCCCAGACAATGATTTTATACTTTTTACTTTCCATCGCCAGGTCAGAACTTCAGCTCTATTAAGACACTGGCCAATGAAAAGTAATCTTAAAAACTAATGGACACAATACTAGAAAATATATTTATTGTACTTATGACTCCTAGAGGGTGAATCCCATTCAATCTAATGTTCAGTTTGTTGAACTGACACTGATGCTCACCAGAGGATGAACCCTTTCTATTTTTGAACTCTCCATGAACTTTCCTCCAGTAATGCTATCAGGATTTAAGCTATTTTACCCCAATAGACTGTTTAGGTGCCAGCACCACCTAAAAACAGGATAGTGTTTGTTGTGACGAAGAAACTGTAGGTTTCTGCAGAGACTGAATAATATACACCGCGTTGAGAGACATGAGTTAAACACAGTTCTAAATCGAGAGTGGATAATTTTTAACAGTCTTTTACCTGTCTAAAACAAAGATCATTAAGATAATTAAGTTTTAATCCAGTTCTAGATCCCCATCCTAATGATATGTTGATCAGGTTAAAGCAGTAAAGTTATCAGGTAATCAATTATCATGGACGAAACACATATGTAGATAAGATGGTAACTAAAAAAGGTGTTAATTTTAAATATCTGACAAAAGTTAAATTGTGGAGTCTCTGGTTTTATCACTGCACTTGATTATGTAGTAATATTTAGCGCAATATAAATAAACTGAATTGACATGAATTAATATGGTGAAGGACCACTGTGAGTAAATGAAAGGAATTACAAATAAGAAGTAAAAGAAAACAGAGCAGCTCGTCTGGTTCCTAATTGTGGATTAAGATCAAATACTGTGCACTTGGCTTGACGTTAAAAACTCTTTACTTTTATTGCTTGTGTTTTTTTAAAGAAATATAAATATGACAAGTCCCCATGTGCATTGTAGAAAAACTTAACTTATAGGGCTGATAAACAGATTATTATTTTATTTAGCAGGTGGTAGGAAGTCAGTTTCTACTGCCTTAAGCAAGAAACTATTCTACTCAGCATACTGTTTTATACAGGGCAATGTCTGATGGGAATTTATTAAGGAGACAGATTACTGTGTCTGCTTACCAGCTATTACTAAAAAGTTTCTTCCAATAGGTTTTGGATAAAAAAAATTCAGGTAATATGAATTTTCAATTGTTATAGTACTAATCAGTTCTTTTTTTAAAGCTTGCTTGTGTCTTTCATAGTGGTGTTTCTAATTCTATATGTATTATTACATTTTTTTTCATGTGTCTTATATTAATGTCTGAATGCAGCTGTTGGGTTATGACATTTTTTGTGTGTATTTGTATAATGTAATAATTAGTATTGTCACAATGTGTGAATATTGTATATGAATCCCAAGAAGAACAGCTGCTGTGATACAGTAGCTAATACACATCTAACTAAACAGAAAAACAAACAAAGACATTGAATCAGGGGCTGTCATAAACTGTTCAGCCTTTGGAGACAGAAAAACATATCAAAAATATCCAGTGTGTCTGATTTATCACCACTGACTGACAACTGCAGCATGAAGCCATATGAAATTTAACATGAGGAAAATCAGGTGTAAAATCAGAAGCACTGTTTCATCACACCCAGAGGAGGTGACAGACTGAAGCCAGGTCGAGAGTGAGAGAGACAGGCAACGGGAGGCGGACAAGATGAATTATATTATATTGCCAAAGCTGTCCACTCAGCACCAAAAGCTGTTTTACAAAAATGATCCAAATAAGTACAGTTCTATCAAAGGTTCTTCAATCGTCGTGTTGAGCTGACAATTTCTGCCTATTTACAATTCTTTCATTTATAACTTCTCTTTTTTGTGTGTTCTCTTCAATATTCCAAGTTCAGCAGCACTGAACACTTCCTTCTGTGCTACATTACAGTCATGACATGCACAACATGCATCAAAACAGTCTTTGTTGCAAATCATTTAGACTGTTGTTGGGCTCGTTTACATGTGCAGTCTTGAAAAATACAGTGGGAAGAAAACGTTTGTGAACGATTTGGAATTTCTTGGTTCTACATAGTAAATTGGTCATAAAATGCCATCTGAAGAATAGGATTGTGAATACACGTGGCTGAAATGAGCTTCCTTCTAAGGCTGTCCAGGCTCAACCTTTGAAACAGATAAGGTAAGAAGTTTAGACATCCGGAGGGAGCTCAAAGTAGAGCTGCTGCTCCTTCACATTGAAAGAAGCCACATGAGGTGGTTCAGGCGTCTTATCAGAATGCCACCTGGACGCCTTCCATTGGAAGCGTTTTGGGCATTTCTGACTGGGAGGGAACCATGGGGCAGACCTAGAACATGGTGGAGAGATTATATATCTCATCTTGGCTGGGAATGCCTTGGGATCCCCCAAGAGGAGCCAAAGAATAGGTTACCTTACTGAACCTTCATGAACCACCATGACCTGACTTTGGGTGAGCTCCAATCTTTAGAATACTTCCAACACATAGGAAAATAGAAAATGGATGGATTCACGCATGGGCTCAATGAGATTATACACAGAGTGAAGTGTATTTAACGTCCAGAACAATTGCTTGGTACTGCAGACATTTGCATTTAGTTGATCAGTAGGTTTTGAACAACAATGGAGCTCACAGACAAATAAGCTGTGGTTCTGGATTCACAGATGTTACAGTGAGTAGACAATTTCTTATTGGTTTTAGTCTTCTTTTCTCAATTACAACAATGAAGAACATCACTGATTTGTGGTGACTTCCTTTAATGGCAGAATAACAAACTGACCCACAAACTATTAACCGCTCCATCTTCCCTCAGCAACCTTCAAACCACAGTGATGTCAAAAGAATCCAGTTGTTGGTTTCTGCTGTAACTGCCCGAAAACCCAGTTTTCTTTTTAAAAGTTACTTTGTAAACAAACAAAGAAATGTCTAACATCAAATAAAACTAACTCAAAGTCAAACTGTACTGACGCCAACTGTGTGTTCAAAACGAGAGCTCGTCTCTGTGCGGTCCGATAGCTCGCTGAAAAGTTGTATGACTGTCCAAACTGTCTTAGCATTGATCTCAGCAACCCCAACCCCTTCCATCCCACTTTTAACAATCAATAACAACGGCTCAGACACCCACGATGTGCATAGATGAACGCACACATACAGTACACCCACCCTGCCTCTGACACATGCTACTTTTTTCTACACACTCTTTTAAAATAATTTGTCATTTGGCTTTTCTCTCTCCTCTTCTGTCTGTTGTTCTCTGCTGATTGTTTTACAGGAAACAAAGACAGCAGCCACTGGGGAGGCAGTGAAAAACAACCACTCTGCTCTGTACTCAGTTATCCACAAATGTACTCTTCATTTCATCTCACCCCCTCAAAAGACACAACTCACGGTTTGTTGCTGTGCTTTAAATGTCTGCCTGTTACTATACTCCCTCTTGGCACAGAGCAAATGCCAATCCAAATCCACCAATTTTTTTATTTACTTTGCTCAGCAGCGACTAGAAAAGACCTCTGCTTTCCCTCCAGTGCAGTGGGATTTGAGCCAAAGAGCTCCGTCCTCAGAACTCAGGACAGTCCCAGCAGCTAGGATAAAATCAGTCTGACCATAGGAAGCAGTGGCAGCTAAATGGACGGCCCTTGGTTTTCACCCCTAGGGAGAGAAGATCCCTATCAGTGGCAGTGAGCCACAAACTGGAGCTGGGAAATAGCTTTGTATTCTCTGTGAGTGGCCAGAGGATCTGAAGGCTGCTGTTTCCATTCAGGCTTTGGAAACTGTAGGATGTTTTCTTGGGGAAAAAAGACTCTGGTCAACATAGATTTGTAGTGGGAGGGGCATTCTAAAAAAAACGTAGCCTTAAGAAAGTTTCATGACCTTTTCTCTTGTCCTGCTCTTATCACTTGTACCTGTTTCTATTGCAACAACATATACCATCTGAAAGAAAGGCTTTGCTGCCAGGAATCTTATGTAACATGATGAGAACACATTTTTTTTTAGCATACCAAACACTTCCAAGTTGTACTCTGTGTCTCGCCAGATCTCAATGCCCCCTCTATCCTCTAAACAGGATAAACAGTATAGATAATGGAAGGACGGCTATTTAATGTGAGAAGAATCTCAGTAGTAAACATATCAATGTATTTTCAATCAAATTTTTTTTTTCTTTTCCCACAATGGTTTGTGGTCTGTGCTATATAGTCCTTCTGTACCTTATCAGTACTCAAAGTGCTTTACAATGTTGTTTCTCATTCACACTAACACAACAATGACGGCAAAGCTACCATACAAGTTGCTGAACTGATCCACTGTGAGCAACCTGGGGTTCAGTAGTGTCTTGTCTAGGGACACTTCAACACATGGACAGAAAGAGCCAGGGATCGAACTGACCTTGCAATTGGTGTACGACTGCTTTGCCTCATGCGCATCCTAAACTTGTGTCAACTAATGGCCAATAAGCCAACTTAACTGAATAACTAATTACAAATTGAGTTAATTTAGCATGTGGCTAAGGTTAGGGAACAAAATAATGGAAATATTGTACTTTTTGCTGTACTAGAAGACAAAAATGCAGCCTTTCACTTTCTGCACTGTTAAATCAAGGCAGATAATGATGAAAGTCTTTAAAAATGTTCCATTAAAGCTTACATCTTAAAAAAGACCAAGATCTTCACCATGACCATCACCATCATCATGTACAAAAACAAGTCCAAAACACAGCCCTTTTCTTTTAAGCTGTAGGAGATGATCCCTTTTGTTTTTATTGTCTTCCTCTCTATATAGTTCTTTAGTTCATTTACTGTAGAAACATTGTTTCATTTGTGTTGTGTTGATGATGGTGGCTTCAAGGCTTCTTTGGGATGAGTCTGGGACAGTTTTACAATCTGCTCTCAATTGTTGACCATCTCAGTTCATCTGATTGAACAGCGTAAAAATATTCTGATGATCAGTGTTTTCAGTTCAAGTTTTTTTCAACTGAGGACAATCAGGGAGCTTCTGCAAAAAACGCAAGGTGCATAGAGCAGAGAACATGTGAGATGCTGAGCAATGCAAAAGCAGTGAGCAATTACAACAAGGCGCCCCAGGATGCTACAAAGTACTACAAAATATAATAGAGGCCTTACTTCACTATACAAAATATGTTTTAGATGCCCTTGTGGATTTTTTTATCCCCAAGTCTGCCTCTATTACGTATTTTAGCTCAAGCCAAAATAATTCCATGATTATCAAGGTGAGATGTTTAGAGTCCCATTATAGTCTAAATGCTTTTTGAAAACTAAGATACAAAAAAATTAATTCCTCATTTCCATGGTGATTGAAATGTTAAGATACTGATTAACCATGGTGGGCACTGTCAGGAGAAAAATATTTATATCACCCTCCAAAAAAATAGGAGTTTATTTGTTGCCTTCCATGAAGCACAGGGCAAGAACTGAAAATAGACTGAAATAATACCACACACCCACTCACTGATACAAACATGCACACAGACAAACATGCATCCTGTCCCTCAGGATGTGATGCTGGCTGAGGGATTTTCACAAACCAGGATGGGGAGAGGAGGATTCCTGAAGAAGAACTGAGAGCGTAATGGCCTGGAGTCCTCTCTGGGCATGCTGTAAACACACCGTAATCAAAGGCGCACAAAAGCAATGCTGCTGTGTTACAAGTTATGATTATCTTGATCAATGTCAGAACTACAAGCATCTCAATATGAAGTTGTAAAGCTACACATTTCAGTAATTACCACTGAACAACAGTTTTGCAGATTCTCCCTTTACTGCACAAATTGGCTGTAAGTGATCTTCAATTGATTCCATGTCACATCTAATATGATGACTACTGGAGAAAGCACTTTTCTGTTGTTGCTGTTATGTTTTTTTTGTTTTCATCTCCTTGAAGTCGGCTCTAAATTTACTGTTATACATTATGATGCATGACTCACATCCTTAGTAAACCATGTCTATCAATCAAGATAGGAATCCACAGTGATGCCCAGAACACTCAACACATTTGAATAAGGTTAGGGTAAAATCATCTTCCTGCTTTACTGCTTGACTTGCAACCATCTGCCCCAATTGAAAAAGCCTGTTCTGGCTTGAATTCAAATTTTTCCACTTTGCAAGGGCCTATGTGTTTATTTCCTGGCTGCAGTCTTCGCTGCTATACTGCAACTCCGCCACTCAAAAACATAGTTATTTGTAAAACTCTTCCTTTAACTTGAGCACTGGAGTCAAGATCTGATGTTATGTTAGCCTAATAGAAGAGACACACAAAGCATCAAAGAACTAGTGGCGATGAGGCCTACTGTTGTGTCACCTCATGTTGCCTTCATCTGAGCTGAAATCTGAAAATTAGCATTCAAACAAACTGCAAAGACTGCAGAAGTAACTCTCCATACCAGCAGGTGGCAGTAGTCTGTATTTGACTCTCAATAGGACCACAAATTTACAGTGTAAAGAACAGCGTTTACCAATTTTACACCACTTTCTCCCAGCACAGATAGTTTTAGTTTTTCATTCCACATGATCATGTTGTTGTAAGAATATTCTTGTATTGGAACATTCAGATGAGATGAAGACAAAAAATGAGAAGAGCCTTTCATGTGTGCGCTCTTGACTATGTTGTTTGCTTGCCTTTGTCACTTTGTCTATTCTCATGCACTAATTGGCTACGCTGAACAGATAATCATAAGGCTTGCTCTCATAAAACGCTAATGCCACGTGTTGAATCAGCTGAAACACCACTGCCAGGGATCTGACTATTGCCAACGGTTTCGGGACACACCGCAAAAAAAGCTAAGATGGCCGATGGTTGACCATTGGCTACAGCTTCTTAATTAACACAAAGATCCTAATTCAGACAGCAATGTTTCCTACAATATACACTACTCACAAAAAGTTAGGGATATTCGGCTTTCGGGTGAAATTTCAGGATGAACCTAAAATGCACT
>JAUMHL010000002.1:616338-643349 GCA_032362345.1 Sandelia bainsii | reverse complement strand
TGAGGAAATCACCATTGCATGCTTCTACTTAAATGCCCTACTTTCATGATATAATATCACTGCAGTGTGAACTTTTTCCGTTTTCCATCAATTTCACCCGAAAGCCAAATATCCCTAACTTTTTGTGAGTAGTGTATATTTGCTAAAGGAAATGAGTATTATGTGATTGTGTATTTTGAGGCAGTGTTAGAGTCACGGCTCAGCCATCAGAGTGGCTACAGGTGCTGCATATGAAACAGACCATCTTTAAGACAGGTTATATAAGCACCTATATAGAAACAAGCAGGCGAGCTATTTCCTGCACACAGTAACCTACTTTGAAAGCACAGTCTGATATTTGCTATGACATGGAAGCTTCTGGAAGCACAACATGAATTTTTACCTCTTATGCTGTGTCACATGTAAACACAGATCAGCCACAACACTAAGTCAGTGGTTGATCAGTGTAGGTTCTGAAGACATTTTGGTTTAAGTAAGAATTATTTATACCAGAATTTTCTTTCTTTTGGAAATATCATATTACAACACTCAATAAACTTATAGGCAAATTAAAGCAGTTTCCTACAGTTGTTCTAGCAGCTCATTAAGGGGGCATGGTTGGCACTGCAGTCTCCAGGTCAGTTTTCTAATCATTTCTCAGATAACAGTTTATGTGCAAGTGGTAATTTATTAGTGTCATGCAAAAACCATGCACCTACAGTATGTTACCTATTAAATTCAGTGATAGGAAAAAAAAACACATTTTTGTATGAAAATGCCATAAAATTATATGTTATTCACATTGAAAATGGGACATACTAGGTTTGTGGAGTTCATACGATGCTGGTAATTTCTTCTGAGGTGTGTCATACAGATATTAAAAATAGGAATAATTAAAATAAAAGTTGGCACAGAACATTCATTAACACTGCCTTGTGTATTATTTAGGATTTTGTATAATAAGCCAATTTCATGATGGTGTTTGGTGTGTGGTTTGCCAACACATGTCGGGCCACCTGTGTTTTCTATTTCCTATTTTAATAAAGCTCCTGTGTTGTGTTCTGTGATTCACTTTTAATAAACACTCTTGTTCAAGCTGCTCATAGCTATTTCACATCACTTCACTCACATCAGTTGATCATTTCCACAGTTAAAGTCCCCAACATGTGTGTTGCCTATATGATTATTAGATTACGTAGTAATTAGTGTGTGGAAAAGCTGTGACAACAGTTGTTTCTCAAGTGTTTTTAGGTGAGCATTACTGTGCAGAATGTGCCTAGACGAGACAACACTCCTGATATTACAGGTTTTTTGAGGGTACTATAAGTGGATTCTCTGAGTCTTGTGTTCACATTTTAGAGTAGTAACTTTCAACCATGTCTCAGTGGTGTCCTCTTTATCTCTCTGCTCTTAAGAAAGAAAGACATTTAAATATATTTACTATTTTGAACAAATCTGAGCTAATTTCAGGAGCAACCTGGCTGCTTCATTGTACAGGTTACAGTTTTTTGGAGTCATTAGATGATTATGTAGATCAAACAACACTACTCTTTGTATATACTACTTAACGTTTATCAGCAGGATATAAATCTTAAATTGTAAAGTTTACTTATTCTTTCCAATTAAAGTTAACTCAATTTAAGCATTTCTCTAATCACAGTTCTGTGTGTGATCTACTTATCTTTAAAAAATCCAAATGTCCTTTCTACCTACTTCATTTTTTCAGTGTTCATATTACTTTCTTGAAGTGATACCTGCTGTGTTTTTGCAAACATGCTTGTTATTTTAAAATCACATTTACTCGCATGTTATTGTCAGCAACTCAGTATTTCTTATAAAAACTATAAATAAAAACTGTAACTAAAACTATAAATTCAAAAATCTAATTATTGACTTTGGTAAAGGGTTTTAAAAGAAAGAGAATGAAATCACATAACCAAAACTAAATAGAATGCAAAAGCTAAATACAGTAAATAGAGAATCAAAGAATCAAATATAAAAGTATGCAGTTATAATGAACAAGAGACATAAGTATACGTAAATCAGTAATCACTGATATTGGATATTGCATATTGTACTGTTTTAGTATTTGTGTGTCCCTCTGAACTCTGTTAACACTGGCATAAAACAAGTTTACTATGAGATGAGATCACCCACTCCTTATACCCACTTGACCAGAGGTTCAGTTGCGTTGTGAGACAGAAATTCTTTATTTTAGCTAAAATGGTGACATTTAAAAAAAATTGTTTCCTTAAACTACTGTAAATGCAGTTGATCATTTGGGACTGAAAATAATAAGAGCAGAGACACTTGGCATTTGACTTTTGACATTTTGACACTAAAGTTGTGTCAGTTACAGACCTAACTCCTTCTGAAACATTTGAACAGGAATATGTGCCACATGATGGATGCGTTTTATATACTTCATTTTTCCTGTGTAATTAGTGAACAGGTCAGGCCTAGTGTAAAGTTTACACTTCCATAATGATTAATGCATAATATTCCTTCCAGGAAACAGCAGACAGGATACTGTGTGACTGTGAAGTGATAATGTCAGGTTTGGAAGAATTAACTTAAGAATTTCTGGGAATTCTGGTCATATTATTTATGTATGTGCAAACTATGTATGTGCAAATTATGCACAGTTTAACTTAGCTGAGCAGATTCTCTCTCTTTTCTAAGAATAATGATTGAAATTATGCTTCTGAATATCTGAGCTAAATCTGCCTTTTCTTTTTCAATGTTTGAATAAGGACTACAGTCAGTTTCCCCGATTCTGCCTAACACACAGTAGAACCACCTGCCATCCGCCTGCTATTTCAACCACTCTCCGGGTTATTGTCGCTGGTTTCTCATTCAGGAGCCAACACTTTCTCTGCTGATCCATATGTCCTCCTCTCTAACTGCACACTGGCAGGAGCTGTGAATGGAACCCAGGCTGCAGACTGCACAGTGTAAACTGAGATGTAAATAAGAAGTGAGGTGTAAACAGCCGAGGGATACGAAAATAATATGATGAGAAGGTATGAAATGGAGCAACTGCATGTCTGACTTTAGCTGGAGCTGGAGAAAACACAGCATATGTATATAATATGTATTCAAATATTAACTATTATCAAAAAAATGAAAACTCTGCATCTGATTTTTAACTATACTGAGGGAAAACAACATTTATAATGTTTATGCAGTATACTATATATAAATAATGTCTGTATATGTAAAGTACCTTGAGGTGTTTTTTGTTGTCATTTGCTGCTTTATAAATCAAACTGAATTGAACTGAACATTAGAGAATACTGATCTTTTCTTTCTGATGTTTTCCAGGTATCCTGGTATATTAATGACACAACTGTATGAGCTTCATTAATTAATATACACGTCATCAATAACGAAGATCTCTTCAATTAGATGTTCAGTAAAAAAACACATAGTTTGAAAATACTGTTTTTTCCCCTGGTGCATCTACTCATTTTCACCCTGAACCATTACTACTTCATCCAGCTATTTTCAAGAACACCCCCCAGCCCACCCACAGAGGTGTATGTGTATGTGATAACTCATTGCTATGGTAGCAGAGAGTTTCTTCTCAGCTGATGTGACGTGACAGTGAAAATGCTGCCTTTAAGGAAACTTTGATTTTGACTGATTTTGTGTATTCAGCATGAGAAGTTACAAATAGGCTGGAGGTGCTTAAATACTGCCTAATGAGAGAAGACAAATTGGACACAGTCAGATTCCTTTTTTTTCCTAGGTTATTTTCTTACTTCTTATATCAAATTGAATGAATCTGTCATCCCCTAACATGTCATTATTCGTTTAATGCCCTGATAACATTGTAAACATGGATAATTTACTGTTAGCTTTTCTTCCATTATCTTCAAAGTTTGAAGTTCGATCACACCATGTAAAAAGCACCATTTTTAAACCATAAGAGGATGGATGAACTATAAAGAACATGCTATTTTAAATTAATTTAACTCTGATGTGGAAATGAAAATACTGGCATTTAACTAAGCCTAAGTTTACTGTATGTATTTTAGCCTTACAGCTACACAACTATTCCTGATATCGCCTTGGTATATTTCAGGTAAGAGTTCATAGAAAGCAGCTCAGCTTCATGAGGTTAATGATGCACCACACCGAACCTCCCCTAAGTTCACAGGAGTTAATGTATCTTCATCTAATTTGCGGTATGAGGAAGAAAAAAAAAAGTTTGCTTTAGGAACGGGGCTCATGAGCTGCCAAGAGTACACATCCTCCACTCGTTTGACACTCTGATTGGCATAATCAGGTTACAACGAAGCTGAAAGGAAAAGGCCATCAACAGGAATTATCGTCACTGCATTGCACTCATGATCAGTAATGTCAACAGAATCCGTATCAGACACAGGGGAGGGAATAAAAAAGCACACGTGGCTACAAGTCCTCAGTTTGGGACCCCACCTGATCAACCAGGAAATGGCTGCCTGACGAAGTGATCTTTCTAAGACGAAGCACAGAGGCGTGGGGAAGAGGGAGGGTGTGTGTAGAAAATAGCAGTGGCAGACAGATTTGAGGTGACAAGGCGCGTACAAAGCCCTGTCAGGAAGCTGAGATGTGAAGAAAGGCTGTCAAGATGCAGGGGGAGGCAGGCATGCTGTGGTCTTTTGAAGGAGCTTGTCATTACAACAAATTGTTTCTTCAGGTTTTATTTCTAATTTAGCCGTCTATTTACAGTGATCATTTGAATATTCACTGCTGATCACGGCACAACATCATGCACGCGTCGTCTGTTGGATGGGGTTTGGTGTATTTTTGGAGGAATTGCAGCATGGCACCATTTAATTACCTGCCTGAGCTGGTAAGTAATTGTAAGTCAGAGCGACAGCATTTGGAGTTGTTAAGTCAGTTTAATTTCTAAGTTGGTGTATTGATGTAATGTCAAACACTTTGACTGAGCTGTCATTCAGCCTGACGAGTATTTGTAGCTACTAAATCAAGAGCTTTGGACTTACCACTCAAGCAAAACATCAAATAAATAAATAAAAAAAGAGTAAAAAGAGGGCAGCGCAGTGATATTTTCTACAAATTAGCACTGTGTTTGGAGTACAGATGCCGTAAGAAAAGGGAAAGAGTTTAGAAAGCACTCGGAGATGACAAGATAAGTAACAGAAATAAAGGGCCACAGTACAAATACTAATTAGCATGAGTGAGATAAAAACCACAGAACTTAGAAAAACATGCCCGCTTTCAAGACGAGCATAGAAATAGGAAAGGAGCAAAAGAAAACAGCTAATAAATCATGATGGCATGTGGAAACTCAGCTGGATTCAAATTTAAATGTAACACACAACACACATGTAGTGGAAAGTGAACAAAATATAAACCAGCGAGTGATAATGAGTGCGTCTGTGTGTGTGAAGGACATGATCCCAACCAAGATAATCGTGTTTCTGATTTGATACAAGTCAATGCAATGTATGCTGTTAGCAGTTTTGTAAATGTTTTACAAACTGCATTGATAACTTGTGAATAAAGCAGCCGATTTCTCCAAATAGTGTGTGACAAACATCCCTACACTCATGTACCTACAGACTATGTAAGAGGCAAACATAGATGGAAATGTGAGATGGCCATAACTTATCTAGCCATGTAGACATGAATCGTTTGTATTTGCTTAGGTTTTGAGATGAATCAGAATCTGAGATATGGGGAATCTCGGCCAGAGGATCTAGGCAGCGTTCCAGTGATTCATTTACATCTAGTGCAACCAACTCAACAATTAACTTGGCTCCACTGAGGAAAAACAAACATTTAGAATCCCGAGATTTGCTTAAGAAGTGAGAAATTAGTTATGAAAGTGTTTTTGTATTATTTGGTATATGAGAACATAATGGCTAATGGAAATTCTGCTGTGGGAAAGTGTTGTTGGTTGTTGTTGACCCATCCAACCACCCCATCCTACTCCTTTTGCAGATTTTGGTTTAATATACTACATCATTGCTCTTGGTGTTACACACATACTATATATACTCTACATATTGACACGACCTGCAAACAAAACCAGAACCCAAACAACCACAACTGGATACAAAAGGACACAAAAGCTTAGTACAAATAAAATACCACAAAAGAAGCTAAATCAAACAACCAAAAATACACAAAATAACCAATAACAAAAATATAATGCAAAAAGATACATAATATTTCTCAAAAGGACCAAAAAAGAAACTCCCTTAGTGTAGGGGTCCTGTTTACAGGGCTTTTGCATTTCTGTGGCCATGGCTCCAATTTCTTATGATTCGTCCATGTTCAAGTTTCCACAGCACACTTGTGGAGGTTGCACATTGGACCGTGATTGGTTACCAAGCTAGGTTTAGTTCAGCTTTTCAGCAGACAGATGTGAAAACAACCTTCTTGAGTCGGCGAACTCTGCACGTTCATCAATCTGTAGAGTGAACATCAAACATCCAAGTGGAGCAACAATGAGTGAAACTCATTTCTGAGTGGAGGGCATTTTTCAGATTTCAGTGTATTGAGCTCTCAGGGCCACTGTAGAGAAGGCTGCAGTCGTGAATGGAATATAATGACAAAAGAGGCTCGCAGTTGAGTTAATTAAAAAACAGCATGCATGCAAAGATACAAAAATATACTTTTGATGTTCAGCAAATGTAAAGCACCACAATAAAAGAAAAAAAGAAGAAAAAGAAAAACACTGTACTGGTGCACTGTTAGCTAGTAAAATACTATTATTATTTTTGCATGGAATGATTTATTTCATTTTTCTGTCAGGCTTAAGGACAAGAAGAATTCAAATGATAAAAATGAACAAAATAAGACAAGGGTGGTTATATGTAATTGTATTCATAGCTGAGAGCAGCTGAAAAATCTCCAGAAATTAGGTTTTTATTATCTATCTGGAGATAAAGATGAAAGAATCCATGCATTTAAAAAGCTTAATAACTCATTACATAGTGTACGTACACCTCCACGTGTCATACTGTCTATCACATTTTCATACACAGTATTAACACGATGTAGCTTCTGGGACTCAGTGTTACAGGAAGTCAGTCACAGAGTTTAGTCAACAAGCAAACTTGTTAGATCAAACTACAAGCTATCATTTGGCACAAATTTCTTCTCTGTTATTCAAATGCGCTTCTGCATTCCTGTGGTGTGCTGTGTGTTTACAACCAACAGGATACACGCGCGCATCAGTACGTGAGCCCTCCTGCTGTGCGAGAGCAGCCTTTCTGGGCCCATCACACTGTCTGAACGGTTTAATTTACAAAGTCCCCTGGGTCCATGTCTAAACGGCCCTCCCTAATGAAGCATAGCTACAGCGAAGCACAGGTCGCACAAATTGAAGCCTTGCCTGATCGTTTAACACTGCCACAACACTTCCACCACCTCCTGCGATGCAATGTGTCAGTACATACCTAGCCTCCCCTGAGGACATCAAACCAAAAGGCCTGATTGTTTTGCCCTGTGACAGGCGTATGTGTTTATCTGCGCTTTTTTAACTCCTAGTGATGTTCAGAGACAGATCTTGGGGCAGTGGTGCAGGATTTCAAATGTGCCTATGTCCCAACATAAACACACACACCAGGCTGTATCCTGTGTGTTTTTCCAGTCAGATATAGGGCTGGATGTAACTGAGCAGGTATTTGCAGATGCCCGGCAGAGACAGACCCACAGAGAGCGAGCTGATGTACCTTGAAAGAGATGGCCCTCTGCAGAAGGGTTGTAGAAAATACACATACACACAAACGCATGCAGCAAATTCCCCATCGAGCTGAACACGTACACCCACCCACTCTCTAGAGGCTGCGGTTATATTTACCTCAGGCAGAGTCAAGGCAGACGAAAAACCTGAAAAACTAAGGCGAAGGCGAGGAATGAGCAGGAGAAGCTTCTGGCCGCTGAGAGCGAGTGGCGAACACTGGAGACAGAAGCTTCCTGGTGACCAGACTAGCATTGCAGAAACGCATCGCTGCCTTCCCTTATTACATCCACAACACTACAGGCAATTTTCTCCCCCCCTGTCTGTCTCTGAGATCCTCTCATTCTTCTGCCACCCACAATAGACAGACTGTATGAAGACGGCCTCCATCCACTATCTTGCAGTCCCTACTGCTTGAGTACCTCTGTTAACCTGATTTGTTGAGGGCCTGTCTGGGATCTGTGCTGTTTGTTAAACTTTGCCCTGTTTCATATTCACATATTGAAAGATATGCTGATAGTGTAGTGGCAGCAGTGGCAGATGTAGAACAGTTATAGGGTATGTCTGTGAACATACTCAGTCATCCAGGTGAACTTATCTGGAATTTAAGTCATGGAAACTGGACACTACTCAAGTAGCTTCTTCAGTCTGGAGACTAAAGTGAAAGGTTTTGACATAAAAAAATAAGTCCAATTACCCCGACTCAACTTCCAGATAACATTTATAAATGTTTAGGCAGCGTGGTAGATCTTGGGGAGGTAAATTGTGACAGAAAATAACCAATTATTTTATTTTGGAACAGGCCAGAGCCCTGTGTTTTCAAAAGAAGACATTGTTTCTTTGGTCAAATTTATCAGTTTTTATCAGTTAGTTTTTGACAGTTTAGTTCAGCTAAATCTTGTGATTGTGGTGACAACAGTCATCAGGGAATCTAATAAAACATTTTTGGTAGAAAGTGGATTAGAAAATGATCATTAGTAATACTGACTATAGAGCATTTAAAGAGAACAAACAAAAGCTTTCAACCCTTCTGACATTTTCTATCCTGTTGATGCATCTCTGTCTTCCTGCCACAAAGCTCTCACAGCCCCCCCACCCTCCAGAGTCACATGACCAGGCAGAAAGTCTGGCAGTGTGGCCAAACATCTTTTTTTTTTTTTTGCCTTACATGACACTACAACTTATTAGAGATGACTACTTTGATTGAAATTGAGAGTCTTAAGCTTTTGGTTCTGGTTTCTGATTCCTATCTTTCTGAAATGATGATGATGTTGTTGGGGGCCACTGGCAACTGTAAATCCTCCCCTACCCAGTTCACTGAAGGAGTGATATTGAGATGATATAGTGCAGCTAAAGAGAGTCAAGATGGGGCCTGCTACTGAGAGCACATGTTCAGTTGCTAAGACATTTCTTACTCTCATCAGGAAGTCCTAAGCCTATTATTATTCTGCAGTTTTGAATTCACGGTGTACTGTATATTGCCTCTAGACCAAATCTTTTTAAAGCACCATGTCAGTTTCCATTTATACACAGATCTATATTTTGAGACTGCTCCAGTGATCACATTTACCCCCACATAGCCTCTCTGTCTTGCTGAAGGAGGTGTGGGTATTATTATATTATATTATTACTGTCTCCATTTAACAAGTTGACGTCTGTTCACTGGGCACTGCCCCCTCATTGTACATGTGCATCTCCAACATGCTAACTACTTATCAGTCAGATTGCAGAACCTCTATTTAAATAATAATTTCTAAATCAAGTCTAACATTTATCAGCTCCTTCAGGTTTCCTTGGCATTTATCAGAAAAGACAGTCTTGCTGCACTGACCTACAGCAGTCTGCATTTGAAACAATGTTTTAAAATCTGTTTCATATTGTGAGTTCATGTGGGCAGAACAGTAACCTATAATCAAACAATCAATGATGATACGATGATGGCTAACATATTCACAATCTGACGATGTGGATGCGTCAACTTTGTGTGCAGACTACTGTGCTCACATTACAGATGTTGACATATGCTAATCAAATTCTTATAGTACTAGTGGATAATCATTGAGCTTCCTACAGTTTAAAGGGTAACGCCTCCAGCAGACCTGTACTAAAGACCTTTCATTACCTATAGAAAGACCTGCTCCACATTCCCTGAACATACAGCAGTGGTACAAACATCTCAGCAGCTCAGTTCATTTAACAGTGTAACAGCAGAGCTGCTTCCACTTTGCTGAAGACTGTGAGCTAAGCAAACTACACAGGCTGTTCAAATTTACACTGTGTGATGAACTGAAGGTACTCGAAACATGGAGCTCCACTAAAGCAGCCTGACTTTTGACTAACATTACACTGCTGAACATGATGCGATTATTGAATCTAGTTGTGTCATACAGTAATGGCGTTTACCACAGACTTGATTTGAGTTCCACCATAAATAGAGCAGCTGTGACTTCATCTACAGGTCCAGCAGCAGCTTTGAGTCTCTTCATTCTGTTCAGGTCCGAATGATTCTGGATCTTTCAACATATTCAAACTGATATTTCAATAAGGAAGCTACGTACCAGGAACAAATTGCATAATCATCACTTTCCATTGAATGAAAAGCAGCAGCTACTGGTAACTGGCTAAGCTGCATTGTGCACACTTGGTTTGACACCAAGACTCTTCCTATTCCTTGAGCTGTCAGCTGTTCGGTCCCCATTCGTTCTGAAAGGTGACTTCCTTTGCTGATGCAAGGTTTTGATTTATGGTTACACAATCTGTTCCTTTGTTTTGAGCATATCCCACGTTCGCCCTCTCAGTATTTACAGAGCTGTCATCACTTGTGCATGAACAGGTCAATAATACGTCTGTACCTGACACGCTGCAGTTATTTTAGAGAGACACTGCACGTGAGACACTTTGACAGCAGCAGGCAGTGGCCTCTTCACACCTGTCTGTGAAATGAGCTGAGCCGACATTTGCAGGTCGGTTCAGCCAAGAGCTGCTGCTGCTGCACTGGGCACACACACACACACACACACACACACACACAGGCATGCTTTTTTTATTTATCTTTTTACCTGAAAGACATGACACCTGTGACACCCGTCTGGCCAACCACAGCATCCCAGCCAAACCCTAACAGAAGCAGAGTTCATTGCACAGCTCATCAGCAGCATGTTTCTTCTGGGACCTGTAAGTGTTTTCAGCATAATTCCAAACTAGCTTAGTCCACTTGGCAATGATCAGCATGTATTTGTGGCAGCCTGTATTTATGCCAGCACAGATTGTCTTGCACAGCACAAATGTTGTCATCTAATACATTTACAGGGTCTGTATTTGGACTTGAAAGCAAAAATGTGCAACAGGCAGGTAAAAGTCAAAAACTTTTGATTTAGGTCAGACAGGGTCAGAAACAGGCTGTCAATCTAAGAAGGCAAACAAATCAGGTGAAGAGCAACAACAGGTACAGGCAGAGGTCAAGATCAGATCAGCAAAACACTAATAAGGAAGCTGGAAAGCAACGTGCATGCATGTACAAAGACAATCAAGCAGATGACTACAGGTACAGAGCTGGTCTGTAGCAAGAAGGTGATGAGACAAAAAGCAGCAGGTGTGTAGGTGGGCGGGGAGGTGCAGCAGGAGGCAGGTAATCAGAGGTTAGTGCAGGGCTAGTGGGAGTGGCAGAGGTGTCCGACGTGACAAGAACAGCAGAACAGCTTTTACATCCCTTTTTCTTCCTGTGTCTCTGTTTGTGTCCTTGCACTTTTTGACTAGACATATTTTTCTATCTTTTCATTGTGCTCTTTGCGAAGAATTGTAGTTGTTGTCAAATCACTTTGATTGAATCTATTTGGAAAGAAAATATGTGGTGAAAGGTGCACACCGTCATCTTAATGATAACAGAAAAAAATGCAACTTAATGATAAATCAAAGGTGTTGTCAGTCAGAGAGCAAGTGGTGTTTGATTAGAGACGACAGCTTCCTTTCAGGATTATATGATCTTGGCTGTACTATGGAGACAGGTTGAGTTAACGCAGTTAACATTAACCCATTGCTGGACATTACAAGTTACCAGGGTGGGAAAGATTAAAGCAGTTCGAGGCAGGACTTGAGGAGAGAAGTTGTCGCCCTACCCCTGATCTTTACAAATTTAATTACAGATTATAGGGAAAGATAAAAAATCAAGACATGTTTTGTGAGATTCAGACATGTAGTAATCAACCAGCAGGGAGGTCTGTCAACGTGTTTATAGTCACAATTCTGAGAGCACCTGACAGTGGCACTTTGCATTTTCAATCATTAATTATACTCAGCCATTGGGAGGAATGGCTATTTTCAAAATTGTTTGCTGGAACCACTTGTGCATCTGAAAAGAGATTAAAGGTTAGCACTTTGACGTTACCCTTTGGTCACAAGCAAATATCTGTAACCACAGCACAGCACACAGCAACTCACAATAAGGGAAATGTAAAAATATTATGTAATATAACAAGTGTCCAACACACCAGCTGTTGAGGGAATGCACCTATAAATTTGATCAAATAGAGAACACAACAGAATTGCTAAAATCCAACCATGGTGACAACTGTTCCCTCCATTACTGGTGAGATCCCTTTTCACACCAATAATTTCAACTAAATGTATTGGTGTCTGCCATTGAAAATGAATAGGAGCAATGCATTGTATGGCGAAGATGGCTCCAAGGTTCACAAAGTGGCAGGCACCTTCAAAATTACTCCAGGAACTTTCTAGTTTTAACTGCTCCTCACATTCTGCCCTTCAGTTCAAAATGGTAACAGTATCTTCCTGTAAATCCACACTACACTCTTATTTTTCAGCCATCCTCATCCTTCACAAATTTCCAATCAACTGGTACTGTTCCATAAGACCATGTCAGATCTCAACATTTGTCATGTGAATTGTATTACAACTGAATCTGATGTGAATTAAGTACCAGGTCTTTGAAATTACTAATAAACCTGACAGGGTACAGTAAGTCCTGGATAATAGTAACATCTGCTAATTGAATCAGTAACTCTCACTTTTAGTGGGGAAGGTTCTCAAATTTGAGAAATATGCTTTTTTCTTTGTATGTGTGCTGAATGAAACATCCAGTGTCTGTGGAAACCAGTCACAGTGAGGTGTTAATTGATATCTTACTCTAATTATCTCATGTTCGTTGTGCTTTAATAGTCAGTTTATCAATTTGTCAATTCATTTCTGCATGAACCTTTTAGAAGCGGAGGTTTTATTCTCTAAATTGGAAATTGGCATATTGACAATATGAGATATTACTTTTTACCTAATACAGTCTGAACACAGTATTTTACACTGGCTATTTTAAGTCTTTTTACAGTGATAGTTCAGAGTCTGGTTTGTTCACTCCATGTGTTTTTCTTCCAGTGAGGAAAAGTCATGACAACAGAATCTCCATAGTGAAAAAGAAATTGATCATGAGAAGATTTGTTTTGTGTTTCTTCTACCTATTGTTTAACTAGTGAAATAATACTGGTCAAAAAAAAAAAAAAAAAAAAGCTGAGTTCTTACATAAAAACTACAAAAAACCATCACACTGTCTAAGCCTCTGCCAGTCTAGGGGAAACCACTGTAATTAAGAATGAAAAAAGACTGTGGCTGTGGCTTAGGTGAACATTTTTTGAACATTTATGTGGCTTAGATGCTGTTATTAGCTGGGTTTCATAATCAGCAGCTTATTGTATTCATACATTGTAACACAGTGTTCGACATATGTCTTCTCTCTCTTCTTTTAGTTGCACTTTGCACTTAAATCCAACCTCTGCTATACCTGCACCACCTGTGAGTGCTTCAGCCTGCACCTCTGCACAGACTCAGCATCAGGAATCTACAGAAAGGCTGCACCAGTAGACCCTGCAGACTGAGCGCCTGTTTTAACTGATAATGTAAGAACAGAGTTTGTTGTAAGAGGATGATATCAAATCAAGCGAAAAGATGAGAAAAGGTGTCAGCATGACATTATTTCAATAGCCTTAGTCAATGGAAACTTTATTGTATTGGGAATTACTTTTGTGTCACTTCTGTTACTGTTTTTATTACTGTTTTATTACCTCTAATGATCTGATGTGGCGGAAATTAATTTTCAAGTTTTTCTGCTGGATGACCTTCCTGACACAACCCTCCCCATATCTCCGGCATGCAGAGTGCACTGGCTTGTGCAACGTCAGTAGCTGGGGTTTGTGTGGAAATTTTGGGGGTTCAGTGTCTTGTCCAGGGACACTCCTGCCAGGAGGAGTCAGGTCATAGTGAGATTTGAAAATGAACTGAATTTGAAATTTGCACTACACAATTTCTCAAAATGAACACATTGCTTCAATAGCCCTTCTATAGATCATCATTATAAATCTAGAGCTGGCCAGAAAATGTGATCATGTTGTAGGTTTATGCAGGATTAGAAAAGCAGAAGAAGTCCAACTTTCATTTTCATTCACTTGCAAAAACTGGAGTCTCCAGGCCTTCACACTGACAAATTCCATGGCTGATATGTTTAGTGTAATTTAGTGTGCGGTGCGGTACATCTGGTCTGATGCCTCTCAGTGATATAGCAATGTATCCTCCTGGTAGTCATATTAAGAGGTTTTGTTGTTTCACATAATTTGAGCTAGAATACCAGAGATTGAGAATAAACTGTCCCAAGAATCAACTCTCACATACAAATCATACAGATTCTTCGGGATTGATGTAATGTGTTTCATAATTAGATTCATAGTAGTGCCAATCCAGTCTCCTAAAAGATGCAATCCTGTATCAATCACAATCATAAATAATGTTTTGTAACGAATATATTCCACTTTGATTCTGTCTTCTGTTAACATAACGACAATATGTTGATATTTAAACATCAATTAAAATGTGACCAGACAAGAGGTTTTTCCTGCCAAAATATCTGATGTACAACATCCATGCCATGCTGTTTGTCGGTCTGGCTCATTACACATCTTCTATCCAACTGAGCCACCTACTTACATCTTGCTTTACAATAATAAATGTAGCACTTCATTCATTCATAATAATACATTCATAATCATAATAAGATTTTGTTTGCTACTAAAACCTGAATGTGTTTGTAGTTTAGTTGTATAGAAATTTGTAGCTACAAATGAAATTGTCTTAGCAAATATTATTTAAAACATTGACAACAGAGCTGCAGTCATAATACAAGCAGAGAAATATGGAAAGAGTTGTTTGAAACCTATAAAATGGCGACTCTAATTTATTAAAACAGTACGAGCTGGTTCTATTCCACTGAAGGCATTATCATGATGCCCCTGATGAGTTATTTTTGGCATACAAAATGGATATGGAAAGAAACGGTTTGATACATGAGCCTAATCATAAGCAATGACACAAACACTGACTTGATCATAAATAATAATCTCAGTCATCATCAAGCAATCGTTTCAGGTAATGATGGAAGTTGCATGTAATGAATGCATAATGATATAGTAGGTGAAGCTCTGAATGAAAACCACTTTCAAAGTAACAATATCACAGTACATTACAACTGTGAATTAGTCTGTACATGAAAAAATTAGCAGGAAACTTCATTGAAGTTAAGAAAGGACGACTAATCCAGCTGTGTAGTGAGAACAGCTGGCTGTAGATGCCACTGTGAGGCCCACAGACTGTCATCTGTGTGTGTGATGACATGCAGGTCCACTCTGTGCCAGTAAAACAGCAGGATGGATATTTAAGCAGAGAATCATCTTGCCAACATGCTTTTGGATCTGGATAGTGCTTTTGTTGTAAGTGACAGTGCGCAAATAAAGCAGTGGAAAATACAAAGTGACAAAACGTTAACATTGTAATCGCTTAGACCTCCCCACGCTACAGCTGCAAACAACTGGCTCATCCACAGAATAAGATTGCACAAATTCCCCTGGCTTCCAAACGCTTTGGAAAAGCACGCTGTTATTCTTCTATTGTGCAAGAGTCAGTGAGGTTTGTCAAACTGGCAGTGGTGATTATTTCACTCCTACCAGCAGCTGTCGGTTTTCACTGTCATAAAAAGTCTAGTGGCTCTTTGGTCAGAAAAAAAAGGAAAGCACTGGCAGGGCAAAACCCACTGAGGTGAGTGACATTGTTAAATTCAACAGTGGGCTTCAGGCTTGCTCTTTGGCTACTGTACATGGCTTATTGTCTCTTATTGGAGTCCAGTTCATACAGTAAAAGGAGGAAGGCAGGAGGGCTGTGGGTAAAATCACATATACTGAGGGAAAATGGAGAAAGGTGAGAAAAAGAGCAGAGGTGCAGGGAGTGAGAACAAGCAGAGAACAGATTATACTGATTTTGTAAAGATTTGTCTTGAAGTGAGGAGTGAGAGGCTGCTGCCTTCCCCTCTGCCGTGTGTCAGAAGTGGATTTGTGCAAAGACCTGAACTGTACGAGTGTCTGATGAGATGAAAGCCTCTTGACAGAGTAGGGCTGGGGGTCAGTCTCAGTGGTAGGCATCACATTGTTAAAGTTTAGCCTTGCAGAATCTAGTCAAACTGTCTGTCCACTCTCTCCTCTCCCAGGCCCTGCCCTCCTCATCTATCATGACCGGCTGCCCACGCTCGCGGCCATGATTCATTTCCTAGTCCGCAGTAAAGAACACGGAGCATCAGGCTTCAGTGCCGGGGGAAGACTGAGGAGCCAGGAAAGAGAAGACGAGAGGCATGTTTGATCCGGAGACAAAAGGAGGAGTAACACGACTTTTCCTCAGGTCAGTCTGTCAATTAGTCTGGTTCTAGCATCAACGAAAAAGGTGTTAAACCTGGAGAAGGCTGGGAGCAGGACAGAGGAGATGAGAGCAGGGCAGGCGAGATAAGAGACAGAAAGTCTGAGAACGGAGAGCACGAGCTGATTCGTCTGACAAAAAGTGAAGGGAGAAAGGAGAATAGGATGACTTGACTCGTCGCTGTAAGAGCCTCGCTGGCTCGGAGGAGCGTTTCTTCTCCTTGCGTTTAAACCTTTGTCTTGTTTACAGCGAGAACATCCTGTGATCTTTCTTGCTCTGTGCTGTAAACACAGAAACAGGGGAAAAAAAAGGTTTCCTGTTGTTTATACCATGACACTCCCCCTGACAGGAATCTGAGAGGATGCCAGTGGAAGGAGGAGGAATTGGTTAGGAACATAGGGAGGTTTGATGGTCATTCCATGCAGGTCATGGAAACACGACGAGTAGGAGGCATACCAATACAGTATCTGTGGCATTCACATGGAGTGAGGATTTACATAATAAGAAATGTGCATTAAGAAACATCCAAGAAACAGATCGTTCCACTAATCCTGGTCGACACAAAACCTAGTTGCTCCATCACAGCCCACCACATCTTGTTGCCCAATACATCACAGAGTCCTCCAGCTGCTGTGTGGGGAGATCAGTTTAGGCTGAATTGCAGGGTATGTATGATCCAAACTAGGGCTTAGGCTGGATTTGTAAAAAGGCCTATATCATATAATTTGTGAAATTTGCATTGTGCTGCTTTACTCTGCCATTATCATAATTGAGAGTCATCTATTGTTAGTGGATAAGAGGTATTTTACATAAAAGTACAGTAATCCTAAGTAGTGATCTGCGCTGGAAGGGAGGCAACCTAAAGCGCTAGTTTGAAACGACCACGATTAGATTAAGAAATCCAATTTTGACATAAAGGCAAAGCCGTCAAAAACAGATGGAGCGCCTGTGAAATCCTTGCCTATCACTCAAGTCAAAAACAAGATTATCTCCAGCAGGGGGGGGGGGAAATGGGCCCTCGTTTGTTATTTTTCAGCCACTCTCTCTCTCATTCCGACAAAGCCTCTCTGCTTCAAATGCCAGCCTGAGATGATGTCAGGAAAAAGCAATCATTCTTTGGCTCCAACAGACGTGTGCAAATGACTAATGATCCTATCATACTGACGCTATAAAAGAAATGAAGAGGATATTGAAATAACAAAGTGAAGATAGTCCAGCGCTTTTGTGAAGCATGTGTTTTATCTACCCTCCATACATCAAGCAAATGTTGTGAGACACTCTTTATGCTTTGACTAAGTTAGTTGGGAGGCAAAGTCGTCGGGCTGAAAAATGGGTCTGAGATGTAAACATCACAATTAAATCCTCAAGCTGTAAAACATTACATTTTGTTATTTCACAGCCTGGATGTTGAGTGGGAAGCCAGACATAGAAAGCAGTCAAGCACTCTGCCCATGGCCGTGTCCATACCATAACATTGGTGGTGCATATGAGACGTTTTGTCTGAAACAATAAGATAATCAGCTAAAAAAGCAAATTGAAGAACAGTGGGAAAGATTTTACAAGAGAAACTGCTGCCAAGTAGCTACGCCAAGTCCTAATGGAGAAATACTGGATTCAGACACTAAAGCAGAAGGGAGGAGAGAAAATAACAAAGAATCCTGATATAGCAACAATTTCTGTAACTTTTAAAACTAGAGTGCAGATCAACACTTTCACAAACCATCAGTTAGTGACTGCTGGTTTGACTGCTGAGTGCAGCAAAAATCAGACAACAAAACCACGAAGGAGAACAAAATCTTCAAAAAAAAGTTCAGCTACTCTCAAAGACTGATTTAGATTAAAACAACAACAAGAGCAACAGAAAGATTATATTGATTCAGTTGAGTCAAATGAATATTGCAGTTAGGGCCACCCCCTCTCTGTGAGAACTGAGCCAAGAAATTTAAAAAATGTGGACTGCTGTTGAATAGACTCTCTCCCCTATATAGATGTGATCAAGCTGATGACTTGCCCAACACGCTGCAGCCTGAGGGAACTCAAATGGTGGTAGATGGAGAAAATGTGCCACGTTGACAGCATATGCATTTTAAGGGGGTGACTATGCTAACTTTAACAGCTAACACTAACACTGGCCCTTAACTCCTTGCAGCTGAAGGCAGCAGCTGAAACTCTGAGCTGTTTTATTGGCAAGCACATCATCCCATGCATGTATAAAATATCCATTTAACAAGCAAGTTTCACTTTTAGTAGTCAAAGATGTTCTCTTTGGACACTTTGTGGTTTAGCATTACTCACCTCTATTTAAATTGGAGCAGCAGTACATGTAACTTCTACTTAAACACAGGTTTAATCTGCTTAATGCAACTAAATTTAAGCTGAAAATAATAGTTCAAATTAATCTACAAATTCCATTTCCAGAAATGTTTGGCATGTCTGTTCATTTACTCGAATCTTTATTTACCTGACAAAAGCACAAAGACATGATTTTCGTTGATGTCACCTCATTACAGCATTACAGATGATGGCTTTTCCACAGAACGTGTTTCCACTTTCTGAGCCGAGCTTGGGCCCAGAGAAGTCTGCACAGAAGAGATGTATGGCCTCTTTCTTGAGTAAAAAAGTTTCAAGGTTACATTTTTGGATGCAGCTGCAATGTGACAATGGTTTTCCAAAGTATTACTGAGCTTAAGTGGTTCTATGGTAAAATAATTTAATACTTTGCAATCTTGCTTTGCAAAATATTGCTTATTATCCCGACAATGCTCTTACGACTCTTAAGAACCACGGCCCATCTTTGCTTGCAAAAGCTAAGCCTTTGGTGGATGTTCCTGTTATACCCAATTATGGTACCCTCACCTGTTAACAAGAAACCTGCTGAATTTGGTATCGTTTGGAACAATTTTGATCTGTTGGGTTTTCTAAATAATTCTATATAGTTATATTCTGTAAGGTCTTAATCACTGTAAAGTGCCTTGAGATGTCTTTTGTTGTGATTTGGTGCTTTATAAATAAACTGAATTGAAATTGAATTGAAGAAATCAACATGAAAATGTTATGAACCCTTTCAGACTTATGATGCCTCTGTCCATATTCCTGTTTTTGAGTGTGTTGCATCAAACTCTAAATTTCTCTAAAAATACAATAAAGTTAATTAATGAAAACACTGAAAATCTTTCCTCTGTATTTTGTCAAATAAGAAAAGGTTAAAAATATGTGTAATTTTATTATTGTTTGGGTTTCTTTTTATTTGAAGGTTAACATATCATGAAAAATAGCAGTCACACTGAATACATGTGGTTGTTGTTCCTCAGGATACAGTATGTGAACACCAACTTTTGACTGTATGCAATTAATACTTTTTCAACACTGTTCACAGAACGTACGCCATGCCTGAAACTCAGAACCTGCTGTGATTTTGATAAAGTTCAGCTCTTAAAGGGATGGTCTTGTGGAATTCAAGAAAAAAAAGAGATTTAATAGGGGGCTCATCTCTGCTGTTTTATTAAGTTATTACAAATTTTGAAGCATTGTTTGTTAAAGTTCAATTTTAAGTTAAGTTTGTCCACCCCACGCTCCTCAGAAAAATATCGATCTTACTAACATGAATTCATTCCAGTGTTTAACTATTGAAAACTGCTGGCAGCACTTTTGTGTCACTTGCAGCAGGCAAAGTATTAACTCTGGAGGAGGTTTAAGAGGCTAAACTGGGTGCTAGCAAACTAAACTGGTGCGCAGGAGTGTGTGTATGTGAATTATGTGTGTGTGCTAGTGTGTCCCATTTGCCTAATGTTACCTAGTGCCTTAAATTAATTTGACAAATGCTAAAGATGCTGTTTTACAAAAGAAGGATTTAGTAAATGATAAAGCTCACTGGAAAAGCCTGGGATTCAATAAGCATTAATGTAGCTACTGCCATGTGCAAGCTTCTTCTTCGTGGGCTGGGATGATGAGATGATGAGACCGTGGCCCACCTGCTAAGTCCAAACCAGATTGGGAAGAACAGGTGCTGTGAAAAGTGCAGGGGAAGTGGCTGTTAATGAGTTACCCCTCTGTTGCAGTAGTTGTTGTTGTAGTAGAAAATTGATGGATAAATGGATGATCAATCAATTAAAAAAGAGCTAATCAATTTTAGGTGCACGTGAATTTTACAAAAGGCCATAAGTGTGAAATGGCTCTGAGGGTTTTCCATCCACTGTGATAATATCCCAAGAAAACATAAGGTGCTTTAATACCCTTTAAGTTTGTGCACAGTGTGTGTTTGTGTGTGTGTCCTTTCAAACTTGCAGATGACCTTGTGTTTGAAGTTAGGGGTCAAAAAAACAATTTTACGAACTAGCTACCAACTAACCATTAGTTAACACAACCATATTGACGCCTCAGGTGTTATTCTTATGTGGAGGTCAAACTCAAAATGAGCACATCTGAAATATTGCTAATAATTGCACAGTGTGTCAAACTTGTAGCAGGATGTAGGTCTGACTTTTTGGCTGATAATTGCAGTTTTATATCGTGGCTTTTCTTGCCCGATTAAACCTATTTTAAATGCAGTGTTCTTCCATGAACACTGCACAGTACAGGTATTTACTAAGCTTACTAAGGAAATCACTCCTAACTTCTAAGTGACTCAACATATGTCATAGTTTATCTTCTTTGGCCTGACACAGAGTTCATTAAAAGATACACACTGAAACCCCGTAGTAGCGCCAACATGTACTGTCTGGCAGCTGTCCAACAAGTATTTCCCCAGGGAATAAATAAAGTCTATCATTATTATCATCATTATTATTATTATCAACATCACCATCATTCCGAAGCCCAGAGAGTCTGTCTGGTCAGAAAAAGCCTCAACTGATCACTGCAGAAGGTAATTACAAACATTCTTTTATCATTTACTGTAGATGACGTGTTGCATGCAAACAGTCAGATTGTAGTGTAATCTCTCTGTAGAGCTTGTTGGTTGCACATCCACTTGTCATTTTGATATCAGATACTGCAACTATCTGATCTGAGATATATGAAGTGTAAATGAGGTGTGAATGGCCTCGTTGTGGATATAAAGGCATGATTGCTTTCTCCTAATAAATATCAGTAAAACTCAACCATGAGAAGTGAGTATTGAGCATTCGTATCAGTTTATGTGCTCAGTGTTCCCTCTCGGTGCCTGTAATCGTGATGAAGATGGAGTCGTCATGTTGGGAGGGGAGGGATGAAAGGGCCCTTTCTCAAGCATCAAAGTCCTACAAATGCCTTCCCCACTGGCAAAATAAGCCATCTCATTAGTTAAATAAGTAGAGAGCATATTGATTAGAGGTGCTTTATTTACTTCACCTCTCTGACTGAGCAGTGAGGGCCTAAAGGAAGGAGAGGGAAGCATACAGAGTTCAAAGTATTGAAACAACAGTTCAGAGCAACAAAAGTGATATAGATCCATATTCAAAAAGTAGCAGGTGATGGGGAAGAATCAACCCTTTCTCCTTAAAATTATATTTCTATGCAACTAATTCTGAGTGTAAATATTAAACAGTTGCCTTAAAAATCCCAACATGGATCAAAAAAAGTCAGCACATTTGAGAGCAGAATGGGACAGTGGACAAGTGCTGGGCCCATAACCCAGAGGTCGATAGATCAAAACCATCCTGTTTCTTCCTGGCCATTTGTAACCTTGTAGGAGCACCATCAACTATGTGCAGTTGATACAATTTCCCCCATGGAGATCAATAATGTGCGCTATTTTCTGCTTACAATCCAACAGTGCAAATGCACATGTGAAAATTTGTGTTGTATGACTCCACAGCTGACAGTGATGACAAGATTTATTAAATGTTTATGTTTTTTTAGCAGCCCGGGAGTGTGTTGAAGGAGGCACAGTTTCTTGATCCTGAAGGTGCTGTTCAGTTATAGCTAGACTTGCTTAAAGTTTTTTTAGTCCACTGCTTGTAGTTAAGCTGCAACGGGACTTCAGGCAAGTCCAGGACCTTTGGGCGAACCATGACCCAGATGACCAGTCCACAGACACAGCCACTGCAATTCAGTCTGTAATAACAGCAGGACAGAGAGGACTGAATGCTGTGCAATTCATACAGCAGAGATTCAGACTAGGAAGCAGAAAATATGAGCATGTTGGTGAGTCTCTGTAGTGTTCCTTTTTGTTCTCAAACCTGTTCCAACTTAAATTAAGAATATTGTAATCCCCAGGGACATACTGTACTTCATGTTTGTCAGAAAGACAAATTACTGAATAAGAAAGCATCTGCAATGTTTGCTGTGCTACTTTACTATGCTAGCATGTTTGGTATCAGTCTATAAGGGGCACTTAAACAGATTTGAGGCTGATGAAAGTGTCATTAGCTTTGGTAACATTAAGTCTAGCATTAAAGATGCAGGATCAAGCTGCTGGTGGCACAGGAATAAATCAGTAAATCAGTAAAATCTCATGGTAATAGTCACAAATAGTCACATGGCTAAGACCAAATTCACACATCAGATGTAAAGTTTATTTTTCTTATTGTCCTCATATTTCTGTTTTTGTAAACAAATTTAAGAGACAAAGTAAGAAAACTTTCCTGAACGAGGCCTAATTTGTGCTTGTGTTTCAACACACACCCTCAAAGTATGTCTCCATGAGTGATTTATTATGCCAGGAAGATATGCCAGTGAAACATCATCCTAGATTCACGCACTGCAAGACACACTCTCTGCTCTTCTTCATAAATTAAGCATGGCCACTTCTAAACATTTACATAATATGCTCAAAATAGCCGCCGCAAGTGAATTTACATGCTGTGGCACGCTAGACATGTTATCAGAGCCTCATTTCAGTCTCAGACCACATGAAATCTCCCCTCTCCATGTCCCTCCAGTGGTCACCGGGACAAATGATGGCTCAGAGGGACAGAGGGACAGAAGAAAATGCTGTCTGTCACCACTCCCTTGACCAACTTTCTTAAGTTGCCACTAATCAACAAAAAGCCTGTTGGGGTTGCAGCCCAGGGGAAGCCTCAAGCTATTTTCCAATTAGTGTCACCAGAGAGACAAATAGGAATTCTACACAGCACACTCAAGGAAGAGAGTGAAAACAAGAACAGGGGAGGTACGGAAGGGGATGAGAGAGGATAAGACTGTGCTTTGCTGAAGAGCACATTGCAAGGGCAAGGAAAGAGAGGGAGAGATAGGAGGCAGGCCAAGAGAAGAACAGTGAAAGATGCCGAGGCGGGTTTCTCTTTTCTCTGGGGTGAGCAGATTAAGTGACTGTGACAGCAATTTGGGCAAAACAACGTTCGTAGCCGAGACAGACAGATAGACAGTGGGCCAGGGCCTGTCTCAGAGAATAGTCATTCATTATATCGGCCATTGGAAGAGAATGTGGAGACAGACAGGGTTCCAGCTCGGCAATATCAATTAACTGCAGCTTGCTTTGTATGCTGGAGCTGCGTATGAAACTCGACAGTCCTCTACCAAGTCCTCTCAGCTTTTTAAGATGCAAGCCCATTGTATCAAGTACACTCTCGCAGCTCAGAGGCCTCGCTGCGCCCCTCCAGCAGCTGCGGCAGCGCTCCACACACCTGCATCAAAAGACAAAGGCACAGTGACTCAGCTGGTTCATTTAGAGGCATGTGAGCAGGCTGCGTGAGGGTAAAATGAAGGTCGCAGTGTTGTGCACAGTGATCAAATTTTTCCTATCTGCTCTTTCTGAAGTTACACCATATGTCTGATTATTAACCTGAGCCAGTAATATGTGAAACAAAGCAAATCCTATTCAGCTTAATCATGCAATTAACTGTTTCTTTCAGTTTGAGACTGGATGGTCTTAGCTCAATTACTGTGAAGAACATGACATTATGTTACATTACATTGGTGGGGGTTGGGACTCCTGGATCTGAAGACAATAATGGTCTATAATGGAAAATTGTAGCTCGAAACATCTAATATGGTAAAAGAAGACAACATGTGCATAAATAAAATAACATTTAAGATTATTTGCATTGATTTTGATTGACAGGCAAGCAGTTTTGGAGGGAATGTCCACTTATAAGGAAGGAGGAGGGAATATTCAAAAAATGAAAATCATGTCTCTTTCAATTCAGAGTCTGACAATGAGACAGATGAAGAAGGTAAAAGAGACTGTTAGAGCCAGTGTGTCCACAGCCTGCAGGGGGCAGATGCTGAAAAATGAGGAAATTGAATGGTCCTTCTGCCCAAGGAATGAGCCAACCCACATGGCTGCCAGTGTGATAAGCATGCAACTAGGGCTGACACGGATAACTGTTACTGATATGTAGAACATACAGTTTTGTTTTGGATTCTTTATTCCAGAGAAATATCACTGTGGACTGATCTGATTTGTGAGTACAGTAAATATATTTTCAACACAGAGTCAAAGTGTGTCACACATGCATTGTGTAGAGCAGCATATTATATTTACAGGATTAGAAATTCAGTGTGTATATGGTAATATGTACTATTCACTATGTCTTTTCATATTTTCCCTTCAAGCCAAAAAAAAAGAAAACCCATAATACTATCTTTTCTGCAATATTTAGATTTTTTTTCTGTTAAAGAATGATAGAACTTTATATGAATACATGTGAAGTAGCAGAGGGAAATGTTGAGTTGTAATGATGCATTTTGCTTAAATAGCTTGTGATTGAGATGAAGTTAACATCTGAATAAAAGAAAATGTTACATACAAATATGTATATACATATATATATTAATATATATATATGTATATTAGGTTATTTCACATTTTTAATATAGTTTACATAATATCAAAGGTCTTCTGACTCTCATAATCTCAGTCAAAAGACAATAGCTTAATAGTCAAATTATGAAATAATTATTCACAAGAAAACAAAACTTGTATGTATGTTTTGATTTTTCAAATAAGAAGACCGCCTTATACATTACTGCTCCTTGTTTTCACAAACAGTTGCTTTTAATAAATATGAGTTAAAAATGGTGATAAGCACATTCTCAAATACTCTGATAATCCACTGTATACTGAAAAATTATGACTATTAGAAGCTTAGAGCATTATTTTATCAGCTCTTTGCTGTGCAGAGCAGTGTGCAGCGTGGATGAGCATGAGAGGAGGGAAGAGGAGGTTTGGCGAAGCTGCCGAGCATCCTTCCCCTGCCTCTTCTGATCCCATCATCACACCATGCATTAGTCAAGCCTTGTGGCCCCTGTGACGTCTGCAGAGAATATGTGAGCGAAGAAGGAATCCATCAAGAGTAATGGTATTGCTGTATGCCCTGAGGCCAGCCATCTTTAATCCTTACCCATCATGCCTCAGCAATAAACTATGCAATCACGGCCCACTTTGCCGGCAACAGGCGGGTCCCACTCAGTGAGTGTGTGGTCTTCATGCTCTATTTAAGAAAGAGTCAGGGGTTTTACTTTAGATCTACTCCCTCGCTCAGTTTTTTTCAAGTTTTTTTTTTTTACCTTAACCAGATGTGTCAGGTCCCCAGCTTCTCCTCCATTCTCTCACTCTCTTCCTCCTCAAATCCTCTCCTCCCCTCGGCAGCTGTTCCCTCACATCGTCTGCCATCTCTCTCTCCGTCCCCCTCTAGGTATGTCTTCACTTATTCTCTCTTTCTTGCAGTTTCTGCACTTGCTGGAATTTTATGGGTAAAATCATAATAAACTGAGCAGCACATCATGCAGACAATACTACAGTACACTGGGGAATCTCCTAAACGATAGGGTGTCCCTGCTAGAAACAGACCATTAGTGAGTTACCTGGTTTTAATGGAACTGTGGGTTTCCACTCATCCCAACCGGTCGAGGCAGATGACCGCCCACCCCTGAGTCTGGTTCTCCTGGAGGTTTCTTCTGTTAAAGGGAGTTTTTCCTCTTCACTGTTGCTTAAAGTTAGCTGAAGTGGGACTGTTGGGTTTTCTACATGATTCTATAAATAGTGATATTCTGTATTCTGTTATATTCTGAGATGACTTTTGTTGTGATTTGGTGTAATTTAAATAATAATATAATAATAATATAAATAAACTGAATTTAATTAAACTGAATTGAAATCCTTAAACAAAAAATCATTAGAGCAACAACTTGCTGTTGAGGTATGTCACTATATATAGTCATGACTAACTTTGCACTTAAAGCTACCGTACGTAACTCATACATTTAACTAAAATATGCTTTTAATGTGGAGAAGTGCCATCAAAGCCTCCAACAGTCTGGCAGCAGTGCAGATATTCACTTCTGTAAATGTTTGAGTGAGGCTCACCCTTCTAATCTGCAAAAGTCAATTCATTTTGCTGGACTGTTGAGTTTTGTAGCTTCTCATTTATAGTAAAGTCATAATATTTAATACCTGAATCGTTGAATCATGACCATCCCTGTCTCCTAAAACTTATGCTCATGTGCTAAATGCTAAACTGCAAACGCAATTACATTTTTGTAGTAAACATATGGGTGAACAAATAAGGATCTACATTTATCTATCTTGGAGTAAAAAATATATATACACTACTCACAAAAAGTTAGGGATATTCGGCTTTGAAATTTCAGGATGAACCTAAAATGCACTATAACCTTTACAGGTGAACTTAATGTGACCTTCCCTAAACTTTTG
>JAUMHL010000002.1:581119-592299 GCA_032362345.1 Sandelia bainsii | reverse complement strand
ATTAATGTAATCAAATCAAATAGAAAACCAAAGCTATTTGCCAGGACATTAATGTTTATCTAGTTTATTATAGAAAACCTAGTTGTACTCAGAGTCCAGCACCAACTAACTAAACAGCCTCATGTTATTTATTTTAAGTCATTTCTGTCTCTACATGGTCGCTTTTACTATTCTCCTCTGATATCTGTGTCACGCACACACACACGTGCACGTCGCAAAATATGTCACGTCAACCACCTGAAAAGCGTTTTTTAAACAAGCTGCAGCGCATTGTTTGAGACACATGATGACGCCAATCCAAAGCCAGTACTGCTCAACATCCCACCCCTCCTGTGACCCATGGTTTGTCTGTATGTGTATTCAGAGCCACTGAACAACGGACTTTCATCATCATAACAATAAAACTGCGTTAACGCGTGCTAAAATAATTGTCGGCGTTAGAGAGAGAGATGTCTTTCTGTACCTCTTTACACACGTCATGAGTATTAAGACGCGTGTGGCATGTTTTGGAGCTCTGAGGTTGGGAATCACAACTGTGAAGTTTTAAAGACCAGATCAGAGCTTTCATCAGGGACCCCACATAATTCCAGGAGCATACACTGCAGGATTAAGAGACATAAATTTGAGATATTAATAATAATAATATAATTCATATGATGAGGGAGTAGGAACAAAGCTGTAAATCAAATGCCACCCCATTCTCTTAACACTACTAGATACTCTCTCTTCCCCACTATGAGAACCCAGACTACCCCTTGGCGGCTAAGAAAGTAATTCAGTAGGAAATCAAAAACGGTTTCGCTTGACTTGTCTCATGGACCGTCTCACTAATAGCCATCCTGACATCGGCTGAAGTTGCCTTTTGTCCACCCTACTGTGACAGAAGCATCACATCCCTCAGAACACTCTAGCTAAGAATTAAGATCCCTGCATGGATCTTTATTTTTCATGGTTCTTTCAGGTGTTTGAATGTTAATTAGCATCATCGTGTCCAGTGGTCAAGTGGGTAATTAAAGGAAAGCACTGAGGAGTTAATACCTAATTGTGCATATTTAGTGGGCAGTAAGAGCAGTAGTTTTGTCACTTTGAAAGCTCAGCAATGCTTTTAACAACACACTGAGGTGAAACCAGCACTAATCTAAATGCACTGATCAAAAAATGTTGCAGTGAGAGGACTAGGAGGGAGCACTGAAGAGTTTATTCAGTCCAGTGACGCATTGAGCTAATTAGAGAGGGTATTTTAGAGAAAGTACATTGCTGGGGAATTCTCATCATTACTCATGTCCCCGTCTCTGTAGTTAAATGAAGTGTTATCTTTCATGTAGGCACAGGGAAGAAAAGAGCGGGTCGGGAGGTGGGTTTGTCAGTCAGTGTTCAGGACACTCATTATTTCTCTAAAGTGATGGTCATGTTTGAAAATGACTGAATTTTTAATGCCTCCCTCCCACACTTGGGTTGAAAGGACGGCTGCATTGGCAATAGATCTCAGTCCAATTTACTGCCAGTGTAGACGCTTGTATCTCTTGCACTATTTCGCTTGCTCCATCTTTCCATCCTCCCTTCCTTTTCCTCCTCTGCCCTCCTGAAAACAACCCTATTCATCCTTCTCTCTCCTGACCACAGTAATTAAGCACCGATGGCGGAGCATCCACGCCAATGCCAACACAATTATGCCGACGGCTCCAGCAGCCACATTTAAAAGCCGAGTTGTGCTAGTTCCAGATCCGGTGGTGCCTGGCGGGAGGGAGACGGAGACGAGGCCAGGACTGGGTGAAGGAGACACAGTTTGAGCATGCTGAAGATTTTCTGATGATCTGCACACAATGTTGACAGCCAAGGATGGAGTTGAATTGGAGCCACGCGGCTGTAAACATGTGAAGCATGGATATTATAAAGTCTCAGCCTTGCTCACGTGAGGTAGAGGGGCTATGGAGGTCAAGCAGAGATCATTAAACTTAGCTGCTGCTGCTTATCCACTCAGAAATGAGAGGTAAAGGGGAGGAAATGAAATAAAAACAAGAAAAACAAACTTAAATCCTTGAACAAAGCAAAAACAAAGAGTTCTCCTCATTGTTTCTCCACCTGCAAAATGTCAAGGCGTGCATCATTCAGCTGCTCCATTCTGCCTGTTTTCGTCACCATCCATCAACTTCAACGGAACAGTTTCCACTTTATTCCCAGCGATAACCTCATTTGTCAATCGAAGCATTGGCTTTTATTAAAAGTACCTGATGGGAGAAAAGTCAGCGTGCTGAATCAAATCAATGAAAGCTGCTGATGTTACAGTGAAGCCATCATTTTCACACTGCGAGAGCCACCAATCTGTCTACTTTTACGCACTGTAATGTAATGCAATCTTTGCAACAAATTACAGTCATAAAATTATGGAAAGTCATGTTTATTGGACCTAAGTGTTTCGAAACGTAAGAAGGAATAAGGCTGGATATTTTATTTTTAACCATCCTTAGAGCTTTATTACAAAAATCAGCAGCATCACATTTATCATGAGGAAAAAACATCATCCAGTGACGCAGTTTAGTTTTCTGTACACTCCATGTCACAAACATATAAGCTAAAATCACAGAATGTTACAGAATAGATGCAAATAATTCTTGGTTTTTGAGCAAGGATAATTTAAAGTATAAGACCTGTAAATGTCTATATTAGTGATTAGTGAAAATTTATAGAAAAAAATCGAATAACAAAAGTTGTGTTTCTGATGTCTGACTTTTAACCCGCAACACATATTGACCAGTATTAGTCCAAGCCCAAAAGGCATTCAATTTCATTGCAGTTCACTCTGCAATCTTTCTGCCCAGCTAAGAAAAGTTAGGAAAGACAGCAGCAGATTTTAAGAAAATTGTTTGAATTTTCAAAGCCCTCCAAATAATCTAGTCTCTCTTCACCCACCATGCTGACCCCCGTGCCCTCAGCTTATTAAACTTACACTCATACATTCAATAGCTCAGCTGTGGTTTTTACATTTTAAGAGGATAGTAGCAGGTTTTTGAGGTGGAGGCATTTGATTTGTTAGCAGAATCAGACTCATGATCAAAGGGCCTGGGGAAGCCACATCTGGGGAGGCAGCCACCCACTGCCTGCTGCTGTCGCTGCCTATAACCCCTGATCAGAGAGCTAGCAGGCCTGGAGCCTGACAGATAATAGATGACACGCTTCCATAAGTATGGATGTGTGCATTTGTCTGTATAAAACTGGTTTATTATATTGTAAAAGATGGTTTTGATCATGGAGAGTGTGGAGCAGGTCAGCTGCTGTACAGGGGAAGAGACGCTCCTCCTGCATCCAATCAGAACACAGAGGAGATGAGGTGGGACACTCTTTTCCGGCACCATCACTGCACAGCCACAGTCATGTTCACACCTTCAGTGTATTGGTGTTTGTGTATTATCAAGGGATGAGGAAGAGAAGGTGGGGGGAGGCTTGAGCAGATGAGCTTCAATAACATGATCTAAATTCCTTTTTCAGATAGGATGAACAGCATGTGTGTAATTATTTATAAAATGTCAAGATTTCAGCTTTATGGGATATTTCATTTCCTTGTGATCACAAATGATTCATATTAAAATTCCTTTTGTCAAGATCATGACTTTAGTAGTTTTTGATACTGTCCTCATGATCACGAGATGAAAACACACACAAGTCTGACACATTTATATCAGCACATACATTTGCATCAGGCTCATTTCAGGCTACTGCAGCTGTAACTAGCTGACAATGTCCCTGTGTTAGCATCTGTATCACTCCTGTAGAGACTGTGTGCCTGCAGTACAATTAACACTTACAGCAGCTGCCAAAACAATTGCAACACAAGGTTAGTCTCTTGTCTTGTTTTTCTCAAGCCTGTAATTGTATCTCACAGTTCATTCCAAGACCAAGAATATACTGTCAAGTTTCAAATCACTGTGAAGTCCTGAAAGTGTTTAGAATGAACATCCACGGCTCCATGACAACTGAGCCTGATGATGATGATGCTGATGATGACGTGATTTGATGTTTTCATGCTCTTCCTGCCAGCAGGCAGAGTAGTAGTTAGCATGAGCTATCATGCATCGTTGTCATGATGACAATACTTAATGCAGAGCTACTACTTTCTTACACTTAGACACACAAACTATAAGGTCAGGGTTTGGTACTCGTGTCTGGTTAGAACACTGCAGCTCGCAGACTTCTGTCTGAACACAACCCAAGCCCAACACTGTTGAGTTTGTGCAGTGCTTTTCATGTTCTACGTTCATGTGCCTCCCTCATTCTTGGCTCTGAGGAAGACCTACCAGTCGAAACATCAGTCTCCCCTGAGCATTAAATGAATATGATGAAGTAGCTCAGTGGGCAAAGCAGCTGTCTATGGAACCTGAGGGTGAGTGGTTTGATTCCCGCCAGGCTACATGTCGAGGTGTCCTTGGACCAGACACTGAAACCCTGTAGTTACGCCAACATGGCAGCTGTCTAACTACAATTTCCCCAAAGAGATCAATAAAGTACGTCATGAGAATCATGATATTTGTTTGGCCTAGTCATATTTTCAAATGCAAATTATTCCTATTTAGCCTAAAGTCTGACCTACCTGACTAAACCCTATATACCCGAACATCAAGATAATTTCAATATAATTTCAAATTTCTGTCCAAACCTGACCCCACACGTCAAGTCGGGCTTAGGTTTGGGTATCCACCCTGCAGGTTAAGTATTGAATTGTTAAGGACAACTGAGCTGTTTATTTTCAGAGGAAGCTGTTTTCCATGTTCCTTTCTGTTCTTATGAATTGTCTGCAAACACAGAGGGGAGTATTTTTGTAGTTGAAACCAGGAATGTGGCTAAAATCATCCTCATCACAGTAAGTTTACCCATCAGAGTAAAAGCAAAAAAAGAAAGTATAAATAAAGTATATATGTGTAGGCAGCAATTGCCGGTTTAATAAATAAAAATGTGGATGCTGAGGATGAGGTTAAGTGGCAGCAAAAGGAGCCGTCTGACACAGTTAACCCCTTCAGGAGGAAATTCATTCACTATGTTTGATGGTAGTGTACAGCTGTGGCATACTGTGTTTTCTGTTCATCTAAATAGAGCCTGACAGAGTGTCGGCACTGATTATGTAGAAGTTCTCTGAGCATATTAACGGTTTACTTTATGTGATGACACAGAGCCGCCTCTACAGCTCTGTTCCCGTGACCACTGAGCTTTATACATTAAGGCTGATTATGTTATTGGACGCCCGTCACGTGTGACAAATGAATACGATTAACTATGAACATATCAGCTAAGCTCACATGCTGCTCTGCACTGTTCTTGTAATTTCATGTCTTTTACATATGTGTTCCCTCCTGATCTGCCTTTTAGTTTAGCAATAAACTCCCAATAAGCAGATGTTTAAAAAGCTTTATTTATCTATCTTCCTTGGAGGAAAAAAGTAATCCAGAAATCCTTATTAATCACATACACACAGAATAATGACTCCCTCTGAGTGAATGCTAAGTTTTATTTTTTTTATTTATCCAGGTAGATCTCACTAGGGTTAGTAAGAGGTAAGTAAGTAAGAGGTTAGAACAGATGGTAGCTTTAAGTTTCAGATGGTACAATCCAGCATGAAACACACACACATACAGCACTTAAACCAGTCAACAATGTGTAAAGGTTTTAATAGAGCTAAGAAGAAAAGATGTTGCACAGGCTTTTGAATGTGGGGAGGGGGTCTAAGATGGTGTTTATAATTACTGAATTTATCTGTCTTGCTTGTTGCAGTGATTTGAGCAGTTCATGGACATATTTCTCATTTCATCGTCCAGTTACAGCTTCAGGAAGTGAACAATTGGGGTGGGAGTGGTTTGGAGTTGGGGGTGGGGGGTGGATGGCTGGATGGAAAATACTGTGGACAGCTGCCCCCCATTGCCATCCTGTAGATCCACCGGCCTTTCACATTGTGAACCCAGTTAACTTTGTGAACAGTGATTTTTGTTGGTTTTGGAAAAGTTGGATAAACAATTTGATCCTACTGATGAGAACGTCAGATCCACAGAGGGTTCTAGAGTTCTAGAGGGTGTGGACAAACACTTTGGGCCTGATTTACTAAGTTTCCACATAGCGAGTACTAAATTATGTACGCAAGCAACTGTGTGTTTCATTGGTGGATGTTTTGCAGATGATCTACTAAGAAGATTAGCGAGTGGTTTGCGAGTTTCTCTGGTGTCTGCCTTGGAATTAGGAGTTTGGAATGTGTAACACATGTTCTCCATCTTCTCTTATATTTCTCCTGTGTCTCATCATCGCCTCATCGCCAGAATAACAGCAATCATCTGTGCTCAAGCAGACTAAACCTGCTATTAAACGTACTAAATACAGACGCATTCACAACCACTGCAAATCACTTTCGACCTTGATAAATCACATTGTTTGTGTATTTGCATGTTGCCTTCAAAAGGTGCAACATTTTGTTCATTTTAATGACGCAGTCCTCATTGAGCACCCTTGGCAGTTTGTCAGTTTTTTGCAGGTTGGTTATCAGGTTAGCACACGTTTTAGTACCTGCAAGTTGTTCGTCAAATTAAAAGTCAGGATAACCTGATTTACAGAGGTGTTCTTTTTTTTCTTCACTCATAAAAAAAAAAAATCCTCTGAGATTACAGTTAACACAAATATTGTTTGCACTGACTTTATGGATGAAACCAGCCACTGTGATTTGACATTCCCCCAGTATTGGTGTTCTTCGATAAAGACAACCTCATTCCTTTGCTGCAGATATTGTTAAAACATTACACTGTTAAAACATGTAATTATTATACTAAGTTAGTTTAGTGTAAAATCTTTAATATCTCAATTACCACACAAAATAAAGACCTTATAATATTAAGAATGGTTGTATAAATGTGAAATTGACTGCAAAGAGTTCGGAATATTTAAGCTATGATAGTTATGATAATGGCTAAAGTGATATAAATACAACACAAGTTTTAAAGTTTAAATCAAATTTGTGTTTATAATTCAAAGTTAAGCGTGTTGCTTCAGATTGAATAAGACTATCTCCAAAATCAAGATGGGCACTAATGCAGTTCCACACAGCTGCTGCTTTGATGAGGAAATGAAGCTGTCCAAGCTGTGTTCACTGCTGTAAAGACATCTCAGACTTGTCTGGCAGCAGGAACACTGTTTCCTGACATGAAAATAATGAAATGCAGAGAATGCTGATGTTCCCAGGCTGAGCAGCTTATTTAAAATTGGATCCTTGGCTAAGTTACCTGAATGCCATTCACTTCTTCTATTATTAGATGTACTGTAACCTACTACAATGTCCTTTCCTTTATCTCCATCTGAATCTGCTTTATTCTCAATATTCTAAAGATACTGGTGTGAGTTAATGTATTCGGAATGTGCTGGAGCTACTCTGAAGATGCTGTTTTGTGTTATTTCAAGGTTTTGCTCAGAACTTCCTGGTCTGTGAATTTATAAGAGGTACTTCAAATGGATATATTTAAAAAGTGACAAGTTGTCACTTTAATGTTTAAATGTTGACTTCAAGTTCCTGCCACTGATGAAACGCTTGTTAATAAAGATGAGTCACAAGTTTAGCAGATCAGGAGACCTGACCAGCTCACTGACCAATGCTTTTTTGTAATTAACAACATAATAGGACATCTACCAGCTCTATGCTTAAACTTAACCTGTAGTTACAAGCTCTTCGTCTATGGGTTGGTGGGACACATGTATGTAAACTGTGGTTTTTGGTATGTGGGTCACACTGTGACCTAGCCTTGGTCTGAAGCCGTGATGCATGTTCAGCGCTGTGATGAGATGTCATGCTTGCTTTGCCCCCTACGTTATAATATTACAGTACTTTCTTGACATTTTAGCCTTTTTTAATAGTTTGACAGCACAGAGGCAAACAGGAAACATGAGGAGAGACAGAGGGCGTGACATACAACAAAGGTACATAGCTGGACTTGAACCAAGGACAAACCAGAGAAGTCAGTGAAAAAAACTTCTCTCAGTCATACAGGACATACTTTACGAACCACCAGGATTTTTTGCACTGTTCACTGCATCTGGCAAATGGTACTGCAGCTTTCAGACTTACTGACCTGCCTACTTCCATTTTTTTATTGTGTCATAGAACATTGTCACATCTTAGTACATTTGCTCTGGTCTGAATCACTTGATGAGTTTTTAAAGTAGTAGTAATCTCCCCTTGGTACAGTTTCTTTTCACACCGAGAAAAATCCAAGCGTACTAGTAAACTTTACTTCAAACTCCACGAGAACGTCCTCTCTGCTTATTGTGGATTACTGCATGTTTCAGTGACATGAGAAACACAATTACATGATGTATGTTAATGTGGGTTTGTCGTCCCGCAGGTGATTGCTTCATGTCAGAAGCAATTTCAACAAACGACTGCCTCGGTACGTGGGCCACCCCACAAACGGTGACTTTGGTCATACGAGAGGCTTTGAACAAACAAACTATAAAGTTGGAGGACTTGTTGGGAGATGTAGATGTATTAGATTTCTCTTTGATAAATAGATTATTATGAGTGCATAAATTGATTAAATGAAATGATGCACGCAGGTGATACACGTTTTTGCTAGTATTGTTGACTGCAGGACTACGTTAGACAGCATCAAGGACTGGACATTTCCAACTGCTCTTTTCATGAGACAGTAGTCATTACTTGTGTAAGTGCACAGCTCTTGTGCTGCATTATATATAAGGCAGAAGGATTTGTGTGTGGGCATGTCTCCGCTCTGTCCCATCAACACTCAGTGTTGTCATCAGCGCATACATAAATCCTTTTACATGTGACCCTGCTGTGACTCAGCCTGCAGATAATAAAATACTGGAGCTCCACACCACTTGTACGAACACCTGTGATAATGACATATTTTCCAACAGCCCAGGGAGTCAAATCATCAACAGATGAGGCGCAGTGCGCTCCGTTCCATGTTAAACAGTCACTTAACGGACTGACACTGGCAGTAGCTTCCACCTCGTCTCCATGGCAACCCTGCTGGGGTGCTCGGTGGCGGTTGGCGGAGCCGGCGAATGGCTGGTCAGGTGTGAAATTACCTCAGTGCCCGGCGCCACATGGAGCGTGAAGAGAGTTTAACAAAAGCAACGTGGTTAAAGGAGAATTGCCCCCCACCTCCACTAGCCCCAACACACACACACACACACACTTCTTTCTTTGCTGTCATACTAATGCAATTCACTTCAATTTCTTCTTAGTGCAAAAACACCACAGACAAGTTAAATTGGGAGATAGATGTAGCCATGCTAATGCTTCATGGTGGGATGACTATAAAATAAAGAGAGAGATTTGCCTTGACAACTACATACCACTGTTCCACGGTTCTGATCTTCACTATTCTATGCTGTGTCAACTTGGATTGAAATGGTGCCAGTTCCTGTAGATTTTTTCATAAGCAGTTAAAAAAACCCAACATGAATTCTTAGACTGTAACAGCAGGAGCCCATTTGTATGTACATGTTTATCATAAATTTGTATGTGCTTTGAGCAGAGGACACTGCCTCGGAATTACTGTTCTGGAAGAACAGTCTCTCATATTGTTGTGTATGTCTCGTCTGTCTGAGCAAAAAAGGGATCTTTCCAAGGTTATGTTAGTTATTAGCTTGTGCACTGACCATTGTAGCATAGCTAATGGAAGTGCCCAGTTATGATTGCTGGAGTTCTGAATTAACCAGACACATTTGATGCAGTTTCCTGTTGGCCTTCCTAAATGAATATGCCAGTATTAAACTCCAGGTGCCTTTGCTGGTTCATCTGGGCAGGTGTAACCAGGCGGTACAATAAATATGATGGCAGTTGTACAGTGAGAGATTTTATGAATATTCCCACGCTGCTGAAGTCTGAAAGATGAGCACTAGTACCATATATTAATACTGATGTATTGGTGTTGTAGCCCCACTAGAGTTTCTTGGGATTCCTTTAATTATTAATTTACTTTTCCAATTAAACAATATCAGATTTTTTGGAGCTGCTATCTCTTCTTATCCAATAATTATAGAAAAGACAATAATTTGAGATGACTGTTAAATAAAAAAAAGTAGCATTTAAAGTACAGAGTGTAATTTATCTCAGCTTCATATACAAGAGCTAGCAAAGGTGTATTCAGTGAGACAGAGACAGAGTGAGAAGTCTCTGACTAGGCTGCTGAATTAAACGACTGGCGCAGGCAGCGCTCCCATCGTTTCCTGACCTTGAAATTTGCTTTACCTGTCTGTGCGTTTCGGTGCCAAGCGCAGTGTGCACGTTGCACAGATGGGAAGAGAGGAAGAAAGAGGAGGATGAAGCAATGCAAAGTGAGTTGTTGCTGTTGATGTCCTGAGATGTGCCGGCAACTATCCAATATCAGGAGGTTGATTGTAACTGCAACATCCCTATCTTAATTATTTCTGAAAATAAATGAAGATATGAAGTCATATTAAATGTCAGGTGAAAATTAGCAGAGGAAAATTACGTCCAGTTGATTTTTCATGTTAGCCATAATTGATAAACTAGTTGTAATAGTTTTAAATTGACACTTCACTCCCTCTTTCCCAGTAGAAACAGTAGAAAGTGGGGAAGGACAACACAGAGGAAATGCAACCATAACCGCACAGAAAACAAATGAAGGTATATAAATAAAGGTAAGAATGAAGCAGTGAGAGAGAGACATTGTGTGTGTGTGTGTGTGTGTGTGTGTGTGTGTGTGTGAGTGAGTGTGTGAGTGTGTGAGTGTGTGAGTGAGTGAGAGAGAGAGAGAGAGAGAGTCACAACATTATCTCAGCTGGACAGACAGTAAAACATTCACTAAATCACTTTTCTCTTCTTGAGATTTAAAGAAATAAGTGAAAATTATCTTTCCCTGTTTTCAAATGTGTCAGGATTAAGAAAATCCAGCAATGCAACTTGTTGGCTATTAGCCAGACACTCGTGATGACAATTAGAAATGTTGTGAATATTCTTTTTCTGTTGAAGTAACTTAGTCCTTTCAGTTCAAGTTGTCTCAGAGCATACAGTTGGATGTAAGGATGGAGGTGGCAGTGTCTCTATTGACAAGAGTTCTAAGGTCATTCAGACTTTTTCTTCAGTATCAGCCATCCCTCCTCTCTCTAACCCAAGCTGCTTCACCTCTCCCCCACATACACTGAAACAGATATGGAAAGAAATAAAG
>JAUMHL010000002.1:559802-575570 GCA_032362345.1 Sandelia bainsii | reverse complement strand
AGCAATCAAGGAGTGAGAGTGGAGAGGGGAGTGGCCAAGGTGAGGGAGGAACAGAAAGACATGGAAAGAAAGACACAAGGACCAGAGGAGGACATGACTCTGACACTCACAAAAGATTCTTCCAAAACAAATGTCCAGAAATCCAAGGCAGTTAACTGAGAGAGAGGGCTGAGGTCTTACAGAGCTGAGGGAGAAGAGAACAGGTCGGTATCCAGGTGAGTAATCACGTTAGAATCAGGCTCAGGTCTTCAGAAGACTGCTGGCAGAAAGCAGAACAAGACAAGAGAAAAACAGGCAATAACAGCTAACAGGCAAAAACTGGCGATCAGAAGGCTGGAGAATTACAACCATGAATGAGGCAACAATCAGGCAAAGGAGACAGTCAACAGAACAAGCAGGGAGTGAACAAAGTGCTAAGCAGGAAATATCAAAATAAAAGCAGGAAAAAAGTGAAACAGATCAGACCAGGGCTTCAGGGCTGAACCGTGACAGTGTCTTTAGCAGCAAGATGTTCCACAGTGAAGATTAGTTTCTCTCTAACTCTGTCTGCTGTTTATTGACTAACAGCTACTTTTGCTGTGGCTTTGTCAGTGGTTTTTCACTGAAAACAACTTTACTGAACCATAATAATAAAGTTGTGGTAGTAACACGAGGCAGTGTGCTGAAAGACACTCAACATTTCTGTAGAACTAAAGGGATATGTTGAACAGTTGGTGATCATTCTACAGCTTGCGGTTTGGTCACGGTGTGCAATGTTTGACATTACACATAGTCCTTACATCCATTGACAATGTAAAATTGATTAATTTATATTGCACCTTCAAGAAAAAGGTCTGAGTAATTATTCCACCACTGCACTCCTCACCTTGGACAAATGAAGACAAAGAAAGTGAGATTGTCTGTGTTCATGTGGGGTTTGTTGAGGAAATGTGAAGGCACACAGGACTCTGCTGCCTGAATGATCAGATCAATTGCAAGTATTAAACTAGACGAGTAAAAGTTTGCATGATGTTTAATCACTACCACTGTGATAATGTTAAGGAGAGTGTGGATAATCAAAGTTGGTAAAACACTAAATATCAGATACTGCTTGAAGTCAGTCATAAGGTTGCTCAGAGATTTGTGATGGAGTTCCAGAGCTTATGTGAGTAATGAGTGAGTGAGCGAGACAAAAGCCTGGCCTCTGCTCAGCGGTGGGTGAGGATGTGGGCGTGCGGTGGGGCCCCACGGCTCTGCTTCTCCACTGAGACCAATCTGGACCTGGGGCTTCCGCTGGAGGGACACTGCTGCTCCATCTGGAGGCAGAGTGAGCCTGAGGTGACCAGACACAGACACACAGACACACAGACACACAGACACACACAGGTGAATGAGCATACTGAGCTCACACATGCAGTAAGTCACACACAAACACACACATCTCAAGTGATGCTTTGTTGAGAGAGGAAGAGGTAGAGGAAGGTTATTATCTCCACCCCGGCATTGTGTGTGCATCGAGGAGGCTGACATCTTGTCACTACATGGGAACAGCCTAACGCTGAGTGCCAGTGAATGACGAAGAGTCTGCTGCTGCGTGGCTGTGGGTGTGTTTCTCTGTGTTATTTTGCATCCATCCATTTTTCCTCACTCGTCCTTCCATCTCTTCATCCTCTCTTCCACTCCTCTCTCACTCCACTGACAAAATGTAAAATCTTGCCATTAAAGAATCTACACCTTAGGAAAAAAAACACTACAGACTAATTGAGGGTATGTGATGAATGTATTTTCAGCTTGGGTCTGTCCATACATTGTCTCATTTCACTCCGTCTTATCATTTGTAATATCTTGAACACCCTCCCCAACTGGTATCGTAAGCCTAGTGCAGATTACAGCCTCAGATATTTTTTAAATATATATAGCAACAGCCAAAAAGATGAATGTTAGAGCCAAGAATTAAATAGATCCAAGAAAAGTGCAATCATTCATGGATCGTTCCAGTTGGCATAATCTGGCTCTCTACACCTGCAATTCTGAGATGGTGAAATGAAGAAAAAACACAGAGGAAGTCATTTTCTATTTAAAACTCCTCCTCATTACCTAATGTTAATCTACATCCATGCAAATGCTAGTTTTTCACATTTAAAACGTGATTCTGGACTCTGGACTCTAACTGTTGGAGTAAGGCTGTGGTCATACACCTCTCTCAGCGGCCTGCATGTCGTAGCAGTGCTTTCTACCTGTTCCTGAATCGTGGTTGGAGACCTCAAACATAGCTAGGTGAAGAGAAACAACCAAACGTAAGGCATATGAAACATTTCTTTCCACCGATACTGAAATACCACAATGGTAACATATCAAAATATAATTGTAGTACAATGTAACTGCCTCATTAGGGGCCCCATGTTTAGCTATATGCAAAATTGGACATTTGAGAGATGATTCTGCCCCAGTCTGTTCCCTAGTGGGTATTAATGTGCAAACATATACACAATGCAATTATCTACACACCTGTCTTAATAAAAGTATATAACAAGGTTTCAATTAGTCAGCTAAGGGGATTTCTATGATTTGATGCGTTTAATTTGTCATTTTAAGTTCACTGAAAAATGCTCATAGGTTTTTTTACTCCATTTTTGTCTATTGTGTGTTTGTGCACACAAATGACAGCTACCCCTGCATCTCTGTTTGCATCTCTGTTTTCTTCTCTCCTCTCTTGGCTGGGGAGGACAGACAGCTTGGATGTGGGGTGTGTGATGGTTGGTGGAGGGAGACTGTCTGTTTCTTTCTCCCTTCCGTATGGATACACAGACTGCAAACAAGCCTCCACTTGTGCGTGCGATAACAAACACAAGCCAGGCGTAGACGCACACACACTCTGGTTAGCCCTAACATGGCCCTTTGGCTTCTGTTCTACCACAACAAGCCACATTAGCTCCGCTGCTTTGGCTCTAACTTTCCCCCCTCTGCTCGCTGGCTCTTCAGTAGTCCCTCCTCAAACAGCTCAGCGGTCCAATGTCCCGTCATGCTACAGGTCCACTTGACCCCTGAGACAGAGCATGTTTGAAAACTAGCATGCTGGTGTTAGCTTAGATCACAGATGGGGTTGCAACTTGTGACTCTGGGCTGCACACACCATGTTTGATAGTGAAATAAGCAGTGTCAGCTGCAGAAACATGCCCCCTTTTGGCTCCAGGTCTGTCCACGTGATGCCCTGTGTGCTATAACCACAATTAGACAGCCAGAAAAGAACTGTATTCACAAGCTGTATGAGTCATTATGTAGACGTTGAACACATTATATTGAAAGGTGGCTTGATTGACGATATCAGCTATTCACATGGCAGCCATGGAGCGGCGTTCACGAACACTGATGTGAGTGATGTGGTGAAATTACACTACATTCAAATTAATATTAAACACCAGACGACAGGGGAAAGGAGCTGAGTTATGACCTCTTCAGCTTTCGATAGAAAAGGGACTGTTGTAGATCGATTTTGGCAAAAAAACATTACCTGCATAATTATCTGTGAAGTAGTAACATATTTTAAACTTCCCACTTATGCTAATTGTGAACAGTGTGTGAATGGTCATTATGTAATCGTAATCAGTTTGAAGATACATTGCCCCACAAAAATGTATTAGTGATGTGAGCTGATGTTTTAGAATTAAGTTATGCCTTTCTTATTGTGTAACTGTAATGTTAGGAAGTGATTATATACTAAAGTTGTATTAAAGCTGTTGTCTAACAGTAACAAGTTATCAAATATGTTGTTTTACCTTAAAATGTGGCCCAGTGTCGTTTTGGACTTTTACTGTCCACTGTCTTCTAAGATGGTGATCTTTCAGAAAGCAGTGAAATAATAAAGTTTTGTCAGATTTCCTACATTTATCAGACTAAAGACAACCTGGAACACAGCAGTATGACATTATCCTTTTGACAAAGCTCATAACCCAAGTATGATGTCATCAGAAAATGGCCAATGTGTAAGTATGGTCTATGGTGCCTTGATTGATAATATCAAGTACAGTTGGAAGAGAAGTATCTCAATTAATCTTTTTGGACACCTTTTCAGAGCCCAGACCTCAACCCAACACAGATGCTGTGGAATGACATGAAGAGAAAAGTTCACACCAGACGTCCTAATGTGTCTGTGATGAAGAATTGTCCAAAGATCCTCCTGGATGTGAGGGTCTAATCCACATGTACAGGAAGGTGGTTCAACCATTTATTAAAACACTGTTTCACTTACTTTTTTCACGATCACTCTGTATGTTTGATCGGTGTGTTCAATAAAGACATGAAAGATCAGGACTGTTTTATCAAATTAGAAATAGTTTATATTTGTGACTCTGGTGAAGATCAGATCACATTTCGTCACCAATTTATGCAGAAAACCAGGAAATTGTAAACACTGTCATTACTTTTTCTGTCCATTGTAGGTCAGAACATTTGAACAACCTTTTACATTTTCAATTGAACAAATGTGTCTGTGTGGTTCAGACCATCATATTCTATTTCGGGAGAGGGGTCTAGCAGAATGAGGGTGCAGTTACTCCAGCTTTAACGTGCTATCCCTTCTGTTTGTGTGAGCTCCACTTTCCTAAATAAGTGCAATAAAAAGAATAAAATTAGACGGACTGCAATCACACACATAAAAATGTTGTTTTAATCCAAAACATAATTACACAACATGTCTCATGAGTTGACCCACATAAAAATGCAAATGCAAAGTGCCTCTAGTCCACATTAACAGCTATAAAAAAAAACAAAAAACAACGAGCACACACATCCTGCAGCAGAGCACACGGGGATCCTGCAGACGGCAAGCAGTTCAGAGAGAGAACTGTTAAAGATGGACTGATGGATGGGAACAAGCCAGACAAGGTGCTACATATCACTTTGTAGGAGTGTGAATATAATGGGAGGAACAGAAGTGCATGGTGTAAATCCAAATCCAAATTATAATGGATTAAGGATGTTGCATTTCTGCAAAGTGGTTCTAGAAAACACAAATAGTAACAGATAAAACAAAAACCAGAGCCAACATATCACAACTCAGGCTCATACACATTTTTGCTTTGCATCCTGCTTATATATACAATTAATTTTGAGCAGAAGTGAGGTTTGGATTTCACACTGTTGGTTATGCAGGTCTCTCTTAGGGGACATTCTCCGAAAACACTGAGCCTAATTGCTCCTTTTGACTGGATCAGACCCCAACAGTGAGTCGCACTGGCCACTCCCCTGTATAGTCCTCTCCTGCTCGATGCAGTTGCAGTAACATTGGCTGGGCTTTTGTGTGTAACATTGGAATAGTCTCTTGGCTCTGTCTGGACCTTGAGCTCTGTTAGCTCAGATGGAGACTCAGTGATGACCGCTGTTAATGAACCCTCCCTGGCTCCTAACCCTGTCCCGTATTAGTTGGGCAAACACAGGCAGTGTTTTGGCTGCCACCCTCTGCGGTCTCCTAACAACTTGCAGTGATGCTCCCTTTGGCTGCCAGCCACAGCACACTGGACCCACAAATGTCTACAGTGGACACTGCCATGTTTTTATCCAGTGTTTGAAAGATTGCATTTCCTTCTCTCTGCTAGAGGCAGATCTTTATGCATTGGTTTATCCACGATGCTCATGTGCAGCAGTAAACGTGACATGCCACACCCTAACTCTCATCACACCCATCATGTTGTCTTTAGCCCTGTTTGGCTTTCTGTCCTTGTCTGTGTTTCCTGGCCTCTGGCCAGTGCCGAGTGTCATTTTTCCACTGTTACAAGCCCCCGTTGCCCCAGCCACCTAAAACCCTGTCCTCACTCTATCTCTTCATTGCACCTCTTCGCCCCCAGATGCATTCTGGTCATTTTCTGTGTGGTTTGTTTTGGCAGCAGCTCAGTGAGCCGTCACAGCCATTTAATGGCTGGGTGCTCTCTGGCTCACCGGTGTTGTTTCTCCCATTGCCAGAGTCTGGCACCCCAGATACACTCTCATGCTCCTCCCCAGGCTGTACAATTAATGCACAAATGGCTGCAATACTTCACATGCTGCAGTTTCACATACATAGGAAAACATTGTAGTGGTGGATCTCAATGTGGGGCCCAAGGGAACTGCTTTCTTTGCTATACAAAGCCTTTGTTACACTGTACCTCACTGTACAGTATACTGGAGGTATATAAAAGAGTGGTATTTCATAGTCATCAGTGCAGCAGCAACTCTGCTCAACAACATTCCTCAAGCGAATATTGACACAACCATGTTAAACCTGATTTAGACGAAACCAAATAAATATAATAGTAATAGGAATCCAAGGACCAAGCTGTACCACTATTTACAAGTGTGAAGCTGTTTATTTTAATAATGGTGTTAAAACAGTGGTGGTTGACTTGTAAGGGCAAAGTAAATGATTTCATTTATAATTCAAGTTTGGGCTCTGGGGGCTGAAGCCCCAGGCCTTTTCCTAAGTTAATCAAAGTTGCCCCACTCCACATTAATTAACCTCATTAAGTGAGGGGTGGGGAGGTTAGTGGTGTTACAGAGGAGTGGAGTTCAGCAAGGAAATAGTGGTGGGGAAAAAGCTGTTGCTGAACCTGTTTGTTTTCATCATAGGCTCCTGTAGCGCTTCCCAGAGCGCAGGGGGGCCTATGGGCAGAGTCCTTTGTGATGTTGTGTGCTTTCCTGAGACAACACTTCCTGTAAATGTCCTCAGTCTTAGAAAGTGAAGCTACCACGATGCATTGGCCAGTTTTCACCACCCTCTGCAGTGCTTTCCGGCCCGACACAGAGACATTTCCACACCAGACTGTACTACAGCTGGTCAGGGTGCTCTCTATGGTGCAATGGTAGAAGTTCGCCAGGATGTCTGAAAGTAGTTCTTTTTCTGAGCCCTCAGGAAGAAGAGGCACTGGTAAACCTTCTTGACCAGGTAGGAGTTGATAGTCATCCAGGACAGATCCTTGGAGAATTTGAAGCTGATGTGTGCCAGCTTTCTCCTTCCTGAAGTCTATTATGAGCTCGCTGGCCTTCTTGGTGTTGAGCAGCAGGTTGTGACCAGTGCAGCACACAGCCAGGCAGTCCGCCACCTCCCTGTAAGTTGACTCATCTTTGATGATCATCAATCACCATGGTCACAAATGCAAACTTGATACAGACTAACGGCCTAAAACAGGACGCAAACGGGTGTCGCTCACCATCTTGCCACTCTCGCTTCTGTCATATTTACTGCAGCTGCTAGATGTCAATTGCCACGTGTAGGTTAGTATTGGTGACTGGTACCTGTGGGAGTGATAACAACGGATAACAGCCATTTAGTGACATAATAGCAGTCAAATCAGCTGAAATGTATTTATTAGTGATAATAGTAATATCAGACAATAGTTCAAATTAACCCTCTACTGATAGACCCTGTTTCTTTTTGGATGACAAAGTAAATATGAGAGACCTCCAAAGTCTTACACAGTATTACCCAGTATTACACTTTTGATGCATGACAGCTAATTATGTTAAATGAGGAAAATCTTGAAATTATAATATTGTCTACACTACCATTCAAAAGTTTGGACACACATAGGAAATACCATGTTTTTCATGAAAAGATACATGTCTTCAGTTGTGTTACCATCATTGACATTGACCATTCATTCTGATCAATTTGATGTTATGAAATCTGCTTTTCTTTCACAAACATGGTCATTTCTATGTGTGTCCAAACTTTTGACTGGTAGTGTATGTACATTACCAATCAAAAGGATTATATCTTTTTCTTTCATCTGTATGCTGCTGCTGGAGCATGTGAATTTCCCTGTGGGGATGAATAAAGTATCTATCTATCTATCTATCTATCTATCTATCTATCTATCTATCTATCTATGTATCTACACATTAAGCAGGCACTGAGATACCATCATTTTAAGTCATGTGCAATATTCATTCCTTTATTTCCTCTGTTTTAGGCACTTACTCATGAACAGAAATATATGACTCTAAAGAGCTAAAGATCTATAACTCCTGTATGTCCCACTGTGTTTACCAGCTACTGTTGTCTGTCCTGTGCTTGTGGGTTTATCAGAGCTTTCTCACAGAGAAACTGCTGCCTGCTGCTGCTCCTGGAGCTACGTTAATGACCCCCCTCACATTAGCAGCCATTTAATTCATCCTTCATTTTTAATAGTTATTAGTGCAACTTCAAATATATGCGAAGAAGCATTTAACCCATTTTCATAGCTCAGGTTTTATTTCCCGGTGTTGTTTAGTGGATAACAATACTGTATCAATACTTCAAATATTGTTTAATCAGTTTCACTGTATCTATCATATTAAAAGTCAATAACACTGACTGAATCAGATGTCATTTTTCATAGAGAAACATTAGCCTATTAACTAAATCTGTCAGTCTGAGTTAGGAAAGAGAGAGACACTAGAGTAGTTGGGAGTGTTGGCATGCAGACACGAGCATGTCAGATGTGATCATTAACACTACGCTATCATGGATGCTATCTGTCCTTCCTCTCCTCCAGAATCCGTAGACAAACAGGTTGACCAACAGACGGTGCTGTGTATAGAGAAAGATTTTTTTTCCATGTACTTTCAAATCATGAGGACAAGACCACTATGAATATTATTGCAACCTCCACACACAAGTCCAAACACCTCCTTTAAGTCAGGTAAAGAAGATGGATGAGGACAAGATTGCTGGTCCAGTGCTGCATTATCCATTTAGCTTATCTGTTATGCTAATCCTGTGATGCTGACATTGGCCAGATGAATTTAAATTATTCCAAACCCCCACCACCACCACAAAAATAAAAAAAATCCTCAAAGTCCACTGATCACTTTATATTTTCAAACCTAGCCTGTTGGTAATTAGTGACTGTAACTTATCAAATCTATTATTAATCAACATCCATAAATCACACCTCTGCCTGTAGATAATTAGTGATAATGTGATACTCCCACTGTGTTTTGATTCTGCCTCTCTCTCCGCTGACAAAGCTGTTACTGCTAATTGATGATATTAATTGATCAAATGAATCAACAATGTACGGAGCACATTCATCAGTCTCTCAGTGTTAATCTGCCTGGCCATCTCTTGTCCTCCTCCTGCTGCTTTATTGGACACGTTGTCTGTGTTTTTAGAGGACGCCTGGCTGCTGAGATCAATGGGCGGTGTTGGGCCCTCGGCATCGGACCTTAGAAGGTGATTATGCACACCAGAGATTTTCCATATTCCTAAAGGTGTCTAAATTAAACACAGATGACCTTACTTTGCTATTGGAAATCACTGGCTCTTCATAATTTATCTGACAGACTTTATTTTACCTTTGAGGAAAATTTGCCTGCAATCGTTTGTGTTCATAGCTTCATAAAAGGAAAAAAAAAGAGTGACGTAACTGAAAGCCATCAGAGACTTTGTTCTTTTTTCGTCCACTCTGAACACTGGATCAAAGCAGGAGGCTTAAATTTTGTTCTGTAAGAAACCTATTCTTTTAATGTCACGACAACATCCGTCTGATATTTAAGGCCTGCTTTCTTAAAATGGATATTTATAAGAGCGTTGATATTTTACAAACTCATTCATGTTTATTGGTCTTTAATCTTTTCCAACATGCAGTGGAGGAGAACTACTGTATGCTCCTAACTGGCATCACTCATATGCTGCAGCACCAGTGTCAGCTGTCTGTCTCCATTTTCACTTTGATTTCCAGTAAGATTAATCTGTAGATATTGATCCATTTGTTACATTTCAGCGCAAACACAGTATATTGCGACTGGCTGTATGACACCCACTGAAGGCAACCCACTCCTTTTCATCAGTTCTACTTCTTCCTGCATGTATTTTGACTGTGTGCCAGATATGTTGATGAACTGTCAGTACAGTGCTGTTACTGTTCTTCATAGAAATACTCATTTATGATTTCAGTATCATCTTTGAGCCCCCAGGAGCTCTCTGCCCCTGTTCTGTCCAGTCATGGAAAACCTTTTGTTTTTATCCCTACCACTATTTATCCCTACAATTTTACTCTCTGGGTTCACTGTGGCTGTATGCACTCCTTGCTTACATCATTCAGTACTACAAACCTGTACAAACCTTTGCTCAACTCATCTCTGCAGCACTTGTAGACACTCACTGCCCTCAACACTTCCTGTACATGCTGAACTGTAACCTGTAATCCAACGAAGACTGAAGAGAAACCTCTCCAGATTTGTTTATGTGCCATGTCAGTCAGTAGATTCAGTAGTTGTTCAGCACCAGTTAGTGTTAATAATTGTTTAACGTTTTAATTTAAACTGTCTCCAGGTTGTTTTTTATATACTGTCATAATATAACATTGCAGACTAGTTGGTAGAGTATTAAAATATAGTCACACATTAACACTATTATCAATAATTTTATAAAGTTAAGAGTTAAGTTAAAACAAGAAGAAAGACGCTAATGGTAAAATGCCTGCGCTTTTACTACACGTTTCTACCCTAATACACAAAGCACACAAAACATCTATGCCTCTTCTTTGTCTATTGATGTAAACACTCACACACCAATGCAGCAGAGCTGTCATGTAAGGTGCTGACCCACCAGGAGCAACTTGGGGCACAATGTCTTGACCAAGGACAATTTAATATGTGGACTGGAGGCTGAACCACAACCTTATTTATAGTAGACAACCAGCCACACTTCCTGATCCACAGCCATTCATGCTGCCTTGTTTACTGCCATGGATGTTGCATTATGATATTTAACAATATTTAGCAATAAAGAAATAAGAAACACCATCATCAACATGACTATGCTAAGCTTTCATAAACTGTTTTGCAAACAGATTGAAGAAAGGCCACTGCAGTGTTAACAAACAGCATCATAGTGGCATCATGCAAGAACATTTCTGCATTCTTGTTCCACATGTTTGTGTCTTTTCTGTGACGTTTGTTTGTGTGCATGTTCGAAGTTCTATTCATCAATCATGGTCTGCAATAGTGACCAGACCAGATCATACTCGCTCCCTCCTGAATTTAACCATACAAACCTCAGCCACAGATGGTGAAATACAGTCAACGTATTCTGATCACTGGTTCCCCTTCTCCTGACTTACAGAGTGAAACTAAGTAGACTTGTCTGTGAGGAGATGGACGACTGAAGCAAATGTGGAACTACAGACCTGCTTTGACTGCACTGGAGTGTTTTTGATGATGAATGTACAGACGCAGATGAACTCACTGACACTGAGATAATACAGCAGTTTCAGTGAATCTCCTTCACCTCGGGGCTCACTTGGCCACACTGCACCAACCATCTCATTTGTAGGCCTCAGTGTGAACTTCTGAGATGAGAGCAGCTGTAGCGAGGTGACTGTCGGCACAGGAACGTCAGTGCCTCAACACCCCCACTACCACCCACCACCCCCACCCCCATTCAGCCATTAGGGAGGCAGCTCGGCGAGAAATTGAATTTTGTGTCGTTATCTGGCGGATGCAAAGCTGCTGCTATAGTGTCTGTGAAAGAAGGAAAGAAAGAAAACAAACAGCAGAGAGGAGAAGAAGGGAAGATAGACGGTGGGATGTGAAGGAGGAGAGTGGGCTGGAGATAAAGCATAGATGTGTGTTTTAGACTGATAAAAACACAAGCAGAGAGATAGAAGAAGAGGAAATGTGGAGCTCAGCCTCATTGGCATGATGGGGAGTGTGTGGCAGATTAACGTGGAGCCTAGCTTCAGTTAATTATGTGCATACTGTTAATTCTGCATGGCTGGCTGTATGTTTGTGTCTCCCGGCTGCCATGGAGTTTGTGTGTGTGAGTGTGTGTGTGCGCGCGTGTATGTCTCTCATAATGAAAATGATGGTTGGACCTTTGACTCCATAGCAGTGCTTTAAATGAACCACTAAAGTCCCGCATCAGCATTTGGTGAGCGCAAGGAGACTGTGGTGTGTGTGTGTGTGTGTGTGTCTTTGCATGAGTAAGTGTGTACATGTCCGAAAGAATGTGTGTGTGGACTGACGCGTGCAGGGACTTGATGCATTAACCTAAAATAGAAAGCGAGTTCTCCCAGGAAGGTTGTACTCTAATTGACTGGATTCTGTGTGAGCAGCACTTTTTAAACACCTTTTGTTGCCCATTTTGCAGTGATTAAACAGGCATTGCTTTTAATTGGCTGATCTTAGTAGGACCTGCTTTACTCAGCAGAGAAGAAGAAGAAGAACCAAAAACTGGAGAGATGAAGAAGACTGGAGCCACCAGTTACTCATTTTGTTCTGAAACAACATGGGCAAACAGATGAAAAATGCTTGTGCTACAGAAAATGATCAAGTAAAAGTTGTATTGAGTTAACAACAAATAACCAGCCATATAAATGTGATTTAAAAAAATCACCTGTGAAACAACTCAATCTTTCAAAATCTCCTTCATATTTCTATTTCTAATCTATTTCCAAAGCAAACCAAACTGAACCTCTGCTGCATGGTTCAAACAGTAATGAGTTCCTGCAGACGTTGCATAATAAAAGTCCTCCATCTTACACCCTCAGATACACTTCAAGGGGTTTTATTTGAAACTGATTAAGATGATATTGGCAAGAGGCAAAAAGCAGTAACAGCAAATTAACAAGGGAAAGATAGTGAGATAATAACTTCCCCAAAAAAATGATTTCAAAATCTGTCCAAATATATTTCCACATACAGAGATTTGACTCGAGTTTCTTGTGGCTCTTCATGTACTTAGACAAAGTTCCAAGAACTAACACAGGTTCATACTTTTCAAATTTGACTTAAATCAATACTTGTGTACTTTTTTAGTACATACTTTTGAATCTGTCTTTGTCTTTCCTCAGACAGTGCGTCCGTAATGAACTGCAGTTGAGTGAGAGTAACAAAAAAATTTAATTTCAGCACTAAAGTCACTGTAACAGTTGAATAAACCCCTGATGTGATCCGTCTAATTAAGAATTCCTTTTAAAACAAGTGAAGGTTGTGGCTTTTGACCCAGTCTCTATGGGCTTCAACCATACAGAGGATTGGACTAAAGCACAGCGTGAAGCACTGCAGACTGGAGTTAATTCTCAGTGGAATCAGCTGCACCACAAACTCTGTCAACTCAGTTGATTAAATTCATAACAACAGAAACATACTGTGTAATGGAACCTTGATTTAATATCTTTTTTGACATTCATTCTATCCGAGCTAATAATCCATAAATAAATGCATGTTGCTCTTATTTTGTGGCAGATAAAGGTAAAGCTATGAGCAGTGTCACCATTTCATCATAGAGTGTGGGGTGGGTGAGATATCAGGGCTGCTAAAATGCCACTTTGATGGGTGTGAAATGAGCACTGAACCCTGACAACAATCACCAGAGTGAGACCAGGCCGCGCGTATATGTGTGTGTGAGTGAGGCAGAGGCACTTTTTCAATGATTTAGCAAAGTCAACTGAGCTCCATCTTCCTTTTGATTTTAACACATGGACCCAGACAGCAGCTTGATGGAGACAAGGCTGCTATCTAACCTCCATGCTGTCACAGGTTATTTAGAGTTTATCATATGTGATCAAAGATGGCTCATATAAGTGAGTTAATTCAGTAGCATGCTCCATGTAAAAGTGTTTCTTTCTAGCTCGGTTTTCTGTGCACATGTTTCTAAAACTGCAGTCTAATTTGGCATCCACTGACTATAATGAAAGAGTAATGTTTCATTTCATGTTTCAAAATCAGATTAGCATTGATTTAGTGTCTTTGGAGCATAATACATGATGAGGAGAGGCTACTTAATTCACATGTGATAGTTAATATTTCAGAGTGACTGACAAAATTGTCAAATTATAAGAATAATGTATGCCAAACACCACAGGCACAATCCCTCATACTCATACTGCTCCGATAGATCTGCCTTCAGCTGTGTATTCCTGCAGTTTTCATTTAGTAATAATCCATTATTCTATTTTCAGGTTGCACACACAGACGTGACAGCATTATGGTGTAAAACACACATAGAGACTACACACCTATCTTAAAATGCTCACAAGCATGCACACACACACTTTTCAGATCCTGATAACTGCTGCTTTGGGAGGTACAGGGAGGAGATGAGATGAGAAATTAATGTGGGCGGCTCCTCCGTTCACTTTGATTTTTAAGTCAGCTGTAATTTGGTCTGGGTATGCTGCAAACACTGGACACACTGACATACATACACTAGCAATGTGTGCACTTTTGACATTTTAGCAAATCATGGCATTCGACATGGCAATGAAAATGGACACCAAGTATTCCAAACTAATGATCATTTGTGTCATTTGTCTATATTGATGCCAAAGGATGACATGGTTTATTACACTAAAGCATGAAACACACAGCTAGTTCTATGGGAATATGATAAACACAAGATAGAAATGATGCATACAAATGTGTGTGTGTGTGTGTGTGTGTGTGTGTGTGTGTGTGTGTGAGTGAGAGAGAGAGAGAGCCACCTCGTTGAGAGTGAACAGACATTTAGACACTCAAACACCTTCTGCGTTTTTTTAAACTACTGTCCTTGCATTTTAAACTACCCAGTTAAAATAGCTTAGCCTACAATAGGAATTATGACCTTGTATTTGTCTGCTTCTGCTGGGGCCGGCTGTGGATCACTTGCTAGAGAGTCACAAACTACCATATGTTGAAGAGTCCCTGGACAAGACATTAAACTCACAATATATATGAAGAGCCTCAACCACAGTTTCCTATTTATTACAGGCACAGACCATCATTTTCACCACACTGACAAATAATGTCACTTGCAACACTTGACACATATCTGCTATAGCTAATAAACATTAATTCCACCAACGGTAGCTTGTTAAAAGTCAGATACAGTCTTGCTAATGTGCTTTGTGCAAGTTGCTGTCTGCATTCAGTATTGTTAGTTGTCTACAGCAGTTACAGTACTTCAGTGTCAGATATGTTGGATTCATATTTTTGTATCTTGATGTATGTAATGTTCAACTTATAATTAAAGGTTAATTACCTCTTTCCATTTATTGGATCAGAAGACCTGCATTGTTTCTCCTTTGCTAGTTAAGAAAGTTTTGTAAAGATCTCCTAACCTTCATCTTCAAGATTAAGTCATTGTAAACTTTAGTCACTTACAAATGTTCAAAACGGAACATGCAGTAAGTAAATGTTTAAGGGTTTCGATCGGAAAAGCTGGTCAGACAAACATGTAGAAGTGAACAAAAGGAAACATATGCCACTAACTTCAGAACTGTTGAATTCACAACAGCTAGCAGCATGACTCTATGGATTACACTGCTGGCCTGTTGGTCCACCACTTGAAGTATATTGACATTTCTGTTACTGTCTGGTTGACCTACATGAAATTCCAGTAGAAACATATATAAGTAATGATCCTGTCTGCTTTTTTTACGCTGCCACCAGCAGATTAAAATGTTCACTTATCCACTGAAACATTTCAAGTTGTTCCAGATGGATTGACAAAAAGAATCCTACTGACCTGTGTTGATTCCCTTTTCCTCTAGTGCTGATGTGGATATGAGTGAAATGCCTTCATGACTATTGGATTGTTGCTTTTACATGTAGTGCAGCCAGTACAGTTTCCGTGTATTAAGTTGTAGCACCATCATAGACGTATTACCAAATAGCTCAGCTCTATTTTGTTTTTTTTTCTCCTGCTAATTAATCATTAGACGTCAAGATTCAGATTCAAGATTCAAAAAACTTTATTAATGCCAGAGGGAAATTGTTTTGGCATGTTACAGCAGCTCTCCGTTCAAACAGAAAGAAAGAAAGAAAGAAAGAAAGAAAAGAAAGAACCATAAC
>JAUMHL010000002.1:528735-551056 GCA_032362345.1 Sandelia bainsii | reverse complement strand
TTAACAGAAAACGTAATCGGGTCGCAATTACGTTCTCTACAAAAACGGAATCGGGATTGCAGTTTAGTTGTATATGAGACAGGGCTGCTCAGGGACAACAGTGAGCTGCAGACCACTATCCTCCTTTCTTCCATACTGTGCACAGTCATATATGAACAAGATAATTTGAGTGACACTGTTTTTATCGTTTTTGACTTTTAAGTGTAGAATGTGTAAGAATTCCTCCTATTTTTCTGTGTCTGTGTTATGTTATAAATATGTAGCTGGAATTGCAGATGACTGAAACAACGGTCAGCAGTAATATAATAGGGCAGTAATATATATCACCTGGTGGTTTAAGTGCTGGACAACAGCAGTGTGGTTGAGGTTAGAAAAGCTAATAAATGTGTCTGAAATCACTGTTAGGTTTTTCTCCATTACAACAGTCGTCCTCTAATCTTAACTTAATCTCAAGCCAACTGTAATTCTATTAGTTAACATTATTTAAGAGAAAGTATGCAAACAATGTAAACAATTGTACTCTTGATTTACTATAGATTACTCAGAATTACTATTTCAAACAACTTAATCATTTCAGGCAAAATATACTGTGTGTATTTGGAACACATTTATTTTAGTCACATTTCCTGCAATTTAGAATTTTCTACTTGTATTTTATAGCATATTCTGATATTCTGATTGACTTGTTAAAACCATGCAAACTGACTAAAAACAGCACATAATTGTCATGTAAACACTTCAAATGTCCATCATTCATGAATGACTTTCAGTTTCATTCTTGAAACTTTCTTTCATACTTGATTGTTTTAAGTTAGCTTTACTCAAAACAAGTAAATGGGCTGTTTAATGATGCCATTAACTCTAACTAGCTAGTACATTTTGATGATTTCTGATTAAAGTTAACTTATTTATTTTATTTATCAGTGTAAATTATCAACAACCACCTGTTATGTTAGCAGAAAACGTATAAGATATTTGTGGTTGTAGTGTAGTTGCACAGAAACATCATTTTTAGGAGACAGAGTTGGCTGAACACATGATGTTGGGGTCCTCGTTGGTAGCTACAGCTCTGTGTGTAGGTGTCAGACTGACACTATGGTCGTTTTCATTTTTCAGTTTGTTTTGAAGAGCAAAAATGAATGAATAAATGCTACACGATAAAATAATAAAAGACCAGGGGAGAGGAAGACTGTTAAAAGGAGACAATACATTCTGACAAGGAACAAACTGCCAGGGGCTGTCACTCTACTAAAGGGTGATTCTGTTTGTTTAGAGTTGTTGTACTAATGTCTCAGATTGAATATGGCAATGATTTATTGATGTTAAAAACATGACTTTAAAGTTTCATCTAATCTGAGCACAAGAGGACATGCGAGAGGACGGGAAGATATTGGAGGAGTGGAAAAGCGGCAATTGTGTGTGTGACCTGTTAAGCGTTCATGTCAGGTGAAAGAGTCTTCTTAGGTGAGCTGATGGAAAAACAGCCCTGAGCTATGACTCTGTCATGACTGGGAATTCAACATCATGGAGAAAATGATCCATTCAAGCATTCAGTAACCGGGTCACATCAGATAAAGATGCAGGGGATGAGGATTTGAGTGCACACATGTGCAAACAGCGACATACACACACAATAATCAGTCAGGCAACAAAGGAGAGGAAAACAGTCCAGTTCTACCTTTAAGCAGGGTGTATTATATTTGGTTTTAACAAATTTCCACAGAAAAATCGTTTTTGAAAGGAATTTTATATTATATTCTATCCCAAGTTTCACTTTCCAGTGCATCCAAAAATGGGGTGGTACACTGTCTTTTTAAGTTTATTCAGCTATTATTTATTCAAACATAAGCTTACCTGCTGCCTTGAAGATGAAATTTAACAATTTTCTCACATGAACAGTTGTGAAGGTAGTTTTTCTTCTCAGTGAACATGAAGAACTTTATCAGTCCATAGACAACTTCCAAGGCTGCTCCTGTAATTTTGTTATATGCTAAGCATTTAATCATTTTATTTTTATGAAAAGAGTCTATTTCATATAAGACATATAGAATGTTTTCTTCATGAATGTTTACTTTAAACTGCAAAAAAAGACTCTCTGAAGCGTTTTAACTCTCAAACAATGCACGCTGGGTCTCTAAAACTCAATGTAATGAGTTGAGTGAACTCTCAGCAGTCCACTAATTCAACTCATCAGTTCAAGTTCAAAGACCAGAAAGTCAGAACAACTCATTTTTATAAATTCAAGATTCTTGAAGAAACTGTAGAGGTCTGAAAATCAAAACTAGACATACTACTGATAATGACATACTTTATTTATTGATATTGAGTTTTGCTGTCTTTTCCAAGGACACCTCAACATGTGGAAAGGAGGAACCGGAAGTCAAACCACTAACCACGGGGTTCATATATGACTGCTCTACCAACTGTGCTACTGCTGCCACACATTGGTAGTTGAACAAACTTGAAATAAGCAAACCCTACATATTTACATTAAGTTAACAAGAAAAGCTTAGAGAAAGAAATGCTTTCAATGTCGCAAATGAAGAAACTACAGGATAAAAAAGAGAAATTAGCTGCCAACTAAAAACACATATAACCTGCCACAGGGCCCCAAACCAAGAACTGTGGGCCCCTACTTGGTCTCTGTTTCTCATAATCTGTGTGCAATGCATATGTGTATTAGAAAATCATTATTAATAAATCAGGCATTATATTGATAATAATTGAATTTGTTAAAATATTATATGGTATATGTAGAATGATGCTCACTTTAACTAACCACACGTTTATTCAATATAAGCCAGCCTGGATGTCAATATTAAGTAATAGTTAAATTTAAATACAGCAAATTATTTTGATTAAGTGGTGTATACTTAATTAAACAAATATTTGTATCATGCTGTAATAAATAGTTTAACTGTTTTAATATGAATTAAAATATCACTATCAAATATTTTAATGTTTTGGTAAATGAAAACAGACAGCATTAGATTTTCTTCTCTAAGTAAAAAGAAAAGAAATCTCATTCCCTTTCAGTGTAGGAACATTTGGTCTTGACACACATACACTTTACTGTCTTGTCATTTATAGAAAGCGCTCAGGGGCATAATGTCCAGTGAGTGACGACAGCTCAAACACCTGATCCTCTAAAAACTCAGGTGTGCTCTTATCAAAATGGCTCCTGGCCCCAACATGCTCCAGAACCGCCAAACCAGGCATGACAAGCAACCTGGAATCTGTGCATCTCTCCTGGACTAATCCACCCGCGGATATTTTTCTGTCTCTGTACGATGAAGGTGATGTGTGTATTTATAGAAACGCCCACTGCAGAACTCAACCCTGTGATTTGAAGTTTTCTGGGCCAATTCTCTAATCTGCTCTTTGTCGGCATTTTGATTTAACCCTCAGATCCAGAACATGTTTAGGCGGTTGTTTGCTAATTAATACAGACTCTCTGGCGGCAGATAACACAGCGTGTCATTCATACAGACAGCCACCAGCGCTTTCATCCTAAAGCATAAAACATGAGATAAAATGGAGCAAATGAAAGCGTGTGCTTTTACTGAACTAATTTTCATTTATTAGAGTGTCTAGTCAAGGGCCTCGCTCTGCAGTTTTTGAGAGAAGTTAGTGGGGAAAGGAGAGTGTGTGTGTTGGTTGTGTGTTTCTTTGCCTACCATCGAGCATATTGGCATAAACAGACAGCATGTGCCTGTGGACGACACTGCTGTGCAGTAACCTCACCCTGTTCACTTTGCTCTTGTAATGGCATTCTGCAAGATTTCACATTCTCCATTAAAGATGTTTTAGATTAAAGATGAAGATATGCTTTTAGCTGAAATTATGCATAAATATTCATCACAAAGTAACATAAAGCTTTTATATTCTAATTCTATTAGGTAAACAGGTAAAATATAATGTTGACATGGATAAATGCTGATAAATTGGCCACACCAAAATATCAAACCCTTTTATTTCTATTTCTGCTTAACTGTGACATAAAATATGGTTAGATTTTTATGCAAGACTTGACACTAGATAAAGCAAACACAATTAAGCAAACAAGATACAAACATTACAAAAATTCATTTAGTTATTGTAAAAATTGATAAAAGTCTGTCATTACTCAAACAAAACGATTTCTGAAGATCTTAGAAGAGCAGTTGTTGCCACAAGGAACCCAAGTTCAACACCTAGAAAACTAAATACTTCTCTCTCAGAATATATAAGTGTATAAATAAGTGTTTATGAGTGCAAAACTGATTTTGAACACTGAACAACAATGGTGTTCATGGCAGAGTTGAAGAGGGGAAAACAATACAATAAAAAAAAATTCAGTTCAATTCAACTTTATTTATATAGCACCAAATCACAACATAAGTCATCTCAAGGCACTTTACAGTGTAAGGTTTAAGACCTTACACATTATATAAATATATACAGAATATTGTAGAAAACCCAACAATCTCACTTGAGCAGCACTAGGCGACAGCGGAGAGGAAAAACTCCCTTTAACGGAAGAAACCTCCAGCAGAACCAAAAATAATATTGCTTCCTACCTACATTTTGCTGAAGGCCATGTGGATAAACCAGAAGGCTACTGCAAGAATGTGAGACCAAAGTAGAACTTTCTGGCCTGAACGACAGATTTTATGTTTGGTGATGATCAAACTACAGTAGGGAAGGTAAAAATAGAAATTGAAGAGAGCAAAGTAATCTAAGTAATTCAAATTCATTTGGAGTTGTTTTAGACTTGTTTTGATTTTTCATGGTAGTAAAGTTTAAAACTCAACATGGAATTAATAAAAGGAGTTATGATAAAAAAGTAGCACGATCTCTAACCTGTTTTCCCCATCCTCCCCTATCTCTTGCTGATGGAACAGGTTAGACTGGTTCAGTAGGGCTCCCGCCATTCAGCAGGTATGTCCTCTTTCCACTGTGACCTGCATCTGGTCTGCCAAAGGTTGCCATTAGCATCCCAGCCAACAGCAGCAGTGTCCGGGCCAAGCCCCGCCAGAGCTCCCTTTAGTGGCCTGGCTCTGGGCCGGAGAGGCTGCTGCATGGTCCTCTACCTGGAACACTTGATGTCTTATAATAGGAGTTAAAACGTAATAAAAAATGCACATACAGTAGGATTATACTGTGTAATAAGGTATATATCATTTGTCTAATATGGATCAAGGGTGACAAATGAGTTATGGAACTACATGTGTAAATTCATTCTGCAAAGACCATATGTGTGAATGTTATGTGAAAGTATAAAAGTAGAACTAAAAGAACAAGTGTAACAGCGATGTATTCTAAGCAGTACTGAAATCCATGTTGTTGGTAAACATATATGTAACATACATGTAAGTCCAGATTTGTTCAATAAACTTGCAAAAGTGAAGATCATGGCAACGAAAATGAAAGGTGTATAAATCAAATATAAGGGACAGAAATCTGTGTTACTGTAGAGACTTAGTGTGAACAAAAAGAGCAGCTGGTAAAGGTGGAGCTGATTTTAACACTTTATGTACTGACAGTTGCTCCTCTTTCATGGCTGTTAGTGTGTGTGCATATGTGTTTTTGTGCTCCCACATTCCTGCACATTTCACCCTCTGTTTTGCAGAAGCCATTCTATATTTTCTCACACTCAATCTCACCTGCAAACTTGGGGGGCAGAAAACGACTTTGCCTATTTGGCTGTTGCGCTGCAGTGGATGGTGATGGTGAAAAGGATCTGTGCTCAAAAGACCTTAAAGATAATTTTCAGAGAGAGAAGCTTGGTGAGATAATGAAGAGGACGATTTTTCAGAAATTGAAGATCACGTTTCTGTCAATCCAGAGTCTGGCAGTGAGTTTGAAAAAGAGGATGAAATTCACCTTGAGCCAGAAAACGAGCCCGTCAGCCTCATGCATACCAAAGTTAACTGGATTTTTCAAAAAGACTCAAAACGTCAAAGAGGCAGTAGGTGAGTGGAAAGTAGTGAGCAATCAGATCTCTGTATCATAAAATGCCAACTATGAGAAAGACAAAAACCCAACCCAAACCCTAACAGGGCATAGGGCAGTGACTTAAAAACAACACAAACTATAGATTATTGAGCTCATGACTTTTTGGGCCCTATTTTCCTGAAAAAAGACGCATTCAAAATGCAAGCCTCATCTCTCTGAGTGAAGCCGTTGTGGGCATGTCCAACAATTCTTTTGCAGTTTTTAGGACCACCAGCACTGGTGTTACATGGTGCAAGCTGAATACTGACCTTCATAATCTTTTTAATACAGATTTTTGTGTTTCAGAAAGAGGAGTTCAAGACTGATCATGAAGACAGCTGCATTACTTCACATAATTTTAGCTCTAAAACTTGGAATCTGTGAAAATTCTGCTGCTTCTGCGATATAAGGGGGTTTGAGGAGGTCCTATCACAAACACTATTTTGGGCCAAAATGAGCACAATGAGCTTGTCAAAATACTATACTATTTAAAAGGGCATAAGTATTGCAAGTTGAAAAGTAAGTTTAAGCCATTTTGGACATATGTACATGTGCTAAACATAATAAAACCAAGAACAACAGGTAATTTAGAGCCTGCCTGAGGATCTGAGGCTGCACTGTGGCAGCAATTCTGCAGTAAAGTGTAAGAGCCAATCCATTAATGTAGGACATGCAATCAGTAACATTTTAAACAGGTATCTAGTGAAGGCACAGAAGAAGCAGGGTGCTATGATGTTGATGTGGGTCCAAGCAGCTGCATTCTATATGAAATTATTGGATGAATTATTGGATCAGTGAGGTTCATGCAAATTTGCCTGTTTACCAATGCCTGATCATTCAGTGATCTAGTGGGCTCTATCTCCATGATTCTTCCACACAGACTAAACTAAATCAGACAATTTGGCTGTAGTCCCAGCCTTTTTGTTATGCTATGAGGCTATTTCTTCTTCTCTGTCTTTGGTTATTTAGTTTCAGCTGTTTTTCTGAGACCTGGATTGTTTTCTCCGCCCACTCCTACTACCACCTTTCACCACCCAATGAGCTGAGAAGTGGCGCTAAGTACACTTGACCTTGACAGACCAGTGGGGGCCACACAGTGGGGGTTCTGGCGGTTGCATCGTGGGTCCCTGGCTTGGTGCCAACGCTGACGATGCTGGGAGGGTTTGGCAGTGATTATGGTCTTTGGGTGAAGATCACTGTGGCATGTTGAAATAGGAGAGGAGACTGCCAAAAGGAGGGAGCATAGGCTGGGACTGTTTAGCTGCAACACATACATGCACACTCAAATATGAACAGTTACGTCCAGAATTATAAATACAAACACATATGCATGAAATCATCAATCAAAACTGCACCGCTCACTGTACTTTGCAATGCGTTTCTTACTTTTTCTATTGCTCTTGCATATGGGCACAGAAATACAACAGAAACTAACAATCCAAATCTTTTTGACTGTATTCCTTAATCAAGATAATTATGTCTTTGTCTTCGGTTTATTTTAATGGGCAACACATTGGGAACATATGGTAAACATCAATCACACAACAAGGATATAACAAAATAAAGGATATAACACCAAAGTTGACTTAATTAAGAACATATAACAAACTTAATTTGAAATTAATATTATTTATTGTTTACTGAAAAGTAATTTAGATTTTTATTTGCATACCTGGTACTATGTGCTTCTGCAGTTGTTAGGGAAATTCTCTCCCTTTTGTAGTAACAAATTAACAGTAAATTAAGCAGGATACAAAAAATTGGAACTTGGCTTCAAGTTCGTTCACTTAACACTTGAACCCTGAACTTCTCCAGACATTACTCAGGTGAGCTCGATGTGACTATGCAAGTGTCTAAGTCAGTTGGCTCAGAGATTACCCAGACTTTATCCTGTGAGCCCCCTAGTACAAAATCCATGTAATGTCTGTGTAATGTCCGTGTGAGCCCATGTGTGAATACAGCTGGTAATTGTCTGGAGGATTCACAGCGAGCAAGTGGCTGTTTCCTTATAATCAATCCACTCATCACAACACCAGAAAGTAGAGGAGATATATACCAAGCGTTCTGTTGTTGGCTCGTGCTTCTTTCCTTTAGGAAACCAGAGACATTTCACAACAGTTTCGGGTGGCAGCCGGAAACTCAGATCAGATTTATGTAATTAATACTTGAAGAAATGGTTGTTGTTTTCTTACTTCATACACAGTCTTTGGTTTTACAAATGGCGGTGTGGCATTTCACCACAGAATTGTAGAGAGTACACCTCAAGTCCAGGTTTAAAAAGAACAACCTTTGTGATGCTTGTCTTCTCAACTTTGGATGAGAAGTGGCCTCTAGATTTTACCCCAAAAAGTATCAGTGCACTACTTTCCCTAAAACCTATAAAAGCAGAACTAAATTAATGTCACATTAAACAAGAACAAGTTTAAATAATCAACTCAGCCTAAACATGATTTGTAATTTTTAACACTTATCACAATCGTTTACAGTTTTTAAGGCCTAAATGCAGGAATCTTTTAAGGACTTTTTAAGCATCTGTGGAAACATAGGTCTGAAACAAGCCTGTGCAGTTGAAAGTGTCTATAAATTGGAACTCTCTTAACCCTAGGGAGAATTTTACCCACAGAAGTGTGATCACATGATTTATGTTGTGTTACTGCTGTCTGATTTGCCTGGGTCCCTGGGTAGCTTTAAGCTGTTCATTGACATCACTGAAGGTAGGCGTGTTTCCCTGCTCCAATCCCTGTTTTGTTTTTTTAACGGGCACGTGTTCAGGTGATTTTCACCCAACGTTAGTGATTTAGAGACAATATTTTTCATATGCGAGGAGACAGTTCTTTCTCCAAAAATGCTCCAAGGTGCCAGGAACAGGTGGACCGAAGAACAAGTTCCCAACTCCATAAGTTTTTTTTTTCGTTTAGAAAATCTTTTGTTAACAATTCCCTAATTTTTCATTAATGTAGAGACTCACCCGAACACATACCTGTTGAAAAAAACAGGGATAGTAGCTGGGAAACCTTTAAATTTAAGTACTTCTCATAGTAGTACAACACTTCAGTTTGCCATGTATTGTATTGTACTTTAATATATTTTTTGAATATATATTTTTTGGGGTATATTACATTGGGTATAATATACCCAACGTTAGTAATGGTGTTCTAGGGTTAAGAACAAACCTCACAGAAAAAAACAGAAGCACAGAACAATGAATTAGACTCTCAATAGTAATAATAATAATACATTTGTAAATGACTGCTCTACCAACTGACCCACGGTTTCCCCATACAAGCATTGTCTTATCATAGTGGCATAAAAACTGAAAGCTTTATTCAGTGGTTATTGGTCAGAAATGCCGTCTTCACACACTGTGAGGAATGTTCTATGTACCTGGAATCAGTGTGGTTTCAAGTTTGTGCCAATTTCAAAGACAATAAAAGAAACAAACCTGTTTGTGAGTCCCTGAGTCTGACTGCTTTTGAGCATATAGGGTTCACAGGATGGCTCTGGCAGAAGCTTTCCCTCCCAGTACTTGTTCAATGAAGGGGAGCGGCAGTTTGCCAGCCTAAAAACAGAGCCATTTGGAGCCACTTGCAGGGGCAGCGGTAATGACGGCAGACATTGGCAGGGGGGCAGAGACTCATTAGAGTCATTAGTTTCAACTCATTTCTGTGTCAAGTCTCTTTTGCCATGTTGGCTAAGAGGGGGGTGGGGATTGTGGAGGGGTAGGGGTTGTGGGGGAGGGGTGGGTTGAATGATTTGGGCATGGAGAGAAGGGTGCAACTCTGCAACAGCCATTAGCATCAGGCTGTGATGGATGCAGCTGGCTGGGGTGCCACTGAGAATCTGCACCGTCAGCAGCCAGACTTCCTGTCACGTTCCTCCATCCTTTACTCCCCTCCCTTTTCCTCCCTCTATCCTAAATGAGAGCAAAAAAGAAAGAAAAGAAGCATAAAAGAGCATGAAGATGAATGTTGGAGAGTAGCAAACAAAAAAAAAACTGTCAGTGGTTCAAGAAGTGTGAAAAGGCCCTCTTGATAGGACCTCATTACAAAAGGTCAAAGCACAGTGTGAACTGGGCAGCAACATTAGAAGATCATCTTTTTAGAGTCTCACATTCCACTACAGGGACTTCAGAAGAGAGGCGAGGGCTCTGTGGCCATTAGCTGCACCAGCCTTTCTGCTCCCACTGAATGCTGTACTGAGATCTCAGGGAGCCTATTTTCGAGTGTTTTCAAAGTTGGTTTTACAGCAGTCTCTTCAAGCACTTCTCTGCTCTCTCAGATACATTCCCATCAGTCAGCTTTACTATGGTTTAGAGTCTTCAGTGTGTGCTCCTTTGGATCAGCCAGGTGAGACCAGATCACACCTGAAGTCAGAATACAGTGTGTGTCTTAAAATGACTTTATTAGGGACAAAACATAATTGGTAAAGGGTTAAAAATTATAATGAATGGGTTTCCTACTGGTAAAATGAAAAGAAAAAACCAGGGCTTGACATGTTTCATGTGTAGGTACCAGGTTACTCTGAGTATGTGTTTGCTCATTTGTTCAACATTTGCAGCGAATAGCTCATTTACATAAACCATGTATGTGGTGGTAGACTGTGAAGCATGGTCCTGGCCCGTGTTTGTCTTCCTCTAGTCCCACACTTGTCTTTTTAGCTTGTTAGTCAGGAAGGCTAGTGTGAGAAAACTAACACTATGAAGAAACCTTGTGCATGCTGACATTAGGAGAGAGTTGAAACCCTGCCGTCTCCCATTTGCCTAACTTTTATGTCTAACCTCATCTGCCCACAGTGTGTTGACTGTGTAAAAGCAGAAGACCTGGAGGACAGACACTTCTTAGCTGGTAGGTCGTATTACTGTGAATAACCAGTGCTCCTAAATGTCACCCTGTCCCTCAGTGTTAGCCACATTATGCAACATTTCAGGTACATATTTTTATTCTGGGAATAGGCAATCACAGAAACTCCCTGTTTTTCTAACAGTGGGTCTTTAAGTGTGATCTCTGTTGAAGACAAAAAGAGGAGTAGACCTGTCAAAATCTGATTAGAAATTTCTCAGTCCAGCAAGGACCTGGCTCAGCATCTGGCAGCTTCATCTAGATACCAAGTTGATTTTTCCATAGTCGGAAGAAGCTTGATCAGCAAATTTAAAAATGAGATATAAACTTATATGGTCTTCATGGTTTGGCTAAAAACACATCTAATAGTGGCTTTTGCACAGTGCTGTATATATAAAACCTATATATGTATTAGCTGTTGTGTGATGTTATGTGCCTCCATCCCCTCCCTCGTCTCCACCCTGATGTTTAGATTGGCCTGAGTGATTCAGCTTCCAAAAGAAGAACTGATTTAGTGTAATACCTTTCCCTGCATCAAGATAAAAACAGCAGCCACTTAAACCTATAAATTTCACGCAAACCAAAGCAGTTTTGGTCCATCTCCAAATTCAGAAGGTAGAGTAATGTATAAGCTGCTGCATTTAACCCCACCTGACCCCACAACTTCACTGCAGCATCAATTAAAGAGATTGCTTTTCTCAATTGTTCCTCCTGTTGTTTATGCCCATTAACATTTTCATCAGATTGCAGCCGTCATAATTCATCCCAGTGGTTGTAAAGTCCTCACACAAGCAGTAAAATCATAGAGAGGAAAACACAAAGCTGCATGAACGTCTAAATGCAGCTGAGCTCCCTGCTTTTTCTGGTATGCACTTTGACTTTGTGGCCTGCAGAACAGGACTGCGGTTGTACTGTACACTCCCAGTGGGCAACAGTCTTTAACAGACACCCCCTGTTTTTTTCTCATCTTTCTTTGTTTTCAAGCAGCTCCTCACACTGGGATAACACGCCTTTAGTTTCGGCCCACTCCCTCTGTTTCCCTCTCTCTATTCCCCACCACACTCCACTCTTTCTTTTTTTTCCTGCCTTTCCGTTTATCCCTGTCTCATCAGCCTCTCCCACTTTGTCCTGCTTTCTGTGTTTGGCTGTCAGTCTATTTTCTTTCTCTGCCATTTTCTTTTCTCTCTTTATAGTGTAGGTCAAAAGTGTCGAAGTGGATTTGCCTGTGGCCGGGTAACAACAGTAACGTGAAATGAAAAGCACACTCTCCCTACGATTGTTTGCCCTGTTGATTTTACAGGCATGTTATACACACACACAGATACACACACACACACACTCACACACAGATACATATTTGCATCCCAGCATCAAACAATAGTATTTGTGAGTATTTTAGTATCTTTTTGAAGGAAAAAATGAAAATGATGATCAATGATGACATCAAATTAGAACTGTAAAGACAAAGGTACATGATAAAAATCTTTTTCTTCTTTTAATGACAAACTTAACTCCTGTCTGTCATCTTTGTTTTTGTGAAGTAGAAATTGTGGGCGTAATCTTACCCAGCTGTCCAGGTCCAAAGGCTGCAAACCTCCAAATCATAATATTTCCACCGTACGTCACTGCTGAGATGATATTTTCATGTTGGTATAAGTAGTTTCATCAGTCCTCAAAATATTTCCCCAGTAATGCTGTCGAGCGTCAAAGCATTCTCAGGCAAACTTCAGGCTTGCCTGGAGGAATATATGATCCATTCAAGTCTTTAACTGTTACTCTGGGGTTCTCTTTTTACCTCACTGAGCATTGTGCTTTGTGCCTTAGGAGTCGTCGTTGGATGTGCACCCATTCTACGTAGCCACAGTATTAAATCATCTCCATTTATAGACAAATTGTCAGTGGACTGATGGATGTCTGAACATCAATATTGAAATATTAATATTTTGATATTAACATTTCTTTATTATATAAGTGCAGCCAGGGTAGAGACTTGCAGAGCAAACTTGACAACTCATTTTGTTTATGTATTTGTTAATGGGAATAAATGGGTATAGGTTGTTCCCTGTTTTAGTGCAGGGCATTCTCTGATTTGTTTAGCACTCGTGGCCGCTTTATTGCCTAAAACTAAATTTGTGACAATTTTATTCTTAATTTGTTGTCAGTGCACAGTTAATTAGCACAGATGCTCAAACTGTTTGCTTTCATGGTCAGTGTGTTAATACATTTTCTAAGTACACTTGGAATGTGTGTGGATATTTTCCATGCTTCTGTTGATCTACTTATGGCCAGACTAGGGAAACTGATTTGCAGTCACACTAAGTTTGCTGAAGTGTGGCCACTTGATGCCATAAGTGGAAAGTCATTTTTAAATTTCTTAATAACGCCACTGACATAACATGCTAAACTAAAAAAAATACTTAGTAATGTTAGCTTTACATGCATGATTGAAGTTTGCTAACATTAGTTACTTTTGGGCCATTTGTTAGGACAGTCGGCAGTCTATGAACCCCACGATTGGTGGTTCACTTCCTGGTTTCCCCTTATTCCTGGCCACATGTTGAAGTGTCCCTGGACAAGACACTGAACCTAGAACCCTTGGTGCCTCAAGGGGGCAACGTGTCCACAAGAATTTCTCCAAGGAGATTAGTAAAATATCAATTATAATAATAATGGCTTAGCTTTGTAATTTAAAAATGGTTTCATTTTTAAATTACAAAGCTATGGTAAGCTCAGCTAAGGTTACTCCTGACTTCTGTTTACAGGAACAGTCCCTTTAAAAAGAAGCAGAAAGAGGAGAAAGAAGAAGAACAGTTGGCCTACTGCTGAATTATTCTGACTGAAACACCCACCAAACAATGGTCTGTGGGACTTGTGTTGAAGTTGGAGGTAAGTTTGTTTCTAGAAACTCTGAAGGTGCTACTTGGTTTAAAGTGACAGTTCAGCCAAAATCATTTTTTTGAGTATGAAACAGTCTCTTCCTGGAGGCTTGAAAAATGACAGTAGAAAGTTTTCTCTTTGGTCCTTAATAGAAAACAGTGACTGTGGTCAGCTTGGATTCATGGCAGTTGCAATAAAAAGCTTATTCCTGTAGCGGCAAAGCAACAGTCCTGCCGAAAAGTAAACTGTTTCACTGATTTTTTGTGAATACGACAAAACACATCTTTATTGAAATCACTGGATATAGCCTGCTAATCAGACTAATAATCAGCCATTTGGTCTCACTTTATGGATTCATACTAAAGGTGGTTTCACACCTTAGTATGTTTGCTCTGGTCTGAATCACTTGATGAGCTTGTAAACTTGTAGCATTTTCCCATGCATGCTTTCTCACCAGGAGAACCACACCAGAGTTTGCTAGATGATTCGGATTGAGACCACCTCTTTTTTGGGGGTCTTGGTGTGGCTGTTTTGGTGCTCACCCGAGTGCAATTACTCCAGACACACCAGACAAAACGAACCGCACCAAGAGGGAAAACAAACTTGTATCTGATTCAAACAGACTAAACTCTCTAGGTGTGACAGCTCTCTAACACTCTGCTCAGGTTAATCACTCTCTTGGAAGGGGATGCACTGTAGTTTTGTTCTGTTTTGACCCTTTAAGAACAGGCCTTTTTCATGCCAGACATTTTGACTAGTTACAGGTACAAGTGGAACAGATTTCATTAAAAATGGCTCAGTTGCATCATGTGTCCCAGTGAGCCATGATTATGAACCGCAGCATACATAAGACTAGGACCCTTAAACTAGCTTACCTAAATAGGACATAGTTGTTATTTTATGTTATCACCTGTCTGATGTGTAAAGGTTTGTTGAGCAAGTACTGTATCCATCCTACCAGCATCATTTTCACAGAAGCTGCAGTACTTTTTTTTACCCTCTATTTATTCAAGTAAGACTCACTGAGAGGTCACCTGTCTTTTTGAGGTAGTCACATCCACACATTTATACCTACAAGCTGCCGAGTGCAACCACATCTGACTTGTGGCCACTGAGCGGCTCCACTGGAGTTGGGATTAAATGAATGGCTCAGGTTTTTTTAAGTTGGCCTTGATATAATATTGAGGTACTTACAGTATGTATGTGAAAATATGTCTTGGGTTCTATCTCTCTTCGTAACACAGGCTGTATAAAATGTCAACGAGGATGCATTTAAGAAATTGGGGCCAAAACTACAGCTTGTGAAGAGCCAGAGCTACTTAAACACACTGTAATTATGGTTTAGCTCAGTGGTACTGTTGACGTTTCACCTGAATGTTAGAATGCAGTTTTGCTGGGAGCAGGGGCTTTTTGGCACCAATTTCTTACAGTGTAGTCATGTTGTAGATAAAATATGATACAGCAAGTTTAACAAAAGGAGACATTTGTTGTGACAGACGTCACATACATATAAAAACCTCGATTTTATATTAAGACTGATTTAATTCCAGCTCCAGTGGAGCTGCTCAGTGCCGCTTCTTTAATTTGGAGTCATGGTGTAATGAACCATTCATTTAAGGGCCTTGCTCAAGGGTACCACGTTAATAGTGATGAGGTAAAGCAAGAGCTGCTTTTTGGCTTGTCCCAACAAGATTGAATCTTGCCCTTCTGGGGGATTGAACTGGTGACATTTGGTCTGTAGGCCACTAAAGCCTGAGTGTTTGCTAGGAGTAAATAACACAGAAGAAATGTGTTGATTTAAAATTCATGTCTATACAGCAAGTCCATGGACATGAATCTTACCCAGCTAGCTAATCAGCACCTACAAATCTCAAGCGGGAGAAACGGTTGTTAGTCAGCAGTGTGTTGATGGAGGCTGCTGTCTGTTTGATACACTTAAGGATATCTCTGATAACAGCTGATTTATCACACTCCAGCAGCGTCCCTATGTCACGTCACATGATTCACACCGAACCTCTGCAAACATGAAGATGCACACTATAATATGTCTCTGCAGCTCACGTCACCAACAATAAAGATGTTTTTTTTTTTGGCATCTCCAAATTAGGTTGCAGTTAATTTGTGGCAGTCGTGTGGTGTGCTAAGAACACAGTCACACTAACCCTGCTTTTTTCTGAAGGCACTAATGTGCCCTAAATATGGCGGCCATACTGTTTGTCAACTATAATTTGTGTTTTCTCAGATGTGTATGAAGAAGTTTGCAATATGTACAATAGTGATGACTTCTGATTTGTTTTAATGGGTAATGTATTTACATCATCTGATGGCATAAACAAAAACTCATCCTCCTCAAAGGGCCTTCACATTTATGTTAATACTTACTCAAACCAAACCCAGCTCCCACAGAGTGTTTCTTAAAGGATAATTCCACTTTAGTTAGTATCCAACCAACATTGCCGCATTTATGGGGAATGTGCCAGGTTGAAATAAACCAGAGTTATCCTCTAAATCCTCTATGAAAAAATAAGCAACATTAAATGTTGTTAAAAATGACAACAATACAAAGGAGAATAGAATAAACACAGAAATAAAAGAAGAAAGGAGGAAATATTTAAAATATTACGTACAGTTAAGCAAAAAATGCAATTATTCTGTCAAATATGAGAATGTTTAGCAGGGCAACACCTAACCCACATCTACTGTATGTGTTAGCCTGCATGATGCAGGATACAGTGTGAGGATATAAAGGAGTGCACTTTGTCAATGTTTAGGTAAGTGGTACATGTCAATGTTACATCCACATGAATGCCAGGACTCAAGGTTTCCCAGCAGAACATTACCCAGAGCATTGTTCACGCTGTGTGATCTGACACCTCTTGATTATAGCAGCCATTGCAATTTTCAGCAATCTGTGCTACTGTAGCTCTTTCCTGTGTTCAGACCAGACAGGCTACCCTCTGCTCCCCACATGGATCAGTGAATCCTATGACCTACGACCCTGTCACCAGTTCATCCTTGGACCACGTTTGGTAGGTATCGGCTACTGCATACTGGTCAGTACATCCCCCAAAACCTGCTGTTTGGAGATGCTCTGATTCAGTCGTCTAGCCGTCACAATTTGCTCCTTGTCAAAGATGCTCAGATCCTTACACTTGTCCATTATTCCCGCTTCCAACACATCAACTTCTAAAACGAACTATCCACTTGCTGCCTAATATATCAGATCCCCTGACAGGTGCCAGTGTAACAAGATAATCAATGTTATTCACTTTCTCCTGTCAGTGATTTCAGTGTTGTGGCTCATTAGTGACATAGACATTTGTTCCTGTGCGTTTAAATGGCTTTTTATGGATTTTATTTGGATTTGAAAGTTTGGTTCAGATTAATCGTGTGGCCCCTCCCTAACTATGGTGTAACAGGCAAGGCTCTGAGGCCTAATTTGTATATTATCCGGCCTGCAGGCCAGTTAAGAGCTCAAGTATGTACAACATATGACACTTAGTCCTCAGCCCAGCAGTAACTGCAGCACATTTGTCCATCAGAGCTTAACAGGATATGTAAAACAGGTCTATGGCTATTTATTGACAGTCCTGCACAGATAGGAGCTTCTAGACATAACTTAGAGCCGCTAGTTCAGCTACCACAAAGGTGTCTTTCTCAGACAGACACAGGTTGACTCACTCACAACGTTCTTCCAGACTTCCTGTTTTTCCACTGGAGAAAAGTACAACAGCAGTTTATCATGGCTATTAGCGTGTGAATGGACTACACTCTGCTAGATACACCAGCAGGAGGTTCTGGCCCCTGCCCCTCCGAGTCACACACTCCTACAGTCATTGCTCCTCTGTTGCATGTACTGAGGCTTTGAGCGGAATTCAAGGGTGTAGTTATTACATTATTATAGATCAAGATTACAGAACATGTACAGTACATGCACAAGCCATTTTTAACTTGATTGGTAGAAAGCTCTTCCAGATAGTGAATGTGCTGTTGATGTTGTGAGCTGCAGGGCCTGTTGGAAGCTATCCAGTTTAGGAGGAGGAACTGACACTTCCCTGCTTTCCAAGCCCCAGCCTCACTGTGTTTCTGTCTATCTGTCTCTGTCAGTGTGTCTCTGGGGAAATCGAGGCCCTTTGCTGACACATCTCTCTCGCTCACACAGACACACACGCATCCACTTTCTTTCTCTTTCTGTATATCACTCTTGTTCTTTACGTTCCTCCATCCATCTTGGTGCCTTTCTTCCCTCTGTCTCAGGGGTATTCGAGGCCAGAGCAGCCAATGTCACATCAGGAGTCATCCAGTGTGACAGAATGATGAGCATCACACAGGCTCAGGCCTGCTGGACCGGGCCACAGACTGCCAGCCACATGCCACAACACACATGAACACACATGCAAACACACACAAAGTCACACTGAGATAGAAGGAAACAAACATGTTGATTATACCTTCTATTCTGTCACCAGCTCACCCTAAAGGCCACTCTGCTATACAATAAATAATAAATGCTACGCTCCTCTCCCTGAATGTCTCTCTTTGCTTTTATTTTCCTCTTTCTCTGTATTGTTTTCTTAAAGGAATAATCTTCATATTTTTTCATGTAAAATGTAGCTTTCTTTCTGTGAATTGGGATGAAAAAATCTTAATCACACGCCTGCATGTTAAAGGCAGAGCTGGAGTATACATATAGTTATCACAGATTAGCATAAAGACTGCAAACTGCAAGCCTCACCATCCACTGCTCAAAAATACATATTTCTGTCTGAGTTTCACAGTATGAGTTGAGTCAGATTGGATGGGAAGTGTCTGTGAACCGCCATTTTCAAGTCTCTAGAAAGATGTTGTAGGAGGTTGAAGTTTGGAATTGGCTGGGCCACTCAAGGACAGGAACAGTGTTGTCTTGACTGTTTCCTTCGGGTTATTGTCATGTTGAAAGATGTGTAATATTTGGCTGTAAGACTCAAATTCAATTCAATTCAGTTTTATTTATATAGCACCAAATCACAACAAATATCATCTCAAGGCACTGTACATTGAAAGGTTTAAGATCTTACAGAATATTGTAGAAAATCCAACAGTCCCATTTGAGCAGCACTAGGCAACAGTGGAGAGGAAAAACTCCCTTTATCGGAAGAAATCTCCAGCAGAACCAGGCTCAGGGTGGGCGGTCATCTGCCTCGACCGGTTGGAGTGAGTGGAAGGAGGAGAGAGAAAAGAACAGCAGGTAACAAAAGAGCAACAAGCAGCAAATGAAACACTAGGCAGGTTGGTTTGTCCAGTAACGGCACAATGGAATCATACAGCTCCAAGGCTGGGGATACCTGCAGAAAGATACAGAGAGAGAGAGAGAGAGACAGAGAGGAAGAAGCACAGCTACGACAGAGAGAAGACACAAAGTTAAAAACATGACATGGTGGCATATAAATGGATAGAGGAGAGGAGAGGAGAGGAGAGGAGAGGAGGAAAGGGGAGAGAGGAGCTCAAAGGCTGTATACATTTACATGTTGTTAAAAGTTACTACTTATTTTCAGATAAATGTCATCTGCTAATTCAGCCAACTGAATTATTCATCATTATCTATGTACATGTGTTTAGTTAGTTTGATTAATAAGTCATTTAATATGCAGTGTATAAGAGTAAAAATAGACTTTGCTCACAACTTTGTGTTAGAAAAATGCATTTATTATACAGTGATTCTCTAAATAAGGACCCAGTGAAATGCATAATAAGAAGCCATTATACATTTAATTTTAGTTTCCATGGTGTTATATTGATGCTGGTCATTCTGCTCATCAGGATGCCAGAAAACCGAGAAGAGTAAAATCACTGCACCTACTGTATTAGAGACTGCTGTGAGTAAGATAAATTAGCTGTCCTTTCTGTCTAGCCCAGGAATTCCCAAAGCTGGTCCTCAAGGCTCTACCCACTGCTGATTACCTGGATCACGTGTGTTCAGTCAATCAGAAGCTGAAAGATGCTAATTCACTTTGTCTTCCCCAACTCAACCCTCATGTGTGATGGTATCTTCCAGTTTTTGGTTAACTGAACTCCAAGACCTCTTGAAGATCTTTAGATGGTGTTTACAATTTAAATTGTGAGGCTAATAAAAACTGTTTTTGGACATCAGATGGCTAAGTGTACAATAAGGAGATCACTGAAGTGAGTGCTTCTCAGTCTCAAACTCGAATGAGTCTGAGAATCAAATTTCATGGCAATGCTTCCAATGTTTGTTGAGGATTTTCACTCTTAACTCAAGTGTTTGACTGACTGACATTTCCATCCCTAGAGCCACGCTGCTGGGCTGAAAAGAAACGAGAAGAATATACAAAACCCTATCACCATATCTTTGACGCTGACCTCTGGCTAAACACAGCAGAAATCCCCTTTAAACAAACTTCAAAATATTCAACCCTGTCCCTTAGAAATTATTTTGTGCTAGCAAAGTAATCGTCAGTTGGATTACGTTCAGAGGCAACATTCTTTCGAGTGAATAAAGCATTAGATTGACTCACATCAGTGGGGTTTATGTGGTTGCCATGCATACAAAGCACATGACATTTTTGCAGCTTACCAAATATGTAAATTAACAACATTTCCTCATTATAATGAGGAAATGTAATCCAGTCACAGTCGTGTTTCCCTCCATATGTATTTGCTGTTGGAAAGTAGTTGACGAGGTTTAAATATCGAAGCAGTAAACCACTGGAATGCAAACTAAAATCTAAAAGTTCTTCTCTGCGAATGAATGCTGCAGTACAAAAGCAGGTGTGTGTGTGTGTGTGTGTGTGTGTGTGTGACAGTGTCACTGAGTCAGATTAAAGGCCTGTTTTTATCTCTGCTCTTGAGGGAAAAGGTTGCTGTGATCAACAAAAGAAATAGAAATGAAAACCTGTACTGAAAAGAAGCACTTCTACAAATAAATAACTGAGAAGAAAAAAGGTGGAATGACTTTCTCAGGAGACTGGTTTTGGTGGTGGTGTGTGTGTGTATGTGTGTGTGTGGGGGGGGTTCTGTTAGTTTACTAGCTGTGCAGAGATTTCCCAGCAGTGATCATCACAAGAGTGTGTTATTTGGCTTCACTGAGTGATTCTACAGTAGTCTCATTAATGATGACAGGATGACTGTAACCCTGCTGCTGTAAACTTGCTTCGTGTGTTAGGAAGTACATGTATGTGCATGTAAAAAACATCATACGCGGGGGCGTCTTGTGCTTCAGTGATTGTGTCAGGGTGAGGAAAGGTGAAGTGTTGTAGTCTCACCTTGGTCACACAGCCACCAGCAGAGACTTTCTCATCCCTCTCTGCAGGAATAAGCAGGGTTTGTGTTACGTGGTTCTCTGAGCCCAGAGGACATTATGCGGTGGGTCTTACAGGTACGTGTCATTCTGAGAACGATGTGATGGATGGATGGATGGATGGATCTCAGGTTTAATACATGAAGCATGGAGAGAAGACCAGTGTTCTCTGATCCAGGGTTTCCAAAAGGCAGGCTCTTATATTGTTACCCAAAAGCGGCCCCACCCTCACATCATGACCATCAAAAAGGAAAAACCTGTATACAGATGACACCCTCCAGGAGTGGAGGAGGACATCCTCCAGAGAGCTTCACACTCATTTGAATACAGGCAGAAGATCTTTGCTTCTCCACAAGACCACATAAACATGAACTTTTCTAACACGATATACTGAATTGCCTACAAATGATAGACTAAACATGGCTGGTAAAGTGATTTTCATGTCTAATGAAAATCTACAGGATTGCACAGTTCAGTGTCTTGCCCATGGACACTTCAACATATGACAGGAGAAGCCTTGAATTGAACCACTGATCCCACGATTGGTAGGCGACTGCTCTACCTTCTGAGGCACAGCCTCCCAACTTAGTAAATGAATGTGTAATGTGCACTGACAGCAGCAGACATGGGACTGAAGAAAAGATAACCTTAAAGTGAACAATGAATAAAACACAAAAAATGCAAATATGGGGTGTATGTCTATGGCAAGCCACATTTAACATGTGTTTATGACTAACCCAAACTGCAATTTGACATGTCTGCGGTTAGATTTTAAATAGCCAAAAAAATGAAAATATCAAACTTTCACAGGAAGGAGTATGTCCACAACCATTGTTGGAGTGTGGCATTAAAAAAAATAAAAAATTTTGGGCTCTCAGATAGATCATAAAAAATAAATGGCCTTATAAGATATAGATCTTTGAGTAGTTGTAAATACATTGTAGATATCTGTACGGTGAATTCTGTCAATCTAATGAATGCTTCAATGGTGTCAGTGATGTCATACAAAACAGAATTCTGGCTAACTGAAATGTAATTGTAGATCTTCACTGTCACACTGTAATTTCAACTAGGCAAAATGTAATTTACTAATGGATATTCAAGTGAAACCAATTAAATGACTTAAGTGGTCGCTATAGCCTTTAATGTAGAGTCAAGCTACATTAAATTATTTTTACCTTAATTTAACATATTAAGGAACATTTAACACACAAACACTTAATATATAGTACATTAAACGTTTAAATACACATTAAACGTGTAGATGGCGGCGCGTACACATCGCGAGGCTCAGCGTCTCTCCAGTTTCTGCAATTTTGCGGTATTTTTCCTG
>JAUMHL010000002.1:512954-523873 GCA_032362345.1 Sandelia bainsii | reverse complement strand
GTACAGCCCCACTCGTTGTCTCTTGTCCACAGAAACACAGATCTCTACTCACCAGTTGTTGATGAGGAATTGGACCGAATTGTTAGTGAAATCCACAGAAGCCATCCAAACTCCGCCTACAAGCTAATGCATGGATTTCTGAATGCAAGAGGTGTTAGAGTTTCAAGCGAGTATAATTTGAACAGCAATGAAGTCTGACATTTTTGAGGCTTGCGAATATTAAGCATTGTGATGTTCATGAATAAGTCTTTTAGCACTTAGCTCGTATTTCATTTAGAACAGAATACTCTCTCAAAAGTAAATTCTGGTCATTTTGTAAAGAATTATTTTAAACTGAATCTTTTCATTGTAGTTTATGACATAACCAGCAACAATGTCATCAAAACTTCATTTTATGAAGTAAACATAACATTTTTGTGAAGTCCTGTTTATCTATTCCAGTGCTATTCAATTTGATAGATAGACGGATATTTTATTCATCCTCAAGAAAAAAATCACAATTTCCAGCAGTAACCACACTAAACTTCGGTAAAAGCATACTAAAAAAAGGCATACAAAAGAAATACTACAAAAATATAGTCAGATATTAAAAAGTCTGGTGCAAATGTAGAAAGTCTTGGTGAGATACTTGCCCAGGTTTTTCCAATGAGGTACCTGATTATGTTTTTTACATTCTCCACCCAGTCTCAAGGCTGCAAGAGTCTTTACGGAGAGTGGATGCAGAAGGAGTGTATATGAGACGATGGCAGTATTCTGTCCCAGGGCCAAACTCCTTATGGCATATTGATGGTAACCATAAGCTCATAAGGTATCAGATAGTTGCTGATAACCAATACACCTTTCTAGAAATGTCTTACAAATGTGTTTATTTAATTGATTATGTTGTGCTTTTTGTTTTAAAACTGCCTTGCAGGTGGAGATTTGTTGTCCATGGAGGGGTGGATGGTTTTAGCCAATTAGTGGTGTACCTGAATGTGGCTGGCAATAATAGGGCGAGCACTGTGTTAGAGCTTTATTGTTGCTGTTGAGCAATACGGGCTGCCTTCAAGGGTACGTTCCGATAAAGGTGGGGAGAATACTGATGTGGCAGAATTCATGATCAGAAGCAGAGGTAACAACAGGAACTCACACATCACTGGCAGAAGCGTCCACAATCAGAGGTAAAGACTACATCTGTTTGACAAGTAGGCTTATAAACAAACTTGTTAAATGGGTTGTAAAGTTTTAGGACATACCACACAATAATTATCCTGTCAATTTTATCCTAATTGTAGAATAGAGAGGATGTGGAGAGATGTCTATGAGCATACCCTAGACCTCTTCTATCAGCTCTTCACTGGAAGATCAGGGAACACTAAATCCAGACAACGAAATCCATCTTTATTCCCTGCATCGGATCTTCCTCCCACAAATCCAGAGAAACTTCGATTCTTTTAGAGATGCCTCATCACAGCAACTCTGGACAAGATACAGAGAGCGAGGGCCCATGGAAGATCCTGCAGAGGTAAAGCTATATGCTTTGAAAAAAAAAAAAAAAATACTCAAAGTGTTAAGTAAAATAAAAAAAAAAAAAAGTTTAATTGCTGAAATCTTAATCTTTGGTAATTTAAGGATTACTTTTTTTCTGCTAAATTCTTGTACATTTAAGACTAAAATTATGATGATAATTGGGGCAATTACTGTATATTACAACAGATGGGCTGAGCTTGTCTTTTTCTTAAATGTTTCTAGCAACTTGTATAAAAAAAATATTCAAATATTAATATTCAATGGACACATGTATTCAGAAACAATCTCTTATGAAATTTAAATGCAGTTGTAACAAGACTAATCTAGTTTATGTTTCATTCAGGTTTCTGAGGACTATGGAATTGACTGGAATGAGCCTCACAATCAACATGGAGCCACTGTATCAGTCCCAGAGATTCAGCTGACCCGTGAGTTCACAGAGGAAGAGGCTGCCTCCTTGCCTGTGCCAGGACATTCTTTAAGTGATGCAATTGGATCATACTTGGAAACAGTGCATGTTTTGTCAAGAATCTTTGATGATGAGTGATGTCCAACACAAGCCTTTTATTCAGCATGCTGGAACAAGCAAGCATGAACTGACTTTAGTTTCTTATACAAAAAATACAAAGAATATTTAAAACAAACTCTTGTTATATAAAACACAACTATTTTGTAGTTTGGTTGTAAATAAAACTTGTTTTCACTGATAAAACAAAAGAGGCTTAATTGATAAAGAATCATTTTAACTGTGGGACAACTGGAGCACAGCTATATTCAAAAAACACTGAACACATGTCAAAATTACCCTCACAAATTCAATGAGACTTGCAATATTTCCTCTACCAGAAACACTTAAACAAACCAAAATCCTGTGTGTGCGCTATTAATGGCTGAAACAAGAGCTTCTTTAAAGTCCTTGTAGGTTTTGAACCGGGCTGGTGTAGGAAAGGTTCCCCCTGAAATCTCCACTTTGAGTGCAGGTGGCAGCATCTCCCAGCCCACCCAGAATGTCAGCAGTTGAGCCATTGTCCCTGATGAAGCTAAAGAGTTAGAATAGATTCAAGAAAACATTTAGTTTATCATTTTAAAAAAATGTATTACAACTGTTTAAATTCTGATGCACTTCATCTATTGTACAAGTATAATTGATCATATCTGTTATCTGTTTCAATGAACATCCTCAGGAAACCACTGATGCGGCATTGGTCTCAATGTCGAATTCTTCATCTTCTTCATCACTTTCCTCAGCTGGCCATGTGACTTTGTCTAGAAGGATCTGGAGAGGAAAAAAATCCTTAAAAATTTTTTTTTGTCAATGCTGGTGAATAGAATAAGTGTATAACATTTTAACCAGCTCATTTCATTACAAAGACACAATGTTTCACAAATACATTTATTAATAAAAAATAAAAAAAACTTGGGGTGTAAACTGCTTTTCTGCCACTTCGGGGAAAAGAAATGGGACAACATCTGGCCTAAATGTGAGCAGAGGCCATACCATCACATCTTTAAATCCCTTCCTCAACTGCTTTATCTGACGCATAGTCCTCCCAATCACCTAAGAGACAAAACAAATCAACAAATATTATACACTAAACATCCTCAACCCACACACCTGGAAATGAAAATGAAGACAAAGGCTTTACTAAATTCATTTACAATTTAGTGCACTGATTTTACTTCAGCACACTGATGTTCAAGAATTTATTTAGAGGCAATTTGACAACAAAAATCAGTTGCTGAGCATCCATACCTGAGCGTTAACAGAGTTAACAGATGCCATACTGTCAACACTTAAAGGAGTGAGAAATATTTTTTAAGAGTAATGAAATGCACCACTTATTTGTTTTTGAAGAACTTTAACTGTGGGCAAAAACTGAGTATTCAGTTAATTTTCACTGCTAAACTATTCACAGCATCAATGTTGTTATGTCTAAAATCGACTATTTAACCCGTATCAGAGTTAACAGAACAAGCCAGAGTGCACAATATTATACCCTATTTCTTAACCAGAAACTTACCGCATGGACAAGAAGTTTGTTATGCAGCCATCTCTGATTTGTTTTAGTAACTGCTGGAAGATCCCAAGACATGGAAAGGTCAGAGATTGCATCCTTATGTTCGGGACTAAGTTCTTCAAGTTCAAGCTGAAATTGATATTTTGCAAGTTATTACACATCCCAAAGATTAGTTTAGCAAATCAAATGATGTTTACCTGTTACATACCACTTTTATAATACTCCTGATGTGCAGATCGGGACAGTCTTCTATCTCAATTGTTGCCATTTCTGGGTCTCCATTGAACAGCACATGAATTACAGCAGGGCTTATTCCTGTGACCTGGGGGCCATCATGCAAAAAGTTGTGGGCTAACATCCTTCCTGCAACCCGGAAAAGATTACTCTCAATAAGCACCTCTGAGGCTGCTGGGACGAGGTGGTCAGGTTCACCCTCAAATAGCAGAGTTCGGCCTGTTCCTGCTGTAAAACCAAAAGAGCAGGAAATAAAATCAGACATTAAGCCTCTTAAACAAACTCAAAGATATAATAACTTTGAAAAAAATAACAAAGTTACCCAGATTTAGGCTGAATCCAAACTGGAGTTTGGATATTATTGTTGTGAAAAAGTACCGCATCACTCCCTCTCCGACAGCAGCATCACCTGAAATAAAATACAAAAAAAATATAATGATAAAAACAGGGTAAGGAAATGCCCAATACAACACTGACTGTTATTCAAAAATATCCAACAGAATATCAGTCTATAGGATACTGAATACTTTTTTTGTGGTGGTCAAATCATTTTTGGTCAAAGATCTCATCTTCAATTATGTTAATCTCTGAAAAAAATACCTACGTTCACTGTGTGTTTCACAAAGCTATTTGTGGTGGACAGGGGTGAAAAATGAATTGTAACTGCTTCAACTATTATTTAGACACTCAGACTGGACAGTTCAGATTACTTTATAATAATTAACATCACACTAATAAAAATTAGATGAAACTTACTAAAACAATTCCATAAAAGCATCAATTTAAAAAATATATATTTATTTTAGTAACTTCAACAAATAACCTTCAAGGGTGCAGTGAAGTGGACATGCCCATTCTTGTTCTTGTTTGTAGAATTTGAGTAGAGCCCGTTCCCTGTCCTCCTCAGAGTCCCTTACATCCATCTTCAGTTGGAGTGGTTTCCCAGAGTTCCCAGAGTAGATTCTGCTTAAAAACTTTGGCAGCTTGAGCTGGATCTTTAATAAGCCTCCAGTCTACATGGCATCAAAAACAAAGTCAATTAACACTGCCAGACAGACACAATATTTATGACATGATATATAGAGTTATAGTTTCATTCAACAAAAAGGAGAAACATCTGAAGAAATGTAATGCAATGCAACAGTTTTCTAATAAACAGTTTTTGTCCAGAATGAAGTTTGTCATTTTGTATTACCTCAGATTCACTTAAAGGCTAGACTTTGTGTGCATCAGTTTTGCTGAACTATATTATTATTATTTTGTAATGTTACGTCAACATTATTGACAGGTTAGTCATAACCTATTCAGAAGATAATACAGTAATTAAAGAAAAATATATCCTTCAAAAGGGCACATAGCAGAATTGACAAATAAAAACAACAAATATTCTTTCAATCAAATTAAATTTTACCTGACTTATAATGACCTAAGTAGACATAGCAAATTTATTTATTATGATGTTTCAAATGTTATTATTCTACTAAATGTATGTAATGCCTTATCACAGCCCTATTGTAATGACACAAACCTTTGTTGGATTCTGTGTGATCAAACTCCTCATTGTCAACCACTACTGGTAATACTGCACTTTCTGCTGGTGTTTCGGGTCTCACTGGAACACACTGTGGCTGGCTCTCTATCATTTTCTTCATCATGGCCCCTCACTTGATCTCTACCTGATTCCTGCATGGGTGTCCTTAAAGTTAACAAAACCACCACATAGGAAAAACTCTGCAAATATGAAAATTAATATTGAAATACTGAGAGCCATAAAATGAAATTACACCAGTTATGTGCTTAGCTGCTAATTGCTATGATACACAGCACAAACTGGGCTTTGGTAAATTAATTGTAAGTTTCAAATCTCAGACTCACCTGAAAGTGCCACTTTTTGCTCTCCAAGTCCAGAGGCTTTAAGCAGAATGCTTGGAACTTTATCAGCCTTGTGGTGCCAAACAGCAGGAAGTGTGTGTGTAGCTCCTTTGATTTACGTGGCTTTGTGCAGCTATGACTGTATTACTATGTGTAAAGTACGAGCACAGTTAGCTAGACACCTAAAATTAAGGTAATTGATCTAAACTGTTTGCTAACCCTTGCATGTGCCCTGGTCATTAGTAGCACACTACATAGTTAACGTTTCTTACCTTGGACAGGTGTTTGTGATGGATCAACAGGTACTTGCTGTGCCCGAGCAGCAGGAGCCGGTGAGGTTTTGCTTAAAGCTTCTTCAATCAAATTCGCTGCTTCTCTCAAAAGCTCCGGACAAGATTTAGCCATTTCTCTTGCACCTCGCCTGTTGTACCAACGTCAAGGGCTAACGCTAGTTTTCTTACTCTTGATGTACAACATCTACAAGCATCCTAACAAACATGTGAATACCGCCACCTACTGCTGGAGTAATATTGGAGCATTGACTTGCTCTGCATCGATCCATTTTCTAGGATCGATTTTTTTTTACTTGCTGTGCAAATTGACCAATGAGATCTTAGGGTGTGTTGACGACCCACAGTGACAGTTTAAATTATTTTATGATGCACTGTAGCAAAGGAAACCGTGAATTAATTAAATAAATAGTGAAATAAATATATATCCTTTTTTTAATGAAATGAATATATTAGGTTACTAATATATTTAATAAATTATATATTTAATAAATTATGTGTGCAACACAGACCATGAATTAATTAAATAGATACTGAAAAAATGAATTAAATAGTGAAATAATTATAAATGCTTTCTTTTTAATGAAATGAACATATTTGGTTACTTATATATTTAATAAATTATATATTTAATAAATTATGTGTGAATTTATTTCAGTATTTAATAATTTAATGACACATTTAAATATTTATTTAATGCTTGTTATATTTATTGTATTGTGGCACTCTCCACGCTCCATACAGGATCCCCTAGTAGGAGCTGGGAAACATTGCTAAGGAATACCTTGCTAAACCTGTTGCCATCACAAACGGGCTCTGGATAAACCATGAAAAACTGATAGTCTAATAATTGTCTTAAAACATTTTTCTTTTAAACTCCCTTTATGGGAAGAATTGATCAGCAAAATGATTGTCAGGTGTCAGAACATTTACTGGTCAGATCCTCATTTTTTTTAAGTCTGTGCCATCTGTGAGACAAAGCTGAATGTGTACAGTATGTCAAAGAAACATGAAGAAAGAGCCTTTGAAAATGATGTTTTGTCTTTAAATATTAGATTCATGGTTAATATTCACACACTACAATGCTATCCAGAAATTGTTTTTATTGTCTGGCAATGTAAGGTTATTTGATCAAAATATATATGATAAATATCTTGATTTGATTTTTTTTATTATTACTTGGTCTACTATATACAAATGTTCAAATTGCCATTGTATCTCAGAATAACAAACAAATGATAAAACAAATTATGTGCTTGGTTTTGTCCAACTCCCTTTGTACTACCTCCACAAGCTATTTGTGCCAGGACAAAAAAAGATACTGAATACTACCTTCAGGAACCCCACACATGACCTGGAGATATTTTACTCTATTACCCAAAGAACTTCTTTACTGGAAATTTTTTACTAAATGTCTTTATGATCTCTAACTTATCTAGCACATGCTGTATATGAAGGTACAGTAAGGTTCAAATGTCTGCAGGCTGAACTGAAGAAATGGAAACAAATCCCTGCATGCATGACTGATAAGCTTTGGTAAATTGGGTAAAAATGTCTAGTATGGTCTTTTAAGCAGGACCTATTTGCCCAGTGAATTGTCATCTTGGAGAGCTCAGGTGTCCACTTTGTTTCTCCATAGCTAGCTCCTGGGCATCCTGTTCTCAGTCCTGTGATTTGATTCCGATGTCTTCCGCCTGGCATCAAATTGCATTACTACTGGCCCAGTGTGCACAGTAGCAGCAGGATATCAATACTGATTGCCAGCCATAATTACAATGTAATGTTTGAAAGAAACAGAGGCTGAATGAGACGTTATCAATATTTATGCCACTGCTGATTTCATAAGCTCCTTATTTTAAGGTCACAGGGACATATTATGCAGAGTTATGGACTATCATAAAACAATAAGTGAAGCTTAAAGTGCTGACCTTACATCTGTCCTTCCTTTTTTATCGATGTTGTTGGTAAGATATAACCTGCACAAATATGACTGTTATTTACAATGCACTGAGAGGTAACAAAGACCTGAAATTAGAACATGTGTAGCCAGTTTTGCTCAATGTTGCCATTGATGGTGGATGGTGATGAAAATACAAGGGAATCAATCAATACTTTATCAATCTATAGTGCTTTGTGCACAGAAAATGTCTTTCAACAAGTTAAAATCAGATGATTCTGGTAGAGTTTAAACTGTTATGGTTTCAAATGAAGTTGATAAAGGTATCCCACAAGGATCAATATTAAGTCCACTGCTATTTACTCTCTATACTACTACTCATTTTCCTTTTGAACATGGCAATGTACAGTTTTATGCAGACAAGTTGTTTATGTCACAGACTAAAAAAACCAAACCTTTTCCAGATTACAATTTGCTTTTCATGAACTCTCCAGAACTCCTCATCTTGTTCTACTACGAAATAGGAATATTCAAAGCAAACACTCGCATTTGTGTGTAAACTTTATGCCTACAGCCACTTGAAGACTAGTTGGAGACAACCTGGGTGAGACATATCACTTTCGTGTCAACTCTCAATCAATGCTTCCATAGCAGCAGGACAGCAACAACACACAGGATAAAAAGATTTTTTGTCTGTAATGTATATTGTCATAACTGTAAAAACTGGAACATTACTCCCTTCTTCAAGTCCATGGATTTCAAATGAATTATGTTCACGTATGTAATGGTCGCATATGTAATGGTCACGTATGTAACAGTCACACATACGTGCTAATAGTTAGCCACCTGTTTTTTGAAAACATTGTGCATCATTTGTCCAAACCTGCTCTTTATTTAATATTTTGCCTTAAAATGTATCATATAGTATTAAATGTAGATATCATCTCCTCTGGATACCTGAACCATTACAACACTCCACCTAACTGTTGACTGCCAGCTTGGTTAGGTTGGTTAGATATTTGGACATGGTGTTCACCATGCAGATGATCTGAACATTCAATGAACATTTGTTCCCTTTTGTAAACCAGTTGAAGCACCATATTACTGGAGGTTCATCACAGTCTGATGCAGTGACAGGCAGAAACAAGCTAATGACCAAGACAATTAATAGCATGGATGAGAGCTTCCTCCCTCCTCCTCCTGTTCCATTCCTTAAATATGACTGTTTAATTAAGTAGCAATATTAATTAGGACTTTATGATATTAAGATGCGTGGGTGATGATGGGGAGGGGGACAAGAGCTGAGACTGGTTAGAGTAAATGAGTTTAAGACAAATGACATGCAAGAAGATGTGTACCACACTCTGAACCTTGCCATTGCATTTAATGGCTCCAAGACAATGTGATAGAGCTGGTGCATGATGAGGAAGAGGGTTAATTTTCCACAGAAGTAATACACTGTTAATGACTACGAAGGAGAGCATTAGTAGGTAGTGGAGGGGTTATGAGCAGTTACACAGTTTCATGAGGTCTGCCGTGTGTTACCTGACTCCACATCGAAAATCACTTCATTGACATTTTCCTGTGTAAACCAACTAAAAGGGGTTTTGTAGGGGAAGTAGTGGGAGTTTAGAAAAGGCTATGACCTGCCCCCTCAGATTTACCCAGCTACATTTTGTCAACATTTGCCTGAGTGTTAACACAGGGAGGTGGGTCAAGTCTTGTTTAATAAATGAAACACGTAAGCGAAATGCTTTTTTAAAGACCGAGCACTATTTAATTTGCAACTGAAAGGCTTTCCATTATTAAATTAAATGTCTCTTGTATAAATATGCTAGTGCATTGAGTGATAAACGAGGTGTTTTTTGAGTTGCATAATGGAGTTTCCTATCTCACCACTGCAAATAATGATCCACCTATCTCAGTAAGGAAAAGACTGAATAGCCCTGAACATAATCAACCTGGGAGCAGATAGACACATTTCTTTAATTTGAGTCCCTTAGCATTCAAAGAGCAGCGCAGTTTTAAAAGAGTAGATTTAATCAGGTGTCGCAATTTCTTGTGAGACATTCAACTTTTTTTGTGTGTAGCGTACTAGTAGAAATAGCTGATGAATGCATCTTGCATGATTCAAGGAAATTCTCCAATGATTGTTTTACTAATGAAAGTCATTTACATGCAATTGAGGAAAGATAGTTTAAGGTGTATTTCCACCAGAAAGTTCCCTTTCTTTCCCAGGAAATCAAGTTCAGGAACCTTCCCTGGAGTTAAAGTCTCTTTGAGGGAGGTGTGATTTGCATTTCCACAGCAGGACCAAAGCCCTGAGAATATTAATGTATCAAAAGCACAACGGTGGCTTACTTTTTTCGTCATAAAATGCACAACAGTGGATTTCAACAAGTCAAATTTAAGACTTCTTAAGACCTTTTGTAGGCAATTTTGAATGCAATTTAAAACATAATTTATATCCACACAGGGAAAAAGAATAAAGGATATGAAGAAAATTAAAGTTGAGTGTTCATGTTGAATATGAATAAATACAGAAGTACTTTTTGGACTGTCTGGACTTTTTAGGTTTTTGAGTCCACAAAATTCACAGCATTACAGCTTTTAACAGTGGTGTAGATCCACTGAATGCACTGCTTTCAGTCAAGTTCTCATTAAACATGCACTTCCCAGTATTAGGTAAATAGTCATAACCACATACAACAGAAAGTTTCGTTTTCACTTCAATCAATTTACAGTCACAAGCAAAAGTAAGTGCACTGTTTACAATTTCCTGGTTTGCTGCATCAGTTGGTGATGAAATGTGATCTGATCTTCACCAGTCACAAATATCAACAAACACAATATTTCTAAGCTAATAAAACCCAAACAGTCCTGATCTTTTATGTCTTTATAGGACAGCTGTGTCTTAGGAGGTAAAGTGGTAGAATAGAATATAGTTAGTTAGTAGAATAGAGTTTAAAATCCTTCTCCTCACTTATAAAGCACTAAATAATCAGGCGCCATCATATCTTAGAGACCTCATAGAACCTTATTATCCCAGCAGAGCACTTCGCTCTCAGAGTGCTGGTCTACTAGTGGTTCCTAGAGTTT
>JAUMHL010000002.1:480789-505618 GCA_032362345.1 Sandelia bainsii | reverse complement strand
GATTGCAGAAGTTGAAACAGTCCATTACTGGGGTGGGACAAGTCCTTAAATATCCGAGCTGCTCTGGACCTACATCTGCTGGTGTAAGTGTCCTGTGGGGAAGGGAGAGCAGACCTGCAGCAGCGTTCTGCTGCACGGATCACTCTCTGAAGGGCTTTTCGGTCCTGAACACAGCTATTCTCATACCAGGATGTAATGTTCTGTTCAGTTCTTTTCACACTGTGGTACTGTACTGACCAACTGACCAAGGCCTCCGATCCACTGAGTAAATCTTTCCTGACATCTATTGATACTTTTGGTTTATCCAGTTTGTGCATGAACCAACTTATTGCAGTGGCAACACCCTTGACTTAATTCTATCCTGAGGAATAGCAATTTCTGATCTGAATGTCTTACCTATCACATCAGTCATGTCAGATGACTTTCTTATCAAAGCGTTACTAACTAGTTCTTGGAGTCTTGGTCCATCAACTTTAATTTCTCTCACTGATCAACTACCAACAGTTCTGACTCCAGTCTTTTTAACAACAGACTCTGTTGAAAATTATACCAGTGGATTGAACACAGCCTTATCTGATCCCCTAGATTCAGTTGTGCCTCTTACTATCAAAACCAGAAGGTTAAGGTGGTCTACACCCTTGTTTACAGCAGAAACCCATGCTTTTAAAAAGACCTTCAGGAGAATGGAACATAAGTGGTGGACTTCCAAGTCTGAATCTCTTCACCTTCAGTGGCATAAGTCTGTACTGAGTTACAGGTTATTGTAATGTTCAGTTTTCAGATTTGCCCCATGCCAGTACTAAAAGTCTTCATATGGTCCAAAATGCTGCTGCTAGAATTTTAACCAAACCCGAAACATTTGACCACATTACACCAGCCATAGCTTCCCTTCAATGGCTTCTTATTAGGGTCAGATAAGACTTTAAGGTGCTTCTGATGACATATAAAGTCCTGGAAGTGCCCCGCATACCTTTCTGAACTCTGTAAGGACTTGAGCTCAATATGTGAAGTGCCTTGAGATTATTCTGTTGTGATTTGATACTATATAAAAAAGTTGATTTGAATTTATTAATTGTGCGTAATAGTGTAGAGCGGTCCATGCTGACCTTTTACTGGTCCCATGTGAGTACGTATCTGTAAACTGGATCCATGTAGGATTCTGCTCCAGAAAAATCACTTTAATAATCTTTTTCATGTAATGTAAAAATATTTATTTTGAGTTTGGATTTTTGAGACTCATTGGGAGGACAGCTGTGTTACTTTTACTGTAAAACTTATGTACCAAATCTGTGAGTAAAAGTTTTTCAGTATGATTTTTAGAAAAAATGCAATTTACCAGACCCAGGCTGATCCTGTTGCTGTGTGAAAAGATATAAAAAATTAATTGAGTTATGCTGCTGTGCCGAAATTATGCACAGCCTCGCTGTCAAATCAGACACTGCAGATGAAACACATGTATCATTCTGCTGCTGTGTGATAAATACAAGTGTTTAGTCAAAAGATCCAGTGTTCTACAACAGGGCCCCCCAAGCTGTGCCCTGCAAATGATACCCACAGTGGACTGGGCAACAACCCCTCTCCCCCAGCTGTCATCAAGAGGTGGTATGCTGTGTATAGCATAGCATAAGATGTTATAATAAAATTGTATATGTTTTATCAAGTTGTAAGTAATGTACTGCAGTCTGTTCACACAAAAAATAGCAAACAAGCTTTTATTTTACAACTTATAGTGAGCAACTCGTCACATTGAACAGCACTATTGAAGTTTCTGGAGAATGGATTACACTTCTAAGGATGTTGATGTTAGGAATTTTTCTTAGTGTAATTAAACAATGCATTTTGATGTATATACTAATTTTCATCTCATGAAAAAGCAGAACAAACAAGAGGCTGCACTCAACCTCACTGAAGGTGTTTTTGGAGCTGTCAGTGTATGTAAGGGCCTCTGCCACAAAAATCGAACTGTGTCTGGATTTGTAAAAAGAGTGAGTAAAAGCAAGATTTTTTTTTGTACAAGCTCATTTGCTTCTGCACCATCTAATGAGCATAAACACAGTCTAAGTTCACTTGATGCCAAGAAAACTGCATGAAAACTGTGTTTAAACTAACACTGGCAGAAAAATAAGAGTGGTGAAAGTTGTGTGAACATGTAAATAGTAAAGCAGTTTGAAATCCTTGTAGATGCATTTTGACATGCTAGGGACATGAAAAGACTTTAATAGTTTATTAGTATGAAAAGTGAGTGGTCACAAACATGTCTTGTATTGACTGCGCTCCCTTAGTATTGATGAAGCTGCACTTTCCAAGAGGGCATTAGATTAAAGGATATTTACAAGGCTCTTCTTGATATCCCAACAGTGTGGAGAAGATGTACTAAAAAGATTCGAAGCAGTCTTCTCAGAGATACAGTGGCAGGGTTACTTTGTGACATAATGTCCCTTACTGGTCATCAAATCATATAAAGCAGCCAGCAGACGTGGATCAACTGTGGCTTAAATGTGTATCGCTTTCACTTTTATGATGATTTGGCATCTGAGTAATATTGTTTTAAGATTAAATTAATACCATGGAGAACTTGGCTTTCAAAGGACTTGATTTTACCCAGCATCTGCAGTAGTACAGGCCCGTTAATATCAAATATAAGGTGGTGGTGTTGGAGTGGTGGGAGGATCAGGCAATGCATCAGTCACTTTTGAAGAGCAAAAAGCTCTAAAGTGTTGGAGAACTGGGAGGACAAAGATGTGGGAGTTAGTGAGGGAAGAATGAGGAGAGGAATTAAAAAAGAGAGAGCTCGGTGGACTTCGGAGTGTCCTTGACCTCGCCTCAGGGGTCAAGTTTCCTGCATTAGTTCTGGTCAGAACGTGGTAATGAGCAGGCACATGGTACAAGGGCTTTTGAAAAACTAGGCCAGGGCTCACACCAGCCAACTCCAGGCAAGAGAATCAATGGAGATGGTGGAGAAGCAGTTGACAGGCCGTCCTCCCTGTCTCTGGGCCAAGGTGAGTCACGCTGCAGAGAAATAAAAACCTCCACTTTGAGTTTCTTGAAAATATTAGAAGCAAAAGCAGGAGAATCAGATAGAAGAGACAGCTGAAACCGCTGTATGTGCTTCTCTCTGTCTTTTTCTTTCTGCAAACAACATCTACTTTGTTGTATAAAACATGAGATGGGTGTTTGGAGTGGCAGCATTTTTTTCTTCCTTCTTCTCAAGCTGTCACACCAGAGATTTTGAATTCATGACATGGTCCCACATAATGGGTTGCAGGGGACATGCAAAGTGAAAGAGAGCAAAATGAAAAAAGAAAGAGACAGACAGAGAGGAAAAGTAAACTCATTTGCAAAGGGGACTGCACTTGTAATTAAATTTCAAGCTAAAAGCCCTGTTCATCATGCGCTCTCATTTGCATGGCTCTTAAATATGCATGAATTTATTTTGCATGAGCGGGCACAGTGTCTACACATGAGACGTCACACACGATTTGCTGGGGGGAAAAAAAGAATAATAAAGGCAATATTTAACTATTTGTTCTGATGTGAGCTATCACAAAAGCTCTGTGATGTTTTCAGTTACACATTTCCTCACATTCTAGCTTGTGCTGAAATTTCAAATGAGCGTACTGAACACACTGAATGTACTGTTCACTTGCTGTGTATAGTGTAGAATGGCATCAGGGGGGCATGTGGCTGTTGTCCTGAGGGATCACAGCTAACTCATACATTACAGACGTCAAACCATGCCCTGCTATATATCAGACTGATCTGTCTTGCAACACACTGTATATTCATGCGTTGCCATGGCACTGTCTCCCCAACACTACGTTTTGTAATTTCTGGCTCAATCTAATTTCTCACTTGAGCTAATATGCCTTTATAAGGATCTAATGAGCTGTAATTGATTTAATTAGCAGAGTGTTACCATGGAACATGTACAGTTAAAGAAAAAAAAGGGAAACTGTATTGCAGGTTTGTCTGTTGTTGTGTTGTTGTTGTGTTGTGTAGTTTAGGGGCTTCTTTGAAGAAAGATACCGTGGCTGAGAGCTTGGAGAATGGACTAAACACAGATAATAAAAACCTATTTTCCTGTATGTTTTGATGTGCAAAACATAGAGAAAAACACACAGCTTAGCAGACGGCAGTCCTGAGACGCAGTTGTTGGTGTAAAGGGAGGAAAGCAGTGTGGATAGCACACATCCCAGTGGGCGCCAGTGCACATATTGGATGTGACTTTCCCCAGCCTCATCTGCTGCTTCCTGTCTGTCAGGAAGTTTGAGGCTGTCTAACAGGTGAAGATTAGCACAGTGAGGTGGATGAGATTAGAGCAGAGGACCTCTGGGACGATGGTTTTGAACACCCCAAACAAGATCTTTGCATACTGTGCTGTGGTGTTACAGGATGACTGCAGCGTCCACTGACCTGTTTGCACAGTAGGGAAACTGCAGGGGGTCCAGCTGGGGACCTGTGTTATATTTCAAGTGGGTCTGCACCGGTCTCTCAAAGGACTTCATGATGACAGACGTCATGATAACAGGCCTGTAGTTACCGAGTCCTGTGATGGATTCTTGGGGACCAAGATGACTGGGAAGGGGTGGGGGAAGCAGCTTCACACAGTTCCAAGATGGGGGGGCCAGCTGGTCAGCACAGACTTTGAGACAGAGAGTGACAGACCATCTGGACCTGGTGTCTTCTATAGTTAAAATCTGTCAGCCATGCATCCAAGACAAGTCTGGGAGAAATGAAAATACTGATCTGCTGCATGTACAGCTTGTACTACTGCATTTACCCATGACTTAATAAAACAACATATTACACGGCATAATTAATTAATTAATTAATTAATTTGTAATGAAGACATTTTCTCTGAAGTCATGAGACAACGGTTTGGTGCCCACTGAAGGATATAGAGAGAGTTCCTACCACCGTACTGTCCATTCTTCAACATGTGATGACATCACACAGAAGCATGCAGGGCATGGATATTGGACACTAGACAGTTCTTGATGACATATAAAGTCCTGGAAGTGCCCCGCATACCTTTCTGAACTCTGTAAGGACTTGAGCTCAATATGTGAAGCTCAAAATCTGTGGCCAAACAGACATGATGCTCTGTGACTCTTTCTATTATTAATCTTTATGCTATGCACATTTGTTGAATATTTTTGTTGAAACATTGTTGTATGTTACTGTACTGTTATTCTGCACCAGCGTATCTTGTGTACTAGTGATTATTTGCTGGATCATGTAGGATGTGTGCAGGTAAATGTAAAGAAACATATCACATCAATAAGCAACACTTTTGTTTCTTATCCTTTACCTCCTGTTTATGTTTTGGAGAACAGTGATGCTGTCACAGGGGAATAACATATTTTATGTCAGGTTTTTGGAGACACACACTGTGTTGTGTGAAAAAATTTGTTATTAGGATACATGTGTTTTTGCATTGGCTCTGGACATGAGTTTAGTAGACTACAAAAACACAGATGTTTGTTGTGTGTTGAGCCAGACAGAGAAGCAGCCCATGAGGTGCATCCCATTGTGAAACCTCTGTTTTAATAAATCACCAAAGCAAATGCTTTGTGTTCACTAAATGGCCCGCTCTCTTTTTATTAGCATCACATTTAAGCATGTTGCACTTTGAGGATGAGGGCATTTGGCACGACAGCATTCCACTGCATATTTAACTCTGTGAGACCAACAGAGGGAGGATTGCGCTCTGTAAATACGTATAAAACAAAGAGAATGTGTGTGACTGGGTGGGGGTTACACAAGAGAGGGGAGACAGAGACTGAGAGATTATCCATGGCTAAAAGTGTAACAGTGCTTCTCTTTTCCAAGTTGCATAATTCAAAAGCCATCTCCATACTGTTGTGTTGTGTTCTGCTTCACTTCAGGCCGGGTCCTGAGACAATTTGAGACACTGACTTCTCCACTATTGAGACATCATTGTACGAGAAAGAGAGAGAGAGAGAGAAAGCGAGGGAGAAAAAGAGAGGAGAAGCGTCTGGCTCCGTTTTGCTCGGCCCTCGTCGGAGCAAATCACAGTTCCATGTTTACAGCAAGGCAACCTCTTTTTTTTTCCCAGAGCACACTTTGCATTTTAATGAGGCCCTGGCCTGCATTCTAAGTGCACATTAAGCCAGCTCTGTGGGGGTGAGCGTGGCAATACATCACGGTCAAAGTGAAGCAGCACTCTTCAAATTTTAAAATGAACAAAAGCTGAAGTTTTGCAGTCTGGGGGGTGCAGTGGGAGAGAGAGAGAGAGAGACATGTGGATGTGATCATTTTAAAGAGGTGATTTGGTTGCACTGGAGAGCTTTGGGGAGGGGTTTCGAGGGGGGCATGGGTGAGAACTGGTGGAGGGGGCGTGCGCTTCAAAGGGATAACAGCAGGGGTGAGGACGCAGAGACGAGCTGGATTTCAGGGCTTCCTGAATACTTTATTGTGAGGGTGATTACAGCTGAAGTGGTTGGCAGATAGGGTGGTTGATGATGAGGAGGAGATGAGGAGGGAGGCGTGTGCGCACACACACACACACACACACACAACTGTTCATATTGTTCCACAAAAGACTGAAAATGTCATATGGGCTGTTTGTGCAACTCCACACTGATTGCAAACAGTTCATAATACAATTGCCACTGAAAACTGTGTTTGCAGTTATTATACAAAAGACCATAACCATTTTGGAGAGAGGAAGAGGAAACAATGCAACGCCCGCACAGCAGACTTAAATCAAACTGAAACCAGTCACTGCCAATGTCACTTCAAACAGCAAAAAGCAAATTGATGTTTCCGTCCTTCTGTCGCTGTCATTTATTTTCAAGTTTTGCATCTGTGAGAAGTTCCTCAATTCCCTTTATGCAATGCATTGTGGGGGATCAATGGCACATTCAATAATGACTTTTTCATTGTACTGTAAGACATATAATCCTTAGACCAAGATGAACTACTAGGAAGATAACACTTGCTTTGAAGTCCCAGCAACTTATCATCTACCCAGCTGTAATGAAATTATTATTGTTATTTCAAAGTGTCAGTGCTTTTAGGAATACTCTTGAGATGGTAAAATGATCTGTTTCATTCCAGCACAGAACCTACAACACAGACACTGAGCCTCACAAGTTGTTATTCTTATTTATGTGTGTTACAGTATCTGACAGCAGTGAGTGTTTGCTCAGTGGTGAAACTAAGTCAGGTTGTATAGATAGGAACAGCAAAGACGTGACTAGTAAATATGAAAATCTATAAATTAAATACAGGATTTAGATTGATGGGAGAGAAATGTTAATCCTCATCTCTTGATCTGTGCATAGTAGCAAGTAACTAGCATTTCAGTGCAAAGAATTACAGTGTATCAAAATATGTAATCACAAAAACACACACCCCTATTGGTGGTGTGTGTCTTCCTCTACATCTGGTCCTCCAGCACACAGCTAGAGGGTTCTGCACATTATCTTAAACTTTTTCTCATATGAACTCCAGGGTCCAGAGAATCTTGTCAACAGTTGCCCTTTCACACAAGTAGCACATAACAGGAGATTGTCCGTGTCCGATGCATGCTCAGCTGCTGGAAATACAATTCAATTCATTTTTATTTTTATAGCGCCAAATCATAACAAAGATCCTCTCAAAGATACAAGGCAAGGAGTGTTGCCTGCTGAGCATATAGGAAGCATTACATGACACATGCAAGTATGCTGCAGAAATCACAGTGTTTTGTTGACAGCAAGTAGAGCCAGTCACATGACAGAAACATTGTCAACATTTCCACTTGTTCACTGTGAGTTCCTGTTCTATTCATACGTAGGCTCAACCAGATAATATATAGACATTGTACTTTTTGACATTGTCATGACCAACTGACTCAGACATCTACGCTCCTCCAGGTAACATCTAGATAGGTTCAGGGTTCAAGTGCATGTGTGAGAACAGCTTTAATCATTCCTAACACTGCACTATTCCAGATGGAGTTCTGATGTTACTACAATAATCTGTTGGAGCTGGAGTCACAGCCCCCCAGTGCTATTCCTACCACCACGGGAACCACATTTGGAGCGTGCATTTTCCTGCCCAGCTGCTCTGGGATTCTGGACAGTAGCCTTGACACTCACCAGACCCTGTATGACATCTTGGATGGTGGAACTGGGGTGAAAGGCTCAATGCATTGTGAGGAGTTTCTGCGTCTAGCCAGCTCATTATACTGACAGGATATCTGATAACTGGCCGAGCATATCTGTCAAAAGCTTGGATCTTGTTCTGCCCATTGAGCTGGCTCTTCAGGACCTGCCTTATCCTTTGATGTTACTTGGACATTACTGTCTTCCTTTCCCCCGCATCATAGTTCCCTTGTAAATGTAGGATACCAAGTTACCTACTTATAGCTGGTCTGTATGTCTACTGTGTGGGCCAGTGGCTTTACTGCCCATCAGCCTTAAGTTCCTTTTCTTTTAGTACTATACACTTATCCAGTATGAATCAGTTACTCACTGTAGCTCCATGTACTGTAATGTCTTATAATGTCCTAAAAATGATCTTGTATTTAGTCATTAACTACTAGGAAAGGTTCCATTGAACGCATACGTAATTGATAAGAAACGTGGGAAAAGCCCACATTTCAGCAGTTATTAAATACCAGCTAGTTGTATAGCTTTTTTAAAAGAAAAACTAGGAAATTATGTAGAAAAATATACATCTGAAAGAATAATCAATTAATTGTTGATGAGAGGGGAAATCTTACACATTGAGACACTGTATTTTAAATGTCCAGTTTGTGGGAATTAGTAGAAATAAGCAGTATTAGTATAACTGCTGACTTCATGAAGTGTTACTCGCTTATTGAAAAGTTCTTGTAATTAAAAACAAAATACTAGTTAATTATCAAAAATGTGTAAGTAAATTTCCCAAAAAATATTTGTAAAATACAGGAAATAACCAAACCTACATATGTATATGACATAAAAAATACAAAGTAGCTTCAACTGCTGTACAAAAACTTTAAAATAATAATAAATGAATAATCTCAGCTGGGATTGGCTGCAGCACTCACACAGCACTCAATGGGGGACCAGATAAGTGGATTATCAAATTCATACTTTGTATGCAAACTAGGTGACTGTGAGGTGTGTTTTCCTAAAGTAAAGAACAAAAATGTCTCGTGTGTTTTTACGGGGCTCTAAAGCTCTTGCTATAGTGCTATATGCCTGTTTGTGAATGCCTTTCCCTGTGTGAACAATTATATCACATTTGTCAGTTTGAATATCATGGCAAACATCTTAGAATCTACACGATGAGATACACATGTATAGAAGGAACACACATCTTGAGTCAGTCAATTTTCACTAAATTGTACTTGCTGCTGCACATAACATCTGTTGATGCTCTGAAGAGCTTTTCTGACGACTCGCTTGTTGGTGGACAGGCCAAATATTCGATTACTACTTGTGCCAGTGCTGGATCATGTAAATGACAAACAAAGTTCTGCACTCTGCTCTATATGTAATTATAAATGTGATAAATGTCTTTATTAACTAGTATAAAATCACAGGGTCAGATGCTAGGATAGCTAGATCCATGACTGTACATCTCTGTGGCCATGGCAATGACTTCTGTTCTCTGTTCATAAACCTTGTTTGTTTAGGGTAAGCAGGTCTCCAAGCTTTATTTGCAGAGGTAATTGCCCAAACAATTGCTCTCCTCACTGACTGATTGATGAAATAGATATTTTTCTTTTCTACTGCACTACAGGCACTTTAAGTATGTAGTGAGGCATTGAGGAAATACTACAGTCCAGAAGAGTTGGGCCTGCTGGTTAGAGTTATTGCTAGCACAAGGAGAGAAAACCTGTCCATTTGTAACTCTGACCAGCCAGGTAACAGCATGAAACCTGTCATTATGGACAGTTTATGTGTCTACAGTTCAAACTGGACAGGAACAAGCCTAAATACAAGATTAAATGCAGGCTGTGTAAAACCCCCTGAGACAATCCAGCACATAACAGCAGGGTGCAAGATGTTAGCAGGCAGGGCGTACATGGAACGCCATAACCAAGTAGCTGGCATCGTATACAAGAACATCTGTGCCAAGTATGGGCTGGAAGTCCCAAGGTCAAATACAGACTGACAAACTGGTAATAGCTAACCAACCAGAAATAGTAGTGGTGGACAAACAGAGGAAGAAGGCCGTAGTGATAGATATATCAATTCCAAGTGATGGTAACATCAGGAAGAATGGACATGAGAAGCCAAGAAATACCAAGGGCTAAGAGAAGAGCTAGAGAAGCTGATAGGTCTCAGTGATTGTTGCAGTAGGGATTGTTTATAGTGCTGCATTTACATCTTCTAGTAGACTTTCAGAATGTACTTCACTTAGTCTCGGTAATTGGCCACAGAGAGTCCACGTGTCCGGCTTACCCATGATCTTATCTCTCAGGTCAGCTGCTCTTGTATTCAGCTTACAAGGGCTTGTTGTTCTTGAGAGTGGGGATGATGGTATCTCCCAACCAGTATTAGTGTTGTACCTCGTCAATCTCCAGTTATGATAGCAGTTGCTTCTTGCAGATGTTGGAACACTGAGCTACTAGTTGCTTCAATGTTAGTCTAGATGATGGTTTTCAATATACATATATATACACACAGTCTATATATACCTATGACTTAAGATTTATTATGTTAGTGTGACCAGAACCTAAATACATACTATAATGTCTATTTTTCTTTTCTTCTGTCTCATTTTTCACTTGATACACTTTCCTGAAACTACTCAGTATTACTGGCAGACATGAGGAAATTAAAATGTCAGCAGTGGATGGATGAGTAAATATTTCAGACTCCACTTACAATAGAGAAATGCACTAAAAAATTAACTTATTCTATTAGTAACCTTTCAGAATCAGTCAGTGCATTAGAATCTGACAGAACAAGGCAGAAATGGGAATTAGTATAAAGAGAAAGATAGTTAATTAAAAATGTCTTTGATAGAGACAGCTAATGCATATTTATTAATGATTCACTGTATATATTTTTTTCAAAGCTATTAATCACAAAAGAGTAAAAAAGCACATGAGATGACCCAGTACTTACTGTGAGAACTTTTTCTGTTTCTCTATTACTCCACTCACCTTGTGAAACTCAAACTGCAATACATGAACACAATAAAGCTAAATACTACCCACTTCAGTTTGCTCTTTAAAACTTCTGTGCAGAATCGGCATCAGAACAAATCATATTGGGGGCATAAGCATAACCGTCTCTCATTACACACGCAGACTGCACTGTGCATGTCATTACAACATCATATGCTGGCATCATAAAGTGAATTAAACATATGGCTTACTTTTAAAAGTTTTTAAAAAGTGTTGGTGATGAACCTTTTAAAACTGTGTCCTTCCACTCACTTGTGCATTTTTGGGTCCCTCTCAACTGCTAGCTGAACCAAATGGGAGTTTTCCTTTGTGGAGCACTGTGTATCTGTGGTCCAGAAGTATGTTTGTCAGAGTGGAGAATGAATTTTGACACATTTTGCTGTGGATGTGAATGTTTGAAAGCAGTCAGTGAGCATTCCCATGTGTGGTGCTGTAGAGTACAGTCTCCAAAGTAATTTATAAAATACAAAGTTCAGTGCCAAATACTTGGGTGAGGAGTCACAGTAACTCATCTGGGGGGTGGGGGATGCCCATGTTGCTGACTGTATTCTATATTAAGAGCAAGTTGAGTATGGAATGCAACTCACTAGTTACTGTGGTACGTCTCAGATCAGTGAGACTGATGGATTGAGCTATAGAGAAGATTTCAATTTATGTAAAAAAGCATGAGCACATGTCCTTGTTTTTGAGATGTTATAACATCAAACTGAAAGCAATTTACAGCATTAACCATATCTACACTGTATTTTTGTTTTTTAAATGGAATTGCTACATAGTCATACATAGACAGAGGACCATCATCAGCATTATGTTAGCACAGCTGAAAATGTATGTTTTCATGGAAATCAAGGACATTTCAAAGTGACCCACACTTTGAACAGTAGTGTATAATTCATATAGTATGTTAATAAAACATTTTAATACATGCATAACACATCCACGAGCTGTACAAGCGGTCAATTAATTCCAAATTACCAATTAATCAAGCAGATAATCAGATAATAGAATGAATCAAAATATCTCTTTTTCACTATGAAATGAACCCTCAATTTACTCAGTGGCACTGAGTCTACCCTCTAAGGCCTTTATTCTTAACTTCCGTCAAGCAAAGCAACCATGAAATAGTCAAGGAAATAATAGAGATAAGACTTTATGAACAGATAGAAAGTAACAGTGTCAATTATCCTCAGTTATCGTCCTCCTGTAAAATATAGACTTTATAGGTCATATATGTATCTATTGGTAAGTAAACCAATATGTATGTCTTACCACTTGACAATGTCTAGTGGATGGAGTGACCACTACTCTTACATAATATTTAGAGCCTTGTGTTTAAACCTAAAAATGTTTGTTAGTGTGACACGTTTGTTAGTGTGAAACAAATGTTTGTTGCTGTTACTATAACCAGTCAACTGAGTTACATTAAAAACTATAACCAAGGACTGGCACAGATACAGTCAGTACTGTGTCAAAAGATGCAGAACTTTAAAAATGTTTTTTTTATTTTTTTGGTTGGAGTCAAGAACATTTTGATAAGCATAATACATACACATAATTGTGGAGTTCAGCACAATCATGAGTCAGTGTTGTACTGTGTGTGTGTGTACTTCACACAGGATTAAAGCTAAGATATATATGGATAATTTTCAGTTGCAGTTGCTTTTCTGCCATGTGTTTTGCCAAGAGGAATATCACACATAATTTAACCCTTGAACCACTGTGAACAAAGTGAGTGCTAGAAGGGATAAACTGCGAGTGTGTGTGTGTCTGTAGGTAATAGGTGTTCACATCACATTCACACAGAGGTTATGTTGCTCCTGCTTTCCTGCCTTCTTTGCTTTAATCCTCTTTGACAGGCCGTGTGTAAATACCAGAGGTTTGGAGCTGTTGGAGACGACTATAGGTTCAGAGGGGAAAGTTGAATCCTGAGAACAGAGGTGATGTGTCAGCTGCTCCTGACTCCTCTGTGTAAATACACAAGCTCACAGAAAATGACAGGGGTCAAAATGGCAAAGAGTAAAATCTGGGTCTCATTCCATTTAGAATGGCAAAATAAAGAAAGTACTGTTCTTTCCTCTCATGTGTCTCCATCAGTGATAGTGTGTTTTGTAATGCAGTGAGGTGATCATCTGTCAATAAGCAGACTCGCAGCAGTGTTTTAATTGCAGCTGTGTGACATATTTCCCTGGACATTCTACAATTTCAGTTTCTTTAAAGGAAAACACCATGTTACACTTACTTGTTAAGCATCAGGTTCATTTGGACAGTAAAATATTTTATTAGCAAATGAATACCTGCTAGTTGCATAATACAAGGGAAGTTAACATTTGTTTATTTAAAATACTCAAATGTAGACAATGCCAACACAAAGCAAGCGTAAAAGTTCAGGTAAAATATGAGGTACTCCTTCAAATCCCTTTAAAGCACATCCAAATGTATATGTGCAGTTTATGTATGTGTACATGCAAATGTATCAAAAGATATCATAGGAGGGCTCAAACTAGCAGAAAACAGAAACTTTTTCTGTTACAGCAGTATTTTCATTTGAAATTCTGACGAGCAGGAAGTAGGGTGAATTAATTACTTACTTATTATGGTAGTATATCATATCATATTTTGCTGACAGTTACTGAGACAGATGAATACGTTTTCACAGCCTCACGACTGTAGAATAATTACTGTGACTGTGTCCAACTTGCATATTATGTACAGTTCACAGAACAATAAGAGGAATCTTCAGTTTGCATTCTGTGAAGTGTTGAAGCCATGAAATAAAAACATCAAAAGATGAATGGAAAGAGAGCGCTACCGATGTGAAATAAAGAAAGTGAAACAGTCTCAACTTTCTTTTCATTCATTCCACCTCCTCACCAGTGCAAAGGTTACTGTAGATTTTGTAGATAGTTAGAGGTTGAGAGAGGTAGAGAGACACCGAGAAGCAGAAACAGTGAAACACTGCCTGGCATTCCTTCATTTGGGATCAGTAGGCCAGAAAGTGCCTGAAGAGAATGGCTATGCAATCTCTCTCCTACGCCCCTGAACCCGCCATGGCCTCAAAACATACTACGGGGCGCCCTAGGGGTGCACCCAGCACCCACCACAGCCTCCAGAAGCAGAAGCCTCCAGATAGAGAAGGGTGGAGGAGGTCAGAATGCAGAGAAAGATGTTGCAAGACACTATCAAGATACATAAAAGACGTCTCAGACTGGTGCAAAATTATTTTAAGGAACTTTGGATTCAAAATATAAACTGTAAACTTTCCATTTAGTTCAGTTCTATTGGAAGAGTAAGTGTTTGTGTCAAAAGGTTAAAACTTCAACAACTACAAACATAAAGTAAATGCTGCCAAACCTTTGTAGTTTGTTAAACTTGCATAATATTTTCTAAAAAGGAAACCATTCTTTTACCATCAGTGACACTGAGAAGTCATCCTTTCATTTCTGTGTCTGGTGTGTCAATGTGAAAAAAGGCACTTCTCCTTTGTTCTTTGTTCACAGGCTTAATTACACCAATTTTTAGAGACACTCTGGAGGAAAAAAGAAGAATTAAAGCTACAGTTTGGTGTAGTTGCCACAGAATGTGGATTCAGGGTTGACTGTGTGTGGATGAAAGTTTATAAAAGTTAAGTATGAAGTCAAAGAAACAAGTGCTGGAGAAACAGGAAAGCTATTGATTACAGTGGATGAGTCCCTGTTCTGAAGCTCAGGTTATCAGTTGTATCTGACTTTTTTTTCTTACAATGATATATCATTGTACACAGAGAACAACAGCGTGGTGGAAACAGTTTTGCAAATCGATTCTAGTATCACAATTACTGAACTGCTAAACCAACTTGTGTCTGCATATTTTATCACAGTTCTTCTCTCTTTCCTTAGACGCCAGTAAGATAAAAAAAAAAAAGCCTGAGTCTCAAGGTGTGTTAATATATAAAGTGTAAATGCCTTGCATGGGGGAGCTGCACTGCAAAGCAAAGCACTGACCTTGCACATTAACATGTGGGGGGATAACTAGGGATCGAACTGCCCACCCTGCAATTAGTGAATTACCCACACTTGAAACATGAAAATGTTACCTTAGACCAGGGGTAGTCAAGTATGATTTACGGAGGTCCGGATAGAGAAAATGTCCTCATGTCCGGGTCCACAACATCATCATGTTTAAATTGCATTATAATCTAGTTATACATTAAGATTCATTTATATATATATAGAAGTAACTTGTCATTAAGCTATAATTCAATGCCATTTTAACAATATTTCAATGCAACTCTGGAGGGCTACATACAATAATAAATAATAAATAAAATAAATAAGAAAAAAGCTGAGCACTGTCAGACACATCAGTGGACTCATCTACAGCTCCGCCTGTGAAGCCTTATACATGGCTTCATGCAGCTGATTTAGCACATTTTGGTTAATACCTCACTCTTCTTTCTTTATTGGCTGTTAATGCAGATACAGGTATTTGTTTTTATTTTTAATTTTCTACTTTTTGTTTTCCCTCGTAACGTGTATGAGCTCCTGCACCCAGACACTTTTGACTCCATCACTGCATGTTGTTTTGTGGGGGAACACTCATTAGCTTGTTGTTGGCCAGTAAAAGCATGTGTTAAAATCCTTGTTGACTGATCGTAGTTGACTTTAAGATCGTTTATTTTCTGTAGCCTAACTGCCAAATTTAGTGGGTAACTTTTATCAAGTGTAATTCTGTGCTTAGTTACATCATGGTGTTTCACATTTCCACTTTTAACCACTGAGAGCAGATCTCAGAGCAGAGGAGATAGCACACGTCATGTCACACTGACTCACAATGTCGCCGCTTTTCTCTCGTCTTCTCACTCCATATGTTTGTCACTGCCGCTGATTACTGTCCGTGCCTCTGTTCATTGAAGGCCCGCCCTACTCTGCCTGTGACTGGCTGATTCTTGCCCTGACCTGGACCAATCTCAGTCCTCATGCTTAAACCCAACCAACCTGGAACCACAAAGGCAACGAGTACTGGCCAATCAGAGACAGGGAGGATCGGCCTTTAGCTGAGTAGCGGTGTAGAAACACTGTCAGAAAAGAGTCGCCGGTCAAAATATAATCTCCACCAAAACTGAATAAAACTTAATGACAAGTCGGTTCCGGCTCTGGGTCCAGACAGGACAGAGTCTGGGTCCGGGTCCGGACCGCGGTCCACCTGTTGGTGACCTCTGCCTTAGACTATGGGGTAAATAAACAGGAATGGTGTACCCAACCCAAACACAGACACACCGGCGGGAAGACTGATGCAGAGAAGAGAGTTTAATAAAACTACAGTGAAGGGTTTGGCTTACAGGCAAACAGATGGACAGGCAGGTACCTGTGATGTTGACAGACAGGCAATCAGAGCAAAACAAGAAGAGCAGACTAAAGGAAAAGACCAAAAATAGTAAGACGTCCAAAGCAAGGCATGCAATCAAGAAGGCGAACACAGATCTCAGGGGCATTTGCAAGATATATGTCCAAAGTAAAGGTTGCAGACAACCTCAGGCTGTAGGCTGGAACACAGCAGGGCAGGAACCCTCAGGAGAACAGGGCTCTGCTATGCAAGAAGAATTCATGTACATGGCCTATGGATCAAAGAGGGAGTAGGGACAGCTCTGGAGGACAAGCTGGAGTTCAGTGGAAGCCTTCTGGAGGATGAATGGGCCACTGAAATTCAGGGCAGGCCCACTGTAGATCTGACATTAGCTGACTCAGGCATGGCATCAGTGCAGAAAGTAAACTGCTAGACGTTAGCAGAAATGGATGCCAACTGGAGAGCAGAGGTGATGACCATGAAGACCAACTTAGGATCAGGTGAGAGCCACAGAGACTCTGTAATGCAAGATGGCTGAGAGTCTAGATTGCTGTGAAACTGAGACCCTAGAACGTTGGGCAGCGTAGGCTCTGGATACCTGCGCAGCTGAGTGGACCATTTATTACTGGACACTAACAGACTAGCTGAAGTGGAGACAGTCTGGAGGCATGACTGAGCAAGTCTGTGTTGTCCTGGAACTAACCATACTGCAACGCCCCTGTGTTTAAAGATATGTATAATACGTATGTGTTGAGTTGAGCAGATCTGTAGTCTCCCTCAGGGACTTCTTTTCTGCAACACCTTCAGTAACATCCACTCAGTACTATCTCAGTGAATTCACCACTCTGTGTTTTACTATTGCTTAAGTCTGTGTGTTTCCTCTGAGTTAATTCCCTTGTAACTACTTTGGCCCAGTCACTGTCAACTGTTTCTGGCAACAATGTCAGTCAGTCTCCTCTCCCAAACCAAACTATTACCTGAGAGTTTAGCTTCCTTCAGTTTCTTCCAGAAACCCTGTAATCCTCTAGCTCTCTCTGTTCCTCAGTGGCCCCTCTGGTATGTTAAAAAACAATGGCTTTGCAGATGTGTGTCTGTGTGTGTGTGTGTGTGTGTGTACAGAGTTCTGCTCAATGCCTCTTCCTCTCTCACTTGTTGATGAATAAGGAATGAAGTGCTGAGCCCATCACCGCAGGGGAAAGATTCTCCTTCAGGTCTTCTTCTTACATGTGCACTTGTGACCCGAGCCCCACATTCAACTTTTAGGTTTTCTTTCTTCAACCTCCGGTTTCAGAACAAAACCCAAATTTCTTCCGGTTCGAATTTTGGATACACTTAGTCAAGAATGGGCAAAGACAAAGGCTTCCTCACAATATACAATATTTATTACAATAATTTAAAAACACTTATTCTTTACTTTTAACTTTTAATACAAATGGTTAAGAGCACAGTGGTAAAAGTTTATATATATATATATAAAAAAGGCTTTACATAGAAAAATATAATTCTAAAATCACTGACCAGATAAAACACACGTGTGACTGCAGCCTGAGGAGACGGGCAGACAATTAAAAAGCTAATCACTACACACACACACAAATTTCACACACCCAGCTCACACTGCACTCGCTAAACCTTCACCCTATAAGACAACATGCATATAGTCAAAGTGCTACAACAGTAAACCCAAATGGTTACTAATATGGAGGATAGTGGTGAAAGCCTGCTCAACCCGGCCACAGAAAATGGCCCACAGACAACAACGGAATCACCGGCACCCAATGTCGTCCCCGCTCACCCGCTTGCGATGTGCGTTCCCCATGCCCAACTCCCCTTTACCACCGGAGGATGGCATGGCCAGCTGCTGGGGGAAGTTCACCACAAAACGCCAGAAATGCGCCAGCATAGCAGCTATTTCCTGCCGCGGTTTATATCAGCTGCTCAATTTGCGACTGGAAGTGAGGAAGGGGAAGAGCACAGCACTACCTGCCCTACGGTAGCTGGGACAGGACACCAGAGTGCCGGTTACACACTCACTCACACAAATGTACACACAGGCACTTACATGCATATAGAAATGCAAGACATACAAGTCCACAGATGCTGACACGTGTGCAAACACACAAACGCACACACACACTTTCTGCTGCAGCCTGCTCTCAGGTGGTAATTATGCGGGTGCTGCACTGCACTGTATCCCGGGAATTATTTAAATGGTGAAATGAAGTGATGTACCATGGACCAAGAAGTAGGCTCAGGGGAGCCTTTGCACTGGACAGACTGTGATAATGTGTGTGTGTGTGTGTGTGTGTGTGTGTGTTCAGCGAAACACAAGCTGACCTGTGAGTGCATGTTTGTGTGTATGTGCTGTGTGCTTTAAACCACCATCATTTCTCTCAAATGAGCTGTGGAGAACATACTTCTGTCGCCAGTCTCCACAGCACCTCATTTGTGTTTTCTCTTACAAACATTTGGCTCTATTGGTTTCTGCTTGTACTCTAAACTGAATGCAGGTAGAGATGGCACCGTTAGAAATTAGCATTACAGCAGATGTGCGTGTTATGGTTATTGATCCTTTAAGACCCTATTAATTTTTCATTAAAATTAACTGATTAAATAACCTTGTGATCAGTGCTCTCCTCTGTTGTGTTGTGTTCACATTTGACTGAGTTATATAAAAATGTATGACTTTTGATGCATATTGAGAAAATTGGGCCCTAAGGGTTTACCTGCCTTGGTCTATTGTGACACCTCAGCTTCAGATTCTGATGAAGAATTTTGCCTCATAAATTAAATCTTGGCCTTTCAAATCCCAAATCAGTCTAACCACGGTGAATGTTTGAGAGAAAAAGACTGAAGCAGCCCACACACATTGTCCTTTACCGAGGTTTTGGAGCGCTGACGGATGAGTCCAACGGCTGTCTGTCATTCTGAAAGATTAAAAAATAATTACTGTCACTGACACACGGGTATTTACATAATCTGTCTTCAAAAAAGAGAGAAAATCTAACTAAACAGCGTACTGCCCAGACCTTAAGAAATATTTTTCTTTTCATATTTCTCTTAACACAGACATAAACATTACATACGTTTCAACAAAAACAACATTGTTCCAGCTGCCTGCAGCATTTAGCTGAAGTGATCAAATGGAGCTTCTACCCCTGCCATTAAACATGAATCACCTCCTACAAAAAAATCACCACTGAAGGTATGTAATCAATCAAACCATTATTCTCTCTGAAAAAAGCAAGGAAACATTTAGACCAGTTACCAAGTTACCACAAGGGGGGCAAACTAGGGTGCAACGTTTTTCTATTTGAGAGCAAAGAAAAGCAGCGCATACTTCCCAGACTCCTTAGTAATACTGTAAGACACTTACATGGCTTAAAATACTGCAAGTGATTGCAGCTCTGCAAATGAGTAAAATGAGGGCAGATCTCTACATTTATTTTTAGGTCCACCCATGTGCCTAGGTGAAGAAAGCAATGGGCTCAGAATTAGTGGTGTGATCCAGCTCTTGCTGTGTGACATCAGAATTCTGAAGGTCCTGATCCAGATCAATAAAATGTGGAATACATATAAATAAACTGAACTGAATTGAATACTGTAAAAATACTGTATTCTGTCTTGCAGTACAACATCCACAGTGATTCTTTATGGTTAGGTTCAGGCACTCACAGCATTAAAGGTTAAGGTCTAGCTTAACAGATAAAAACATAAGTCATTTTACACACCACAAATTATTACCCTTTAAACAAAACCTCTCTTACCTTAACCAAAGTGCTTAAACTGCTGCTGTAGGCTTTAACAAGCTGTTTCCTAGACTTTGAACATTTCTAATTTATGCAGTTTTCCATTGTTTTCCCCCATAAAATTGGTGTTAACATACTGTAATGTTAGCTATATACACAAATGATAAAGGGCTGAGTAGAGTTTAGACATCCAGCCAGGTAAATAACTGTGGCAGCAAGTGGGAGTCAGACAGAAGAGAGCTATTCAGAGCCACATGGAGCTGCTCTGCCCACTTGACCAGCACACAGCACCCGATAAGTCTAAGTTTAGTTTGTATTGTGGTCCACACAGAAGTGTTTCTACACCTTCATGGGAGGAACTACAGGGAACACAGGCACCACGTAAATTCTCATAAAACTGAAATTTAAAAACAAAAGTCTATCTGGAAACTTCCCTCCTTTACTCTTCGTCCCTCTTGAAAATTTCAAAGTGTTGCTATTCAGATTTAACCCCTCCCTCTTCCCCCCGTCCAGTGGCCTATTACTTTGCCCATATGCTGCTTTTTCCAAGGCGAGCTTTTAGCATTTGAAATTGTAATGGCTGGGCCCTCACTTTATAATGACAGGCCCCTGTCAATCACGCTAACTGATTGACAGTTCGTATTAGCATAACATCTGTTCCACTTGATCTTTCCACGGCGAGATGACACATTTTCATACAAAGCATCACTCTCTGTGATTACCAAGGAGCCTCTCTGGTCAACACACACTTTCAATGTTGATCATATTTTATGGAAATAAGTCAGTTGTGTTGAGATTCTGCCCAAAGTTGGAGGATAGGAGACAAATAGAAATGTGTTCAGAGACGGTGAATGGGCCAATTAAGATTTGAGTGGGGGGATCTGTAAATGGCGAAATAATGCACTGCTACATCTGCAGCATCAGTTTGATTTAATGGATATGTGCTTATTTTGTGTACATTCTCTACCTTCTTGAGGAGATGTTCATATGCATATGTGTGATTTATGCTTTTTGGAAACTTAATTGCTCACATTAGTATACACGTTTGTGTGTGTGTGTGTGTGTCTCCTCCCTCCTCCAGAGCAGGGATTAACTAAACAGCATCTGGATGCTCACTAATTGGCTCTCTGCTCCATACAACCATGAAAAAAAAGCACACCTCACCTTGTGTTTGCATGTGTATCTCACTCATAAAGTACAGCTTGTGCCAGTAATTGGGGCTTACCATGGTAATAGTAAGCCATGTTCACTGGAAAAATTACAATTATGGCAGATAAACACACAATTGTTAGAAATGTCTATTGGCATCTCTTCTATATTTTTTCTACTGATTAACCTGGCTCTGCTACTGCTATTGTCTACTGGTACGTAGCATTGCCACTTGACAATATAATGGGCCTGCTGCCACTATTATTATACATTAGTTATTGCAATCGTAGCAAGGCTGACGCTCAGTCTGTCCACACTTAAGCCAGGCATAGAAAGCAGGGTGGAGATGCATCGCATTATACAGGCAGCAAAGGCAACAGAGTAAAAGATGTAGAGAGCACTGCATGATATAATTTTGATATGTATATTGATTTATGCATACTATAGGTAAATACACTTTTCAATGAATACACACAAGAAAATGTTGCCAAGGTGTGCAGGGGAAGCAGAGAACCTGTGAAGCTAAGTGTAGTACGGCCTTTTGTGATGTACACAGTGTTAAGCACATAGTGTCCCTCGACACATAATTCAAATATACAGACTTGAAACTGATGCGTTCACCATCCTGTAGTTCCATTACATTTTTTTTATATTTCTTCCGCATAATAAACACAGGATTATGACCCAATCCTACATGTTTATGATGTGTCCACTTGTGTCCTACGTCTTTTGATTAGTATTTTTTTGGCCTGGCAGGTTAACAAAATACTACAATACCCATGAGCCTATGGAGAAGAAGCCAGTAAGGTCAATTTTAACAGTTGTGATTTTTAAGTACTGTTTACACAGAGATGAAAATGATACCAATGTCATTTTTCACAAATCATAGTAATGGTAATACAAATGAAAATCACTCACATACAACAAATGATGCAGAGTGATAACAAGCAGTGAGCTTGTTTGCATGTTGATTGGTGAAACATGTTAAAGTTAATATTTGCAACATGACATGATACCAACCCTTATTCTTAATTTTCCAAACGAATTATTCATATTATTATTAAGTAATTATAGTTATGTCTTTTCTATCTGTATTTACCTTACTGTTGCTGTATTACTCATTTTTGTATTGTTCTACTGTTCATCTCCTTGTGTTGCTGTAACACGTAAAATTCTCCCTTGGGGATCATTAAAGTCTTATCTTCTCTTATAATTAATATGGAAGAGAATTTTTCAGTTAGGGTAAAATATCTTTTTGGTTCACTTGTGAATGTAACATCGTTGTGTTATTTGTATACAGCCCTGTCTCCTAAAAATTACGTTCGTATAGGACGAAAGTGCAATCCGTTTTGATACAGGACGTATTTGCGACCCAATTACGTTTTGTGTTAATGTAATAATCATATGTTCACAGTTAATGTAAATGACAAGTCGCAAATATGCTGATACTGAACGTATTAATGAAATGTTCACAGGTAACGTATTTTTGTCCGCCAAAATATCCGATCAGCATCCGGTTTTCTGTTGGCTAAAACCACCTCTTTGCAAACCGTTTTGCATTAATAAATGTAGCACGTCATTTGTTCATTCACAAAAATACGTTTCAATACAACGTGACAATTACGTTCTACAAAAACGTAATCAGGTCGCAAACACGTCCTGTAACAAAACGTAATCGGGAATGCAGTTTCGTCCTATACGAACGTAATTTTTTTGTATATTATGTAAAAAGCAGAAGTGCGCTGCCAGGGGTTCACATGACATTCTAAACTTTGGTCACGTAGCTATCTGCTAATACTGTGATGCAGTGGCTTTAATTTAGATACGATGTCATGGAATGTTGGGTCACATGTTGTTGATGGCTGTGTTTTAATTTTCACTTGACTAGCAAGGTGTACTTAAAACACTAACTATAGGGGTTTAGCTGAGGTGTACAGGACCTACATCAAGGTTTTGTTACTGATTTTGAATGTATGTGTCTTTTATATGTAAGTATACATTCTGTGGTGTCTTAGTGGGTCTATGGATGGAAATGATGAATGTGTTTTATTTCTGCGTGACTACAGCCCCACAGCTTTATTTCTGATGCTGTACCTCTGTTTCTGTATTTTGCTCTTTTTGTTTTATTTTATTAAAGCTCCAAGAACCCCTTTATTGTGTCACATGTACCAACAAATTGCCCTTGCCTACATAATAATATATTAACAGTTTGTCAACTTTATTCAAGACATATAGTACACACATTTAGCATGAGCTTTTTTCCAGCTGCATGATAGAAACAGAGGACAACGAGAGCTAAAAGACTGAAGCAAAAGGAAACAAAAACCCTTAAAAGTATGTGTGATGTGAAGGTTTGTGTTCCACTGTGGAGGCTGAGAAATACTAGAAGCCTCATTTTACCCTGACATCAAATGAGACACGTGTAACAGGTAACATAGAAAATCAATGTAGGATATGTAAAGACAGGTTAGGAATTTAAAGTGGTTTGACTTTAGCTATGTACATCAAGCCACGTCTCAAAACAAGCCCAGTCTGTGGAGCATAAGCTTTTTAAAGCTCCCCCTATAAAGTGATCACCAGCGCCCATATCTCATTCCCACTGTGCTTCTTCCTGACCCACATACGTCCAACAATCTATTTATTCTCCCTACCTATATCTTTATTAATTTGTCATCCACGCATGATCCATTTAGGAAGAGCCTCTTCTGATTTGATTAGATGGGTTTCATTATGGTAATGGTGGATTAGGCAACAAGGGAGCTCAGGGAGGATGTTTGTGGTGGATTCTGCTGCCTCCACCTCTATAAACACAAAAGATGTATACATACACTGTATGGTGGTGGTGGTGTGTGTGTGTGTGTGTTTGTGTGTATGTGAATGAATGCTAATCTTTGCTGGTGGCAGTGTCACTATTCTTAAGTGCAGATGGATGCAGGACACACCTTCTGCATATGAAATATACTGTAGATACAGTTAGTATGCTGTTTCTATTCACTGTGTATGGAATAAAGGGAGACTGATTTGCATTGCATAAACATTAACTACAACACTTAAATAAAATTGTGCAGACACAGACAAAACGTGAAAAACATCAACTTATAACAGAGAATAAGGAAAAGCAAGAAGATTCTTATTTTATTTAGCATTTCTAGAATAAAGTCGGAATGTTGAAAATAAAGTCAAAATGTCAAGAATGTAAAGTAGAAATGGCAAGAATAAAGCTTAAATACCATGCAGAGAATGAATACAAAATGACAAGATAGAGTCAGAATGTCGAGAATAAAGATAAAATCTCCAATCTCAATCTATTACTGTCAGTCTTGCACCATGGGAACGAGAGCAGGTTGAGGAAGTCCACATATATTAAATTAAATGAGCTATTTAAATGTAATTCTGGGCGGCATGATAGCTCAGTGGGTAGAGCAGTCGTCCTCCAACCCAAGGGTTAGCGGTTCGATTCTCAGTCCCAGCA
>JAUMHL010000002.1:465947-480689 GCA_032362345.1 Sandelia bainsii | reverse complement strand
GCTGACACAGGTCTAGCAGCTGTCCAAACAACAATTTCCCCAAGGGGATCAATAAAGTGTTAATTATTATTATTATCTAAATTGAATTATTATTATTATTATTAATTCAATTTAGATTTGATTTTTGATGAACATGCATGAATAGAAATTTGGATATTGCTCAGTCAACATGTTGTGTTCGATGTGCCATTAACATGCTAACATTTGTGAACAAAGAAAACAAAACAAAAGAGTTAACTAGGAACAATGATCAACACCATAAATCAATCATTTGTGCACATAATTAACTAATTCAAATGCACAATTACCTACTGCAATTTTCCTGCACACAAATTATTATCAAAATAATTAATTAGGGGACATTTGTTAATTTCTCCACGACACCCACTGCATTGCAATTTCTTTCTTCCTCTCTGTTTTTCTTTTATCATGGATTGTTTGCTGAGCTTCACCTTGAGCCATGCACCATCATCCACACTATTACTTTACTTTCCAGTGAGCACCTCCAGTTCTGATATTTATGGTACTATGTGGAGCAACAAACTCAGCAGACACCAACAGCACACTTTAAAATAAAATGATTATAGCACAAATTTGAATTTGTCTTTAATTTAGTCTGCTGCATGTGTCAGTGTAAACAAAATGGATTCAAACAAACTTTGTCTCTGGTGGTGTAAAATGAATGTATATTACTCACAATCTGGTTGCAGATGAGCTAGATGAGCTGCAGTGACTCAGTTCCCTTATAGTCATTCTCATGTATGAGTTGTTGTGTTGTGCTTCTCAGTGTATTATCTTTGGTGCACCGGGTAGATTCAACACAACTGTGCTTGTTAAAGAATAATTCAAAACCAGTGGTGAAGAGTGATTGACAGTACAGTTACTTAAGTGCTGTACTTTTCTTAAATAGTGAATAATGATTTGATAGTAACAAGGTAATAAGGGCCTAATATTTACATTAAAAAACAATGTAACTGTGAAATAATTTAAATAAAACTTTTACAAAGCAATAACCATTGTATGAGTACGGTTGTACTAGTAATGGGTATATGTAGTTAATAGCAGGTTAGAACCACAGGAGCATTAATGTGGAACAGAAGCATCAAGAGTTACAGTAATTACCTGGAAACATACCTGGTAGTTTCTGTGTAATAACCATGAAACAGAGCTATGAAATGCAAAACTACCATGTTCCTCCTTTATTTCATGGTAATATCACATTGAACCAACACCAAGAGAAAGATGAAATGCTACATTTTTGCAACATAAAGAAATAGACACAAGAACTAAACACACACCTACATGAATTGGAATGTAAATCATGCTAAGCTGAGATTCAAGTTGACCATGAAGAAAGTCCAAAAAGGTGACAGCTTCATTGAGTGTAACATTTGTCACTTTGGTTTGCTGGCAAACATTGTTTTTACGCTAGCTCCAACACTGTAACATGACGCTTCTTTGTGTTCGCTCTCATTTCCTGCATTTCTAGTTGTTAAATTGTTCCTGAGGTTTCATTGTCTTTGTGGTTTTTATCAGAGAATGTCTCCTTTGTCATTAACCTAAATAAAACCACATACATAATATCATATTTATGTAAAATTAGTCATTTTACAAGGGTACTTTTACTTTTGGCACTTTAGGTAGAGTATTTCTTTAGATTAAATTACTGTTGGACTTTTACTTAAATAACATAGTGAATGCAGAATTTATAATAAAATATTTCTACACTTTCATCCCTGCACAAAACACAGTATTTTTATTTTATTTTAACCTTTTCCCTTTGGGCCATATAAAGTACAGGCACAAAAATCTGTGTCTTTTATTAACAAAAGCAGAGAACCATGTTTAGTACTGACGGCTGGTGAACATCATCCCCTGGAAACAGCAAACATAAAATCATGTTGCAAATCAGTTTAAAGTCTTTCTGCTTGTTTAAAAAAAATCTAATATTGTTTTGGTGAAATTACAAATCATTTTCTAATTGAAAACCAGCTTGTTTTTTTCTGTTATAACAATATCACATATGTTTGTGTGTGTATTTTTTGTATTTTTATGTGACAGGAGGAATCCACCCTCTAAGTGGAGTTCATTAATATTAATATTAGTAATGGCAGCTCCATTGTCGCGATTGCCTGACCTGGTGAGTAAGTGTTGGGCTTGGACTTAACTATGCCTAAATCACAATGCCAGTAAGTGTACACTCCACATGTTAACACACGCACACACACACACACACACACACATAAACACACATATCTGAGCCTTTGTGCAGTTTCATAGCCGCAATTATCAAAGTGCCTCTCAACCTCCAAATTGAGGAATACATCTTAATTCAATCAAATGGCATTTCACTGACAGAGGTTCGAGCTCTGCCAGATTATGGATTAAAATAATCCCACAGGAGCTGGCGGGAGGGGGCAGAGGGGGTGGGGGGGTGTTTAACTTCAAGATGATGAGTTTTCAATCATTCGGTGGAGCAAACATGGCCGGGGGCTGTGACCAGTAAACAAAACAATCACAAAAACAGGATTGTTGTTGATGCTGCTTTTTTCCAGTCAGACAAGAATGGATTGGCAACCTGCTACTGAAAATGATAGTCCTCTTAATCCCTCTACATAATACACCCCCACCCCCTCCCCACAAAAAGAAGAACATAATTCTTAATTCTTAATAAGTTAAACATATCATGCTGACCAGGTGTCAGTCTGCTAGCTGTCATGTAAACATGAATCTCTTTTTTTTCCTGTTACTGTCTATTGTGGCTTTTAGACTGAGGTGAGTAAAACAGCGAGATCACACAGGTGAGTGCTGAGAAGTCGTAGCCTTTGCCATCTGTCCCATGTCTCTGTGTGTGTTCATCCAGCCAGCAGAGCGCTCGTGTCCCTGTTGGTTATGACCCTTAAGTATTCTCTTCTTTATACTCTCAGAGAAGACAAGGATGGTCACTTCAGTAGCATGTGTGGATTCCTAGTAATATTGTTCCAAATGAATGTGATATTAAAAACACATCACCAAATATCTGATCTTGTAAAACAGTGTCTGATGAAGTCAGTGCCTGAAGCATTATTCACCTTTTTTATGGTTTTATTTAGACACTGGCAGCATTTGGTCGAGGTTGAGAAAAGATCATGATTTGGTTTAATACAGAAAAAAAACATCACACAACTACATAAGTTTATCTGTTTAACACCTTTCAAGAGCAGACATCACAACGTGCTTCACAGACGAATGAAATAAAAGTAATACACATAAAAAAGAGTAAGGTCTTAAGCTTCTTTTTAAAGGCATCAACGGTATCCACAGATCCAAAGTCCAATGGGAGAGAGCTCCAGAGTTGAGTTGAGCTGCAACCTCAAAAGTACAGTCTCCTTTTGTCTTGAGCCTGGAGCAAGGAACATCCAACAAGCCTTGATCAGAGGACCTGAAATTTCTAATGGTGATGTAAGGAGCAATTTACATGCTGGTCAAGACTTAAAGCCTGGTCCATGGAGATAGGTTTAACAGAAGATGAAAGAGAGCCAATAGTTAATTTCACCTTGAGGACAAAATGTGAAGACAAAAGCAAATGTACAATCTTTCCCGAACCTTAATTAAAGTGTCCCTAAACCTAACCAGGGAAACACTGCCGTTTATCAAAAGCATAATCACAAAACCATGGTTAGAAATGAATTATGTGGCTGTGGATCAGGAGATAAACCACTGACCCATCCACCAATTGATGGGTCAGTGGTTCAATTCCTGGCTCCTCCTGTCATTATGTTTAGCTGCATGGCAGCTCTGCCATCAGTGTGTGTGTGTGTGTGTGTGAGTGGGTGAATGAGAAACAGTGTCTTTGCTTTTCTTCTGTTGATATGTGGTCTAAATAGTTATTGCCTGGAACAGATGGAAAATGAGCAGGTCTGTGCTGCAGTTCTATGCAGTATCCAGTGGTTTTTTCTTTTGGCCTCCAGGCTCTGCACAAGTCACATGACTGAACACTATGAATGCTGTTTCAGAAAAAGCAATATGTCCTATAACCTAAATGTCTGTAGGTTGTTTGTCTCGATGCCTTTAAACGTCTCATAGGATCATTTTGGGAATTCGCTCCTCTAAGCAGCAGGAGCTGAGCCATAGATAAACTGTTCCTAACTCTTTTCTGATGTGACAGTGCTACGGATAACGTTTGATTAGGTTCAGCCACAAAAACAACTTAGGTTGAGGGTAAAAATTATGATTTGGGTTAAAAGAAATACTTGTGTTTATGTTTAGATGATGTTGATTCTTGGCTACAACAGTCACCTGACTTCCTCCTTTGCTCTTATAATTATTCCAAACACTAAAATTAAAGTGGTTACAGTTTTTAATCCTTGCCCACCATTGCTGCACTTCCTCTTCATCCTGGTTTTCCTCACCCCTGTCCCCCTTCTTCTCTCCATCTGACACTTCTGCATTTCTCTGTGTCTATCAACTTGTGAGAGTTTGGCCTGCATGCTGACAGGGCCTCAGGGTTGCTGGTTCAGTCTCTCCACATGGACAGGAGGGACATGTTTTGCCAGATCCAATGTTTTGACAGCGATGAATAAATGCATGTAGAGTAGATTTGCTGAGGCCATACTGTATGAGTGAGTGTGTGCAAGTGAAAAGAATAGATGCAGTTCTCATTTATGGACTGCATTTCTATAATAATAACTCAGATTTTTTTTTCATCACCCTACGACACATTTTTAGAATCACAGGAGAACAATTAGCTGTGATGGAGCCACCACCTGACATTATCAATTGCTAACTTTCTTTGACAGTAAGCAGCTGAGAGCCAGACCTCAAAGAGTGTGCTGCATAAAAGGACGCGCACACACACACTGCCTCCTCATAACCTCATTTCTCTCCAAACAACAGCAAAGCTCTCTGGCAGCAAGTGTTGAATTCAAATGGAACCCAGTGGCAACAATCTTAAAGGGCAAATGAGTGGCAAGCAAGAGAAAACATTAGCAGCAGTTGAAAGGCATTTAGAAGCTTTGAAGGTTTGGCTGAATTAAAAGAGGATAATGAATTTCAAATGGCTGTTTATTTGTGGATGCGGTGGATGCAAGCGCCACTAGGGGGTTGTGACAGCTACACTGGAGAAATCAGAGTGTTTACTGTCTGTGAGAGTATGTGTGTGTGTGTGTGTGTGTGTGAGTGTGTGTGTGGGGGGGGGGGTGAGTTGGGCCTGTTAGTGAAGCAGATCCATGGTCAGCAGGACGGAAGAGTAGTTAGTTGGATAAGGATGGAGGCGCTCATCTCAAAGCAGCACACGAGAAATCTTTAGGGACCAAAGCGGTGCATACTGTTCTTAGCTGTGGGGGAGTTTGAAGCTAAAAGTTGGAGTGGAGCTCTGCAGCAGCAACAGCAGCCACCAGACAGTGTTGGAGGAGGTCTGGACAGTCCAGAAACAAATCTGAGAACAACATGAGGCCAGTGGTGAGGTTTCAGTTTGGTTGCTCTTTTACAGATTTGAAACCACGGTGTAATACTGAGCTGCTATTCAATCCCAGGAACTCAGCTTCTCTTCTTCTCCTGAATGTGAAAAGCAGAATTTAATGAGCAAAGAGAGCTGAATATATATTGTGTGAATAAAGAAGGAACAAAGGGCTGGTGTATTTGTGCATATTAAAAGTAACACACAATGTACACGTGTGAATATTTTATCATAACTTTATTAGATTATGGTGTAACTCTCTTTTGGGATGTCATATAAAGTATATATGTATATATCTGTGCAGCATCCAATGATATCAGCACAGCACACCCCCACTGTATTCAGTGTAAGATGCAACACAACGTTTGATCATGATGTTTTTCTCCTGTCGCACACTCCTGCTCCTACTGAGTCTATATACATGTTCCACTAAATAACAGCTGTCCCCAGATACAATATTCTTAAAAAAAAAAAGACATCTAAACTCTATTTTTGATCATTTGAGCTGTTTTCTTTCAAAAACAAGGACTAAGTGACTAAACCTTTGAGCAGTAATGTACCTGTGGGCTACTTACAGTATTTATCTCTATAGACATCAATGAAATATAAAGTCAATTATTTAATATATGTTAATATGGCTCTTTTCTGATATTTCAGCTTAGTGGGTATTTATCATTTTAAATTTATTTGAACCGTTCAATACAACATGCATGTATTTAGAATTAGAGGGCAATAATAAAAGGATTTTATAGACATTTTAATTTACAGAACTATCACCACATGAAAATGCACATCCACATCATGGATTTGTATTTGCTAGTTGATGATGAGGAACTCCAGGTCACTTTACTCCTTTGTTCAACCCCTCAGCCTTGGAAAAGCCAACTCTTTGTTGCTGCAGTTTTAATGGCTGAAATCCTGACTTACTTTTGAGCTACTATCTGCTGAGAAGCAGAACTGTTCCAGTGTGAAATGTTGCTTTACACGGCAGAGGTGATAAGTGGTCCAGTGATGTGACACTGAAATTGTTGGATACAACCTTGAGTGAAAATGGCTTCCTCAATCACAGTCGCACTATGTTCTGCTACATGGAGGGTGAAGAGGAGAGAGGAGCAACATGGGCAAAGTGTTTAAACCAATTTTTAGTGCTGGTGAAGAAATGGGCTTTCTCAGTGTCTGTGAGAAGAAAGCATCCACGATGCTGTAATACTGAATCTTTATTGAACCCTGTGCAAAAAGGGAGAGAAACTTGTTCCACTTTTAACCTTTTCATGGCAGGTTCACTGAGAGGAAACCTCTCTCACAGGAACACCTATAAAAGAAGCATCTGAAGCATCTGCAGTACAACCTGGCTGATCTGGAACATCACATTAAAACAAAATTAAAATGAGATTGCAAAACATGCTTAATAACAATATTTTTGGCTTTAGAGAGGAAAGAAGACTTCTTTTCCAGAAACAAGGTTTTTGTACTTCCTTGAACTTCTTGTTCCTGCAGAGCAGTGTGCTGTGTTCCATTTGACTGAGCGCCTCTCTGTCTGAATGTCGGTTGGTCAAAATGAGAAGTTTTCAGTAGCAAGCCACGGATTCTAGCTTGTTTTCTTGTACATTGCATGAAACATTTCCCAGTTTCGCCAGTGAGTTGTTCCCAATGATACTTTTTTCCATTTAAAATATGTTATTAGGAAAACCTGTCAGATAAGGTGTCAGCAGGTATGAATGAAGTAACATAACCTGATTTACAGTTAAAGGTTTGTATGTCGAGTACTTCAGTACTTGTTCAGTGTGTGTGTAAAGAGAAGGGTTAGTCAGTTTGGGAATGACAACACACCTCATGAGCACCTCCACATACTGTGTATAAGTACAGGACAGCGTGTCCATCAGGCCTTAGAGATGCCCTCAGTGCTGATCAAAGACAGAATAAAGAGAACTGAGCAGCTGGAGTTGAGAGAGAGACGGTGAGCTGTAAGAGTGAGGTGGAGACACCTGGGAGGCCGAAACACACTGAAATAAATAGATCATGAAGCCACGCAAACAGAACAAGAGCAGCAATGAAAGAAAATTAATGAGAGCAGAAATCCAACAGACATTTGTTGTAATTTATCACCACGCTACCATTTTTTCAGTAGAGTTCTTACAGCTGCTTTTGATTTAAAAGATTTCATTGGACAACTAAGAGAGAATCAAGAGGAAACAGTCAAATCTACTGGTAATAATGACATTATTTTAGTTTGAGGATCATTTTTTATCAGGCAGCACAGGTGCAGGTGTTAGCACCGTGCCAGTGTGGGTTTATATTTGGTTAATTGACATGAACGGTGTGAAAGCCTTTCTACGTCAGCCCTGTGACAGACTGCTGACCTCTCCAGAGTGTACCCCACCACTTGCCAGATGACACCTGGGATCAGCTTTTGAACCATTTTAATCATTTTTATGTTGTTTTATATGTTAAACACTCACTACTGTCTTCTGCATCTGCTGTTTTTTCTACATCTCTGTTTTCTTGTGTTGCAGTGTTCCTACAGTACTACCAGCAGGATTATGTCTATGGGATACATGGTTCCACTGTGCTGTATGTATGTGTCTTCAAGAGCTAAACTCCTGCAAACACGTAAGAAAACTAAAATCTGGAGTCCAAACACATTAAGGAAGAGAAACTTTGTTTTTGCGAGGGTGGACATCTATGACAGGTGGAACATTTGCCTGAAGTTAACTGAATCTTTGATTATCTTAGAGTTTTTTCTTTGAGGAACTCACAGAGCTACTGTAGATAAGTAAAAAAACAAGGTTTTGTGTTCAGTTTTTCCATGTTGTGAGACTCACAGTAACTAGTAGTAATTTGAAATTACTAATTACTAATACTAATTACTTTGAAATCAAAATGATTTTAGTTTTCTTACATGTTTGCAGGAGTTCAGCTCTTGTAGGCAGGAGTTCAGCTCTTGTAGACACATACATACATATATATATATATATACCATAGAAATAATCCGGGGTGATACTGATGCTAAATGGTACCTGTACCTTTGGCATAAGATGTGATGGGGACTGACAAAGTGTCACTACACTACAGACCCAAGTCTGAACCATATACCTACCTACCTATATACATACACCTTAACCAAGTGCTGTGAGCACTGAAAAGAATGACCCTGTCTGGACACATTTTGCTGATATATTCAGCATCAATGTATTTCTGCCATTTACATTAATTAACAACATATTCTCCTTATGTTAATAGAAATCAATTAATTAGTAATTATGTTCCTTGCAAAGACATATTTCTAGTTACAGTCCATTTAATTCTCCTCTTAGAGTATTACACCTTTCACACATTAATCTGTATATAGTATATAATATATATTCTAGGCCTGTCTTTCAGACTGCAGTGTCCCTGCTTCTAATATACAAGCAATTCGCCACCAAAATCTATGAATCTGCTTTTAACTCACTGGGATTCTGGGATCAGAGCATAGAGATGACTAAAACCTGCCATGATGCTGTTTTTCATCAAGACTCGCTTGTTCAGACTGGACATCTGGGACCAAATAATGACTAATGACTGACAGGACATCATGATGACACATAGGTCACCAGACTGTCAGAGAACAGGGAACACTGGGCCTCACTAACAAAGTGTTCTTCTTAAAATGCACTAGAACCATATTTTTATCATTAATCATTTTGGTGGTTGGTCTATCTGGTCTTCTCATGTCCCACTACAACATGATTTCTGTCTTTGTTACTGTTTTTCTGTTTTCAAGTCAGGGTGTTTGTTCAGTTATCATCCAGTGATTTAAATACAGTATGGGTATGACAATGAGCCAATGCCAGTTTACTTATACTAAGATATTAGTTATATTCTCTTTAGTTTATTGCTGTGTGTTCCTAACATGCCTGAACCAGTGGGAATCGCGAATCTTCCTGAGCACTTCATGCAAATCTTAATTGTTGTTTAGCTGTCTGACTGTTTTAAGAAGAATTTATAAGAAGGAAAAGCTATGCAGTGCTGAGCTGCCTGTTCCTCTATCCTGCAGATTTCTCTCTTTCATCTTCTGACTGCTTATCCTTTCAGCAACGTGGGCACACACACACACACACAGATAGAGAAAGCAAAATATGGAATGCAGACAACGTGAGTCCAGGTCATAAATGTTGCATTTCATTCTCTCTTCTGAGATTTAAAGCAATGTTTTGTTTGAGTGCTTTTCTGTCGTCTTTTGTTTTGGACTGGGAGCCTGAGTGCCTTAGGGTTGTCCCTGTGCGTTTCTGTGCATGTGTGTGTGTGTTTATGCATGTGTGCTTCGTAAAGATCTTTGGGTAAAAGGTTGAGCACAGAACACCTACTTTACAGAGAAATATGACTCTGGTGATACACAGTCCTTGGACTCCCTGCCACCTTATCAGAACAGCACAAATCTGGCTTGTCTCTGTCTGTTTCTCTCTATCTCACTGGTTTTCCATCTTTGTTTTCCTGCCCTGCTTTTTATCTTCATTTTCTTCCCCACGTTGTGATCGCTATAGACGGCGTGTACAGACAGTACAGAGAGTGAAGATGATCCTCTGTGGAACTCCGCAGTGTTGTTGGCATTGTTTGACATGGGCTGGTCTCGGGATGGGACACACCAGATGGCATCGACTTTGGCTTTGGATGGGAGCTCAGATGCCAGCGGGTGTCAGCATATCTGCAGGCTTCACAAATCTACATTCCATACTTTTTCCTTCTTCTTTTTTTTTTTACAGGCAACAGGCTTTTATTATGATGCATATTTCAACATATGGTGGTTAAATAAGTGATTCATCTATATAGGTCTGGCCCAAAAAGAACAAATCAGTGAAATGTGATCTGCTCTTCACCAGTGTCATAAATCTAAACAAACAAACACAGTCATGATCTTCACACTGAACACAACCATTAAACATAACCTAACCACTGCCACCCACATCAGTATTTAGGATCATTGTCCTGCTGCCTCAACCAGCTTCTTCTTTCATCTGGTGGACAGCCACCCTGACATTATCTTGTAGCATACCTTGATAAACTCATTTTCCCCTCCATGATGACAAGCTCTCCAGGTTTAGAGGCAGCAAAGCCCTAAACCATCATGCTCCTGCTACTGCATGGTGTTTTTCTGTTGGTTCATGATTCCCTTTTTACTCCATGTGTAGTGTTGCGTGTTCTGAACAAAGGAGACATTGTCGCACATCTGAAGTTTTCCAAAGACCACCTGACACTCCACAGTGTGACAAAGGGCATAGAAAGGGTCTCTTAGTGGTTTTCAAACTATATTTTTACAATGAGTACTAAAGCATAGGCCTAAGCAAGATTCAAAATCTTAATATCACTCCTCACTCACAGGTAACCTAAGTCATTTTATAAAAGGAATACAGTTTGAGCACCACTCTGACTGTGAGGAAGACATGCTTTGAGACAGTGTGAGGAAATATCACAATGATCAGCCATTAGAGATCTCAACGAAAATCCAGAAGGGAAAATATAATCCTGTGGTGAATGTAAATGCACTCAGCAAATTTTATGACAAATTATGACTTCAAATTAGATTTTGAGTTTAGCACCACTTAGGTTTGCCAGATGCACTCAGTGAGCACAGGTTTTTAGACTCTGCACAGGCGTAATAGCATCAGACAACCAATGCAAGTAATTCAGTGTTGTGCATGGTCAATATACTCAGTGTCCCCCACCTCAAAACCACAACTTGTCATTTTTACTTTACAATATTAACAAATTTGAAAATATTTAAATATTGTCATTCTTATGATAGACTTCTTCCTGTGGATCATCTTGCGATCAACAGATCCATTTAAAGGCTTAATAAAAAAAAGTGTCTATCTAAAAAAAAAAAAGTTATCTATTCAATTCCAGCCATCTTCCACAGATTCTGACTGTTCTTTATATCCAAAACCTGAATCCATTGAAGAAATATGACGCACACGCATCACAAGAGGCTCATATCATAACCTGACATTTAGCACTGATGATTCAGATGGATGAAAAACTAACACTAACTTGTCATCCTCTGGTCAACAACAAATATAAAGCATGATATATGATCAAGTTGTTCACTTTGAAAATGTATGACTATCTATTAACAAACCCTTATTTGTCTGTAAGTTTGGTCTTTTCTGCACGATGGTCTGGTCGTGATGCGAACCAACAGCCTGATAAGGTCACTTTCTACACTCTCGCCTTCTTTTAAAGAGCCTCCATTTGATTGGCAGCTTGCCTGTCGTTGTTAATGTGCAATTGGCGTTAAATGTGGTGAAAGGTCAGTGTGGGAAGTGCGTGAATGTGCTTGTCTGTGAATAGATGGATGACACTGCATCTGATTAAGTAAGACTGCTTCTCGTCAACCTCTATGTCACCAGGCAAACCTCAGTTCAGTACATTCCACACTGTGTTTCCCATTAGCAACAACAAACATATTTAACACATATCAGTTGAAATATACTCATAGAAAAGGAGGTGGAGGAAGCTCTGCAGCACGTTGTGAAGTGACAGTGTAAGAAAGGTCAACAGTAAAGTACAACACCGACAAGAGGAAATACTTCAACACTGACACTGAAACAGAAACCCACAGGTTTTTTTAATTACTTTGTGGTAATTTCAGTAAATGCATTTCTTTTCTTTTCAACCAGTACATTAAACGTTGTGTTTTGAATCTTTTGGTGGACAAGCGGTGATGTACTGTGTGAGGCCTGTTGCCAGCATTTACCCATGTTGACTCCTGTCCAGGAACAGGAAGCGACAAACAATCCGAAGTCTCAGTAATAAACTTGATCTTCAGTGAAGCAATGCAAAAAAAGGTTTGAATTTTCCTCCCGGCTCCTGGTATTGTATCAGCACTGCAGGATTTAGACCTTGAAAGCTAACAATTTGAACAAAGCTAAAAACTGGCAAATTAACAAACTAGTCCAGTATTTCTAAATTGGCCTCAATCAATTTACAACAGACTAGAAAAGATGCAGATAAGGCCCAGTCATGTTGCATGATTAGACTACTAAATGATTCCTGGGCAAATTCTAATTCCATAGATCCTTTGAATCTCATTAAATCTCCTGAAAGACTTAAGAGAGTGTACACACACACACACAGTAGTTCAGCTGGGGAAGGGTGAAGCGATGAGTGTTGTTGTAGATATTTGCCTCCCTCCAACTAGCAGGTGCATCCAGCCGTGGACTCAGACACACACTTGTTTGAAGCTGCCATTCAAAGAGTTTCTGGTACATGGTGGTCAATGAAGACAAAGGGGAATGGTGAAATATTAATACAGGCTATTGTGTTCGAGCTTGCTAGCAGCGACTGATTGTCTCCTCGTGTGTTTGTGTGTGTGTGTGTGTGTGTGTGACTGGGGTGTATTTTTGTATCTTACAGTCCACACATGGCTTGGCGAGGTGCAGCTGAGCTTCCCAGAACTATATGGCGCCGAGATAGGTTTGGTTCAATATGACGGAGTAAACTGATCAGCTTTGAAAGGAAGACATGTACATGTATATGTTTGTGTGCATATGCGTGTGTGTGTGTGTGTCTGTGTAATCATCTCCAATCTGCCCTGGAGACAGTGTGTAAAGATGTCTATGATAATTCATTCACTATAAATGAACCTCCATTTATAGATTTTAATGAAATCCTAATTCCCAGCTTAATACACTCCCCTACTTTTATGGAGACATAAGTAATAGGCAAAGGGACATGAAATTATTTTATTCTGATATTTATTACACCCATTTGACTCCTTTGCAATAAAGTTCAAAATTAGATCCAGACTGAAAATTATCTAACAAATGATATCATTTGAATCACCTAATTAGATGGGGCAATCTTCCCTGTTTGACAGAGGAGGTTTAACTTCCATAATAAGACAAGAATATCAAATTGAATCTCTGCTGGGGCCTTTCCTCATGTGCATGCAGATACTTTTCCAGGCCACATTTGTGCTTATTTATTATTTGCCATCTGCATTTCCAGGTAAGTAGTTACTGTAAATGTGACTGAATCAATTATGAGTCTTTTGTCTTCTAAAGATTCTCCATTAATCTGTTTCCACGTATCACTGAGCAGAACACAGTGTGTCATGAAACCGCTCATTAGAAAATAGGTCTTTACAAGATCACAGGATTAAACAGGAATGCAAATGAACATATTTACATACATAACACAGGATATGTTTTATGATTGTTATGGATTTCAAAATAAGAGAAATGGTTAGATAAAAAATAGGATGATAATTCTGGTCTCAGGTGACAGCTGGACTCACTACACTCTAGCTTTCCACCTAAAGGAATAATACATTGCCTTTTGCCAAGGTTCAGTATGAAGGTATGGTAATTCCTGGGCTGGAACTGTTTCTCATGCACATCACACAACTGCATTCATAGCTTGTATTTTTGAAATTTGCAGAAAAACCCTGAGATGGAAAGCATAAGAAGAGCAATGGGCTAGAAATGATCTTATGAGTAGCACATTACACTGTAATAATATGTAAGTGTGTAATTAAAACACTGGATTGTATTCAGCTGGTAGTCTCATGATGTGTAAATGAAACAATAAAAAGGAGAACAAAGGCAACTTGTCTTTTAATGAAGATTCTATAAGTCTATTTCACATAAATTAATTATCAAAATATTCCTTATGTGAGGAGAAGTATGAGAGGAGCATAATTACTGTAAACAAATGAAACAATCAGTTAGACCTCTGTTAATGTGGCTGAGAGAAGAATTGCTCTCGTGCTCTTAAATAAAAAAAGGGGAAGACAGCAGAAGGGATTGTGTAAAATGTGATCTCAATTTAGAGATTTAGGGCTAACAATGATAGACAATGTTAAAATGCAAACTGTAACATGTATCTGCAGATAAATAGCAGGAATACATGATAATGTTTGATGACATTGAGGGGAAGAGGCAGAACAGAAACAGCACATGCTCAAGTAAGGATGTGGTGAACGCGCTGCACCCTACGATTCCATTTGGCTGTTAACTATTAAAAAGACACAATATGAGGAGCTGACAGTCAGGCACCAGCAGCTCAGACACAGACACATCGACAGGATGGGAGATGTCAGGGGACTGCTCTCAGGTGATCTAGAGAAATTAGTCACTAATGGATATTTTATTATCAACTACATTTCAAAAAATGTGCTGTTTCCTTGACAATGGTTGTTATAGATTCAAGATTCAAGATTCAAAACACTTTATTAATCCCAGAGGGAAGTTATTTTGGCATGTTACAGCAGCTCTCCGTTCAAACAGAAAGAAAGAAAGAAAGAAAGAAAGAAAGAAAAGAAAGAA
>JAUMHL010000002.1:388815-402237 GCA_032362345.1 Sandelia bainsii | reverse complement strand
GTAAAGTGCCTTGAGATGACTTATGTTGTGATTTGGCGCTATATAAATAAAGTTGAATTGAATTGAATTGAATAGAGCTAGCATCACACTCAAAATCCATCAACTCAACTCCATCCAGCAACAAGGAATCTTGAACAAGGAATCTGAAGGATCCAGGAGTTGAATCACCAACCCTGGGGTTCGTAGACGACTAAACTGCAACATAAAACTGACATTTTTACCCTGTAATCCATAATATTGACATGGCTCACATGCTAGATAACATTTACCTATTTGAACCACCTGATAAATAATAAAATAGAAAGAAACAGACTAAGTTTTCAGTCAGACTGGTTTCAGATAAACTGTTGAAAGCTTTAATAATCACAGATGAATAAATGATCTTTACCCTAACAGACTGTGCCAACAGGTAAATGCTTCATCTGGGGTTGTTGGAAGATATTTGTATGAAATCTGAATATGTACCAGCATTCTCCAGGAGCCTGTGACTCAATGTGTAACTCCTGTCTTGACCTTTTCTCACCATGTCAGCTGCAGAGTCTGACATCCTGTAACCCCCCACCACCACCACCACCACACACATACACACCACCACCACACACATACACACCACCACCTTCTCTCTAATGACACTGCATGCTCATATACTTTATCTGATCTATGAGAGCCCAACCATGTGCATGTGCACAGAGACAAAGAGGGAGGGAGGGGTACATAGTATGACATTTCGACAGTCCTCTTTATTCTGGCTCCCAGGAGGCCTGCAGAGGGATAAAGAGCTAATGGCTAATACTCTGGAGGAGATAGTGATAGACTTATTTAACACAGAAGCTGCTTAAAAACACATATATTCCCAGCATCAGCTTGGGGGATTACAGCAGGTGTGTGTGTGTGTGTTTGTGTACTACCTAATTTAGCTGTAAAGGTATATTGGATTTGGAAATGTAGGATTTTGTAGCTCTAACAAAGTCATACAGTGTATCGTTAAATGCTCCACATAGCAATATGCAATGTGGTAAAATGCAAAATGTCCGATATTTATTTTGTCTTACTGGTATTATGCACTGCTCATCAAGCTGTGTTTGTGTCTTCAATGCAATGACACAATGCAAAGATTATGTCATATGGAATTTGCACTGCAGCTTTGCAATTGTCCTGGTAAATATAAAACAAATGGTATTATGCTGTGGTGATTAAGAAGTGTTTAATATGCTGTACCACCAAATGATCATGTGGCTGCAAATGTTGGCAGTAGAAATGAATTACAGCCATGTCATAGTCTCCTGAACTGAACTGGCAACAATCAGTACTCGATGGGCCAGGTCGGGTTCCGACTGAAACTGCGAAATGATGTTCGGGTTAAGGTATGATTTGGGAGACTGACGTTTCAACCCACAGGACTTCCTCAGAGTCAAGCATGAGGGAGTTTGGGTTGGGTTAAACCACAACACACATGGATTCAGGTTTGAAATATGCTGCCTGATCCATATTCTATTATGGAGGACTCAGCCATATGGGATCATGTTTTCAGGGTGTACGAGTACACATGTAACATTACATCAACTATATCAGGACTTCACGAGAATGAACAGTATCTCCAGGCAGGTGTTAATTCAAGAACAACACATTTCTGGAAGTTATATTTTGAAACGGTGGGATCTCTGTGTGAAATGGAAGTGTAGTATATGTACAGTAATATGAAAAGTTTCTGTGTTGCCATATGTTGCCAAAGCAGAAACTTTCCCCAGTAACATTATACAAACAAAATAACTGGAAAAAACATTTGGTCATGACTTTATAAATCATTTTTATTTGGGGGATTTATTAGAACCCTGCGTGCCACTCTGCAGTGTAAGCAGTGATAGACAGACCAGTCATACTGTCCGTCAGTTTCTTAAGCTCTTCATAGGTCTCTTTGTTTGGCTTCATCCTCCCTCTGTTCAGTTTCACACTACTTCAACATCACCTTCTCTCCAAGACTTTTTCTATGAAAACCATGTGTCTCTTCTTTTTTTACCCTGCTCTGCCTTACTCTGTGCACCCTCTTTGTCATCTGATGCCATTCCAGTTTACCGCCCCTCCATGTCTGATTTATATGGAACTGCACAGCAACCGAAATGTCAAAACAGTGACACCCGAGCCATACCTGAAGCCTGAGCAGTAACACGGTAGGAAAGAAGGCAGAAATGAAGAAAAGGAAACAGAGATAAGTTGGATGTGAACATAACTGATACTCTATATCCATTTTTTTCATTTTGTGTATATGTTTAATAGTAAATAGCTTACTATTAAACTGCCATGCAAACAGCAGCTGGCTTACTTCTAAAACATTTTTTAAAAACAAATTTATGATTTGTTAAACACCTAAAAGTACAAAGAAAAGATTTTCAGTGATTCCACAGAGGGAACTTATGTAAACAAATCTAGAGTTAAATTCCTGCAACACACTCCGAAAAAGTTGGAACAGAGATGAAAAAAAGTTGATTAGCAGGTTAATTGGTAACAGGCAAGTATCATAATTTGGTTTAAAAGGAGCATCCACCAAGGTTCAGTCTTGTGCCCTTTTACCTTGAGCACCTTATAATACAGCCTGCAATTAACAGGATAAATCTGTTAGCATGTGCTAATGAAATCACGTTTTTTTCTCTTTAATTACACAATAAGAAAAAAGTGAAGTATTTTTTCCCAAAACTTAGGGGTAACCCTTATGGTAAGGGTACATGAATTATCATGAATTCATACATCAAAATTACAAACTCATGCATGTAATATTACATGAACTATCAGGACTTCAAAAAAATAACAGTATCTCATGAATAATAGAATAATGCTACAGCTAATGTATCTGAATCATCATGACTTCTGAGTTATTTATGATGTTCATGTCTTCTTCATAGTCACAGTGGTGCAATAACATGCTCATTCTTTCACACGTTCTGCACACATTTCTGTTACATTTTTAATAAAGTCAGTCTTTCTGTCTATTTAGACATCAAGTATTTGGAAAAGTAACAAATGTAGATGATAACTGGGGGCTCAATCATTTTACTTTATGCTGGACAAAATCTTAGTTTGTGGGGATTCTTTGAGAGAGTAATACAAAAGTAACTAGTTCCTGCATTAGAAAGGAATAATATATATAAGTACATAATGTATATATGTATATATTTAAGGTCAGCTCTGCACTATTACTTTAATTATTTTATTATTAATACTTAAATTTAGATATTTCTTTAATACCATATTTACCTTTGTTATTACTTTATTGTTACTGTATTATTCACATATTCCTATCATTTTGTATTGTGTTCTTTTGTGTTACTGATATTCTCCTTATGTTACAAATGAATTTCCCCCTTGGTGATCATTAAATTGTTATCTTATCTTATAGTTTAAAATATTACTTTTAATAAACACTAATAAGTAGTATGTAATGCATTACTTTTGACAAGTGACTACCCAAACACTACATAAGGATCCACTATGTTGAACACATATAAGAGTAAAGTTACTAAAGGACAGAGACTTGGCAGCAGATTTCTATCAAGAAAACCAGCAAGAGGAGCTGACACAGGTGACAGGGAAACAACAGCTGATAAATACCAGGTACCAGGCAGGCTCTCCTCCATCTGACCCATCATCATTCCACACTGTGGCTCATTCATACTTCAACTTCATATTCTAGAACCCAGCAGTTCATCACTGCAACACAATTATTAGTAATCTGTGAAATAAGAGCACTCCTCACAAACATACAGTCATCCTTTTAAACCCTGGTGATTTCACAGTTCATGGACAATTAACTAATAAAGTTGTGTCTTTGATTTGACTTACTGCTTGATTTAAAACTTTGCTACTTATCTATGAACCGTAGCTTTGCACTTCTATTGCTCTGTCATGTCTTTAGAGTGTTCAGTATTTGTAATAAATGTGTGTAATCAAATTGAACTTGTCTGTGTTTACTTGTGCTTGCATCTCAGTTGTTTCATCTTGCAAACAATTATTAAGATTAATTAAAGAGACTTGCTTCCACAAAATTAACAGGAATAACACATATAATGACTCCCTCTCTAGTTTTCACTTAGGAAAACAAGACAGACTGTTCATTCATTGACATTACTTATCAAATCAGACTAATCTGATCTTTATACACTTTACCATATGTATACATGCATGTACCATATGTAACGATTCATATCAGTTATATGCAGTATGTTTTTTTGTAATTCCTTCTCTTAATCATGTGCAGCACATATTCTTACATTCTGTAGTCCTACTGTATGATCTATGAGCAAAAAGAGAATTTTAAATATTGTCTGGTTGTAGATTGTGGACTTCTTTAATGTTCTACTGACAAACACACAGATCTCATAATATCACTTTGTAAAATGTTTTAGCAAACAGTTTCCTATTTAGACATCAGACAGACAGTATAGTAGAGCAAACATTTTACTTATTTTCATGTGTAAATCTGTTAATTAGATGAGAAGTTTGTTGAGACTTGTTTGTAGCAGTGCTGCTGTGTCATGGTCAATGTTAGAGTTTAGACTGTGTGCTAGTGTGAACGGTAGTGTGACTTGGCTGCTCTTGTTATACAGGGGCAGAGAGCGTTTATGCCACGGAAACCAGATGAATATAAATGTTCTGTTTTCTCCAAAACTACAGTTGTTGGTTGGTGTGGTTGGTGGTTGAAAACAAATTGACAGTCCTGACATACTGATGATACTTTTTTCTATACTATGCAAGCATCAGATGCACTGCATTTATTGCATAGAAAAGGGGAGGTGCAAGCAGACGGACAGAGTCTGGTAATGCCAAGGAAACAAAAAAGTCTTCGTGATATAGTACAGTTTCAGCTTACATACTGAGTAATCAGGTTTTAGGATTTAGAGAATTCACCAGGCAAGTTCAGATTAAAAGTTTAAGAATGTATTGTTTTACATGAAATGTGATTTATGGACGATGAAAGCAATGAGAAAAGGAAACTGGTCTGGGAGTCGCTCTGAAGGAAAGAAGGGGATGATGGGAAGTGGAGTCCAGGGATGAACAAGTGACACTAGAGCTTTTAGAGAGAAGAGGTTAACAAGCACAATACTCTGGGTGAGTAGACAAAGGGAGACTAAACAGCAGGGGATGACATGAATTATCTAGGGAGAGTTTGACAAACAGGGGGATAGGCAGAGACAGGGTCAGGAGAAAACAGAGTCGATACCAGGAAATACTGCCGAACTGATTGCCAAATCCAATATCCACAATCCAGAATACAAAAATCAAACGAACAGGGCCAGGAGAGACAACAATATCAGAAGACACATGTTCACTTACAGAATCTGCAGGGCAGAAGACAGGTCATAGACAGGAAACAGGTTCAGTGTAGGAAACAGGTTTGATGTGGGAAACAGGTCTGAAGCAGGAAAGAGGTCAAAGTCAGGAATCAGGTCCAAGGTCAGAGATGATCAGAAAACACTCAAGGTACCAGAGGTCAGGGGTGAAGAGCAGGGTCAGGTCCGAAAATAGGTTCATACACAGGGTTTGGTCCAAAAATCAATCACTGGAAAGTTTCTCTCTGAAAGTTGGGAAGCAGAGTGAGGGGAGAGAAATGAACAGGAAATGATCATATTAGGCACAGAACAGACAGCCAGGCCGGAGGCCGTGACAAACAGTTATGTGTTACTTAGTAACATTGAAGAATGTACATGGTAAAAGTTTTTGTTGAGTTCACAGAAAAGGGAAAAATCTATTATAAAGTATACTGTAAAAGCCTATTACCAAGGAGACAAACAAGACTTCCTTTTACAGTACAGTTTCTTGCTTACTTACCAAGTAAATTGTAAAAACATGGTTCTGTATTTGGTAATTGTGAGGGAAGGAATACCCCGAGGTATTGTTTAAAATATTAAGTGGGTCTGCCATAACTTTTAAAGGACAGGAAGCTGTGCAGGTTTACCACCTGCTGTTAGGTATGTTTTAATTCAACCATAAGAAATTGTCAATTGTTTTTATCTTGTACTAATTGTACTTTGTCTCGTTTACAGGCAAGGCAAAGACTACAGTTTAGTTTAGTATTGTTTTAGGCTCATTTGAATGTTTTTATATAGTTTTAGTGGTTCAGTTGTTTGGTTTTAATGGTTTTTAAACTGTCCTACATATTAGTAGTTGTGGGGTATGTTCATTCCCCCAAGATTACACTAGTATTTACTGTACCATGACACCAGAGGAGAAATGTTTCTGCAGGGATTGTTACCAATTAAGTATAAGGTAAATGATTAAATAAATCCTATATAAATAGGTAACCATGAACAATAACTATGAGAAAATGTAATTTCTGTTTTGATTGTACATAATTCAACCTGCGTTATTACCTTGTGTAACTACAATTGTAAATTCAGCTGATGAAAAATGGAAGATGTGGCTGAGTTGGTTGTGTACTGTCCTAGGAAGTACACAGTTATATTTGAGTTATTGCCAACCTAAACTACTCACAACTAAAAGACTTGAGTTAATGGGTAACAGTGGAGGTTTTTCCAAGCATTTCAGGTGTAGCTGCACTGTATGTACCAACCATTACACATGGTAATTACTCATTACAGTACCATCAATTCCCTTATATTTGCCAGGTAAATGCTTCGTAGCAAGGGGGCTGTAAAAGTAAGAGTTACTTATCCATCATCAACAGGAAGAATGATTACAGCAAGAACAACCTGTTTCACTGTTGAAAAATGAAAAAAAAAATCTATCCTTTAAACTGAGAAGCTAGCACAATGACTTTGACAATGTTGTGACAATGTTAAGCTTGACTTATATTGTACTTCTGTGTCAAATCTATTGCATAGGTATGTTGTAGGCACCACTTAGCTCTGTACCCTACACTGTAGCTGCTGTAGCCCAGAAATGTAACTGACTGCAACTGATTGGTCCATAGTGGACGTACAGTCAACATCCTTTGACATCTTCTCTCTTTGCTGCAATGCAATAATTTCAGTAGAAGCAACTGCTATTCAGTATTTGTTAGTTTCAACTCCGACATGATCCACTCAGTCACCATTGTTTGTAGAACTTTAAAATAACTCAACTCAGTAGCAAAGAAGCTCAACGCAGTGCCAGAGTGCCAGTACGCAGAAACCCCACTGCCAACCAGTGGTTTGCAGGAGTAATTGCAAACAAGGATAAATGTTGACAGTGGTGTAGGCTCTACATAGATTGAACCCAGTAGCATAAATCAAGCTTTAGTGATTGTGGCAGCAGGGACAACTAGAATGGAAAAGTGAAAGAGTTCAATCACTGAGTTATTGTGTCTGCTTGCCAAGTCTAAAATGATTCACCCTTACAACAAGGAGCTCTGCCTGTCCTGACTGATCAGATTTGTTACTGCTCTTCACCAGTAGTATGTTTCATCTCTATGTACGGCAGCGTGTGCACTGTTGAGATCCATTTCTTTGTATTTGGGTCAGGACTGCCACAATAAGGTCATTATACAGACTTCCTGAAATCACTTGCAAAAATGATGAAAGACAAGGAGGGTTTCCACTCGATAACAGGGTTCCTCTAATGTAATCTGGGCCACAGATGGAATTCAGGTCTCCCTTCTAGCGCAGCGTGATGACAGGACAACACACCGCAATCACAAATACACCCACTCACTAAACATTAAGTGGTCTGCAATCCCAAACATATCATCACAAACATCATGGTAGAGTACCCAGGCATAGATAACTCATTCATTTTTCAACACAGCAGGGTGTGCACACAGCTGCCACCAGATGTGGCTGTAAGTAGATTTTGGGGGAAGTGTTGGTATTCAGTAATTTGTGCAAAAACTTGATTTCACTTCCTCAAGTGACATTGTGCATTGGCAGTTTGTATATCCTGTAAGTGTGAGAGATTCAATCTGGCACTCTGCAGCTGATGAGCTCTGGTCAGGAGGGTGTGGAGCGGAACAATAATGATCAAGACCTCACTGATGAAGAAGCATTTCAGCATGAATGGGACATGAAGAGAGGTCATCAAAAATCATTTCATATAAAACCAGACTGAATAAAAACACGGCTATCAGGAGAACTTTGATTTCTCATAATGGGAAAGGAAATGGGCCATTCAGCCTCATTAAATCAGCCCAAACGGCGCATTAAGAAAACAGATTTTTCACTCTTGTAAAAATGTCTCACTGTTTGGATGCTAACATTATTTCCAATCAACAGATCAGTGATGCTTGTGAAATGACATTTTGATTACTGATTTTGATTATATTGCAGTTGAACATTTTGTAATTTCAAATAGCCTAAATTATGAGTGATGGAGATGAGGCTCAGTGGAAAGGTACAATAAGTTAGAGCTCTAGCATTTTATTGATTAAATCACTGAAAATGAACCTAGTTTGAGGCTGGGTGTCACACACAGACTGTTATTGTGTGATTCTGGATAATGATCCTCAAGATGTGTTCTACCGTTGGTTTTTTATTGTATACTAAAACACACGTGAAAACTATTGGTTTTGAAAACTAAAACAAAGTGAAACAATGAATGTTTAAAAAAAAACTAAAATAAAATAAGAAAAGACCAAAAAATAATTTTCATTATCTTTCTGCTTCACTCAAGACGCTGACGCTGCTGTTCTGCCAAGCAGCCTCCAACCTTGAGATGGCGATGTAGCACCTAAGGAACTACAGCTTATGCATTATTGTGTGAAGAAGTAAGGTTACACTGACTGGTTAAAAATATGAGACTATTTCCAATGTAATTGTGAAACCTGTACAAGCTGATATAGTTCCAGGTAACAGCACCTGTTTCTTAGAAATAAATTTTCTGTCAAAGGGAAGAAATCTTAATGGAAAAAGATGCAGAGAGAGAAGGAGCTACAAAAAAGTGTCAGGCAAATCCAACAAGCAATAGACCAGAGCAAAAGGTCAGAGTGAAGGAGCAGCTCCAGTGAAAAACCAGTCAAAGTAACTCATCGTGGATTCATTCAAGATTTCAAAGTATTTTATGATGCACTTGACCCAAAAAAGAATTGAGAACATTTTATTAAGTTATTTTATAATTAGACAACAAGTTCTCCAACTTAAATATAGGTTGTTTGTTCCTGACCTAATCATATGACCAAAGTACACAGTTTGTTTGTAAGAGTGTGCCCACGTACAGAGGCAGACGTTTGTTGAAACTGTGAGGTGCTAAACAAAGTGATTTGGTTGGGATTGGACATAGAAACGTGTGGGTGAGTCTCCTGTGTGAAAGTCCTGAGTTTTGCTGTAAGTTTGTCATCATCGGCAAGACATTAGATGTTAAATCCCTTGGCCTGACACATGTCTGCTGTCAGTGACTGTATGTCTTATTTGTTTTACTGTATTTCTTATTCAAACTTCATGTATGTTTTGATGGAAAACAAAGACATTTCTGAGCCAAAACTTTAGAATGTCTCCATTACTGACATATATCATTACACATAAGATAGGATAAGATAACACTATATTGGTAACGAGGATTTTTGTCATTTTATGTCAAATATAACCTGAGCAGCTCAAGTGTCCGACCCCACAAAATCCAGAGGAAAGAGACAAGAGTTCCTTGCTGAGAACTGTCGCAGCAGAGTAAAAGTAAAGAAGGATTGGCATTTGATCGGCTTTCTTTTAGTCCATATAATATGCTTGAATAGGTGCTGATATTCATCGTTAGGCTTGGCTCAGGACGTCTCTGTTAAAGAGTTTTATAATGTATATTCTAGTAGGTGGGTGGCACAGTGGAACAATGGTTAGCACTCTTGACTCTCAGCGAGAAGGTTGTGTGCAGGTGTCCTCTAGGTAGTAATTGGTGAATGTGAGTGGGGATGGTTGTCTCTGTCTATGTGTAGCCCTACATTAGTTGGTCAATCCTTCCAAGATATACTTTCCTCTTGCCCAGTGTCACCTGGCTCCAGCATCCCTGTGATGCTTTTCTGTTTCTCTTTTTTTTTTGTTTAAATACAACTGCGTAGTCAGTGTCTGATCATTTTTACAGAGATAAATAATTCAAGTGATTTATGCTTATACATGTATTAGTAGAAGCATCTTCTTCAGTTTCAGTTGGTTCTTTGATGTTTGCATAAGTAATAAGTTACTGCAAATCAATATCAAGCAGGAACAAGCTATTTCTGCCTGGAAAAACTGTTCAAGATTTAGAGAGACGCTTATTTAACTTCTGAGAATGGCATCTACTTGCTCTTTAGCTAGCTTTAAAATATTCATAAATTAACACCTTGTATCTTGTTTGTTTGACTGTGTTGTGATCCATATTTTAATCTTCTTGGATCAAAATACTAGGTGTAATGGGATGTTGATCTGTATTTCAATCACAATGTGTTCTACATACATTTCCACCTTGGATTAAATGTGTTCCTTCTTCATCCAGTGAATGTATTAGGTACAGTATATGTTAATACAAGATGTAAATGGGGCCTCTGTCCCTCTTTCAGCTTCACTCACTCCTAGCCTCTGGTCCCAGCTCTCTTGGTAACTGTGTGAAACTTGCATTCCTGGTCTTCTCGGTGACTAACATATCTTCAGGCAGTCCGTTAATTACAGACACACTGGTCTCCTATGGCTCTCAAAAACCAGGCTGAGAGGGATGAAAGAGAGGAGGGGAGCAGAATCCCAGCTTGGAACAGAGAACAAATTCCTGCAGCTCAGACTACCACAGGCTACCAGCCTTCCTCTACTAACAGCTACAGCAGTGACGTGACCTCAGAATAGACCAGACTGTGTCAGGTCCGCATCACATGAGTATCACAAACTGCAGCTGCACCACAGTCACACATTAGACACTTAAAATTATTTTGTCTTTATCCCTACCAAAGATAAATAACCTTGTGAAGTTGCCTTTGCAGAAAATGATTTCTTCTTGTTTAAGATTATTTTAAATTTACTTTTTTAGCTCAGTATCACAAATCACATGTTTGCCTCACAGGGCTTTACAGTCTGTACACTGCCACCCTCTATCCACAGACCCTCAGATAGGGTGGAAACAAAATTATTTCACCTTTAACAGGGAAACAAACAGAAGAAACGTTAGGAAGAGCAACAGAGAAGGGCTCTTCTTCCAGGACTGTTACTCCCTCCTTAACACCCCATCAGCATCTCCAGAGTCATCCCAAAGCCCCCACTGAAAAGCAGAAAAAATGAAAATCAGTATCAGCACAGTATGCACATACAGTATGTTTCCACCATGTGTGGGTAAAGGCATGCTTCTCAACCGTAACAGCTGCCGAGAAGTCGAACCAGTGATGGTGAGATACTGTATGTTGTTCAGTTTGCGACCCAAGGCAACCACAAAGGTGTCTGGGCAGTCCAGCCTGTCATGGAGCAGCCACTGTGCAATAAATGCGTATTTATTATGTGAGTGAGAGTGTGGGTCAGCTGTGTTGCTGAAGATGATTTAAGCACTTTCTTTGTCCCAACATATGCATCAGCCCTCATGGAGTTTCTGAGAGGGCTGCTGCAGGCCACCAGAGGCTCTAACAGAGAGCAGCGCTGTCTTAATCCCCAGTGCACCCACTCCATGGAAGAGCTGCCTGAACCTACTCATTCACAAAATGTCAAAACCTGAACCAGTAATGTTTTACTAAATAAAATCCCAGAGCTATGCAGAGAAGAACTAACTGGAATGAGATGTGTTTCAAAATACATAAATTTGTCTGTGGGTAAACTTGTCTCTGAGAAATTGTGTGCAACTAATGTGAAACATATTTTTTACACCAACATTTTTTTTTTTTTGCAGTGTACAGAAACAACCACACATCACAATGCTGGGAAAATTTGGCCTGGGAGTGTTGACACTTTTTCACTGAGATCCTGTGGATCATGCGCAGCTGCAGACTGTTCCTGAGGTGTGAATTAGATTTAGCTGGAATGTTCTCTCATTTGTTAAACGGGACACTTCCCACCCTGGATGCTCCTGTATATTTAGGTGTGAAAATCTGATGTGGCATTTATGTGTTATTTATATATTTATTTAGTTAGTTCATATTTGCTAGATGACTGCACACGCTTGGAGTCACCTTCCTTGATGTTGGAGGCAGAGGGTTTGTGTTCAGCATTTTTTTTTCTTTCAGGCAGTGATTATTGGAAGGACAACACAGGCACCGGGGTATAGGACAGAAGAGAAGAGCTCGCTTTTATTAGCTTTGCTATTGATCATGCTTACGATAACATGGCCAAGAGAAAAAGGAATACGATACATCCCACTGCATTCTGTGGTCATTTTCACAGTCACATTGTGGCAGTTCATATATTATGTCTGAACCACAGCAGGACTAGAAGGGTGTTTGATAGACAAGGAGGCAGATTGTAACTGTCAAGTGGCCTGGCTCAATGTGGTCAGTGCCCTGTGCGGGTCAAGCAGGTTCTTCCAAACCAACATCTCTATAAACATGGATGGATTAATGAATCCTGAAATCTAATTAGATCTTAGGTTTAGACATGAAAGACTTTCATCCTAGACGACAGGATGTGAGTATTAGCAGCAGTAGTAGCAGTAACTTTGATTGGTTCAAATGAAGGAGACATTATGTGATGTAGCGTATAGAGTTCTGGACATCACGTGACTACTTCTGTTTATGCCGCCATGTTGGCATGGAACAACATAAGTGAAGCTGGATGGTGCTAGTATGGATTTCAATCACTTTAATTCCAAATAAACTGAACACTATGTTGCAAAACTAATAAAAACATCAAATCAACTAATAAAACATGTATTAAACAATTTTGACTCTTCCAATGCTCCTGGAGTCTTTTTGAGACATAGTTAAACAACCAGGAATGAACAGTGTTACGGACCTGTAGCCCCCGCTTGTGCCTCTATCACCTCACACTGGAGTCACAGAGACAAGGCACAGATAAACCAAAAAATCAATATACGGTGACATTTTCTAAATCTGGAGAGTCATTTGACAACACTCAACCAAACTCTGAAGGTATTTTCCAAATCCTCACAGACTCCTTTAGACAACTGGATTCTGTAATTAAAAAATATGGTCTATTAATCACTGATTTGACCACGCAAATGTGGCAGCTCACTTGACTGCAGTAGTGGATTACACTCTACACAGTCTAATCGTACATCCAGATGTAAAAGGGGGGAGACAACAGCTGTATCCAAAATCACCCCCTCTTCACTATATATTGCACTATATAGGGTGTTTGCCATTTTGTAGAATTGTACAAGTGTTGGTTTTGTTCAACTTTATTTATATAGCACCAAATCACAACAGAGTCATCTCAAGGCACTTTACAGTGTAAAGTTTAAGACCTTACACAGAATACAGAAACTATATACAGAATATTGTAGAAAACCCAACAATCCCACTTGATGGGCAAAAACTAGGCAACAGTGGAGAGGAAAAACTCCCTTTAACGGAAGAAACCTCCAGCAGAACCAGGCTCAGGGTGGGCGGCC
>JAUMHL010000002.1:350557-365191 GCA_032362345.1 Sandelia bainsii | reverse complement strand
AAAAACTCCCTTTAACGGAAGAAACCTCCAGCAGAACCAGGCTCAGGGTGGACGGCCATCTGCCTCGACCGGTTGGGGTGAGTGGAAAGAGGAGAGAAAAAGAACAGCAGGTAACAGAGATCAGAGAGTTTTTTGAATCTTGAATGAAACCAGCAGCAAGCTGTGATTCACTGTGCTCTCTGACACCTTTCATCACATCAGATCACAGTTATCATTTACTCCCAAAGAGGATCAGCGAGCCTTTGGCATCCATGACCCTGTCACCAGTTCACTGCTTGTACTTCCTTGTATCACTTTTGTTAGGTACTGATCACTGAATACTGGGAACACCTTACAAGAGTTGCTCAGATGTTTCCCATTGTTCCCGCTTCCAACACATAAACTGCTGTCTATGTATCCCACCACTTAACAGGTGCCATTATATTGAGATAAGTGGAATGTGTTTTATTCACCTTACCTGTCAGTGTACATTGATTAGTCAACGTTAAAACCAGTGAGACCCAGCAAATGCACAGTTCATTCCACAAAAACAAGATGGTCATATTTGAACCCATAAAGGAACTTGTTTAGTGTTTTAAACATTTGATATCGATTAACTGTCACAGTTAATTGCAACAGACCCACTGATGAACATGTCTGGATTTCCTTTTTATCATGTTCAATCAAATTTAGTTTCAAAATCAAAAATCTCACACAATCATCCACACATCATAAATTGTTCTGTGCTGCCTGAAGCAGTCTGGTAAAACACCGGCTTCTGTGATGGACGTGAGACAAGTATCAGCAAAGCAGAGACTTACTGTTGAGGTTGGCTGTGCCGGGTACATTAATTAATTGTGATATGTTTAGATTGGAAAACAAATGAGTTTTTAACATTTCATCACTACAATCAATGGGATTCATTGTTGAATTCATAACTGGGCAAGTGCACCTAAATGTTTAATTAACAACTATGATGTAAAAACACTCATAATGTATTTGTTTTAACAGTAAAGAGATGTAGAGTCATATTTAGGGGGAGGAACTGTGTCTCAGTGTAAAAGTAAATTTCTCATGAAATCTAATGGCTGTCAATGACCTGACTCATGCTTCAGCCCACTCTATAAAAAAGTCAGCATGGTGTAAACAGTGTCTTTGTTGGAAGCTGATGACAAATACAGCACGATAACTGGGGTGATGACTCATGAAGCCAATCAAACTACTGTCAATGTGTAAATGGTTATAATAACAAAGCATGAACATGTGCACTTATGTCTACACTCCTTTCAAGTGAGTACTGATCATCTTTTTGTGGCGTACTCATAATCACTCTTCTTTGTGCTCAAATCTAAAAAGTGAAAATATGTGAAATTTGGAACTTTTGCAAGGCTTCCCACCATATCTCACAGCCTTCTTAAACAGAGACAGAAACGATGAATTTAATCTGGCTTATTAGAGCTGAGCAGTGTTTAGTGTATTTCACCTTTAACCTTAAATCATATGCAGGCTGAAAGGAGCACTGTTAGGACAAAAAGACCTGATTGTGCAGGGCTCCTCTTCTCAGGTGAGGAAAGTCACGGTTTATTTGCAGAAATGCTGTCTCTCACTCTCTCTACCTTTCTGCAGGTATCCCCAGCATCAGAGCTGTATGTTTCCAGTGAGCAGTTACTGGCCCAACCAACCTGTCCAGTGCCTACACTGCTGCTTGTTGTTGTTGTTCTCTCTCCTCTTTCCACTCACCCAACCAGTTGAGGCAGATGGCTGCCCACCCTGGGCCTGGTATGCTGGAGGTTTGCCTTTTTATCTGCTCTGTTGCCTAGTGCTGCTCAAATGGGATTGTTGAGTTTTCTACATAATTCTATGTATAGTTCTATTGTGTAAGATCTTGAATCTTACACTGTGAAGTGCCTTGAGATGACTTGTTGTGATTTGGCGCTTTATATAAATAAATTGAATTGAAATAGGAGAACATGAGTACATTGATACATCAAAGCAATCTTGAGGCCATTAGCATAAAGTTATTTTGCCAGCAGTGTTTGGCTTTTCCATCTTTAAGTTACCTTTGTTTTACAGATCTTCTCAAACCAAGTCTCCAATGCTGCTGGACAAACAAGTTACAGTACACAAATATTTGGGCAGGCTGACAAGCTATACCCACAGAAATACAGCAATAGTCTAAATGAAACTCTGAGATATACACCAAGTTATACAGAACTATCTACTTGAAACATGCTCAACATACTGTGGCTGTTTTCATAATAATGTACATCAGTAGTACAATAATTTTTGGAATATTGTTTTAGTAGAGATATGCGCCACAACTTACCTTAGCGTGGAGAGATGCTGTCACAGACTTAAGAACAGCACAGGCAGCATAGTTAAGGTTTTAGAGCAATGTGCCCAATGCAAGCTCAAACCATGTGTGTTACATACTGAGGAGAAATCCAGGTGTCTTTATCCGATTTCTCATAATCAGATAACTGCCGTTATCAGGCTGTATCAGATAACTGCCGTTATCTGATACAGCCTATCAGATTATGCTGTTTACATGATCACTTAATAATCTGATAACTCCAGAAATCGGATAATGATCAGATTTTTAGTGTGCATGTAACCGGGCCCAGTGACACAGTATCAGTATTTGATGCCCAGGTAGATTTCGAATTCCATTGCTACAACTAGCTTGATTTCCAAGAGTTGCTACTTGTATTGCATGTTTCAATAGTGTGTAGAGTGATTTGGTAATTCTTCACAGTGGTGCATTCACATTCAGAAGTGAAAGACTTTCTCCATTCAGCTGCAATGTTAAGAAACTCAGCTGGGAATATACTGTCAATACTTACCACACATGAGTAAATACATTCTTATAATTAATAATACTAAGTTATCATTTACAGCAAATGTAAGGTCATTTGGTTTAAACATGCAGAATCTATGGTATGATTCTTTATGGACATGGGCTTTTGGTGATTTAGTTGGCTAAATCACAGCCATGCAAATACCTGAAAGTTATGCACATTAACAGTCAGTAAATTGAGCCTACAAAGGCATTTTCACACCATATAACTGGAACCCTACTCTGCACTCCCCCCATCTTCTTTTAAAATGTCCTTTATTGACAGTTGGTCCATCATGTAAACAGAGCCCTGCTGTACCCAGGGCAGTCCAGTTGAAGAGCTGCCATTTCCCCCACTCACTGTCCACAGATAAATTACACACCACAGCCATCTTCTCACACATCCAAACACTTAAACTGTACCACACACTGCTTCAGATGACTAAGCTACCTGCTTTCTCGCTATTAAAAAGACAGAGAGTGATAGAGACGGAGACTAAAGGTGATTCATACTGCTTATTTTACAGTACGCACTGACATTTATATAAGTGGTGTAAGTTATGTAAATGTTATTACCAGAGCCTGTGTCTAAGGGAGAAAGTACTTTTTTATATTGCCTTAAATTACCTAGTTTGTATGATTCTATTAAATGCTCTCATTTGTCTTCAACATCAGCACAGTGGAGGGAAATAATTTCAGTTTACATTCGACAGTTACTCGCACTGCAATCCTTAAATGGCCTCTACATTCAAAGATTTTCATCATTTTTAGAAGCAGCAGTGTGGCTGTAAACTGCAGCTGAGATAATTACTGAAATATGATTGAAAAGAGTATCTGCTGTGGTAAACTTAAAGGGACTGTGCTGAATGTGTGGATGAATCTTTTGACCCTCTGTCTCACTGTCTAATGCCCAAACGTCCCATCAAAATGATAAATGGTGCAACAACTCTCCCAGAAGTCATTTACAAGAGGAGACAACAAAGTGGAACGAGAGGAAGACAAAATCTAAAGTTGAGCTTGTTCAGATAAAATGGTGGTTGAGTTCTGTGTCCTCCAGTGATACCGAGCGTGACAGTCAGGTCCTCCCTTGACACAATTTAACATCACGGGTCATTAACAGGTACAAATGTCAGGGTGACCATGGTGTCCTCTCTACCACTGACCTGCCTGTGAGATTCCTGTCAACCCCATCTGTCATCTACATCATTTGATTATGACAGACCCCCCGCAAAGAGAGATAGAGATAGAAAAGAGGCCTCTCAAAGACAGACTTAAAAGGAGATGCCCCCAAGCTTAGTGGAGACGGTATTAGGAAGCACTGCTTAATTATGAGAGCAAACCTTTGCGGATGGCCCCGAGACATTCATTTTAGGAATTAATTTGGCACATAAAGAGATCATCAAATCTAAACATCCCTATGGCGTAGGAGGTCTTATCCACACAGCAGGCGGATATTAGCCCAGGCTTTTCATTTCAACACATTTTGGTGATGGATATCAGTCTACAAAATCAAAGACTGATCATAGGAACTCTGAATTCATGAAAGATGAGAAAGAACATACTAAAGCCCTAAAGGTACGTGGACAACCAAATAAAATGCAATTTTACATGAACAAAAATGGCCACAAATACTTTCATAAAGAACGTATCATTTCAATGCAGAGATCTTGCAGTACAACATTCAGTTTTGTGACTGCAGTGGGTTTTTTTATAGTTGGGTTCAGGCACCAGACACTGGGCGAAGGTCAAGGAAAGATTGTGTTCTGGTTTAATAAATCCAAATTAACAGTCACTTCATACCCAACATCTTTGTTAAAAAAAAACATGATCTTTCTCTAACCCAACCAAAATGCTTTTATTTTCTGAACACTACCTGGCACAGTGTCTGTTAGTCCTGCCCCCTCCATCCACCCCAACGGCCTCCTTGCAACTCGCTTTTCCTTAATAAATGTAGCTTCATTAATTGAAAAAATATGTTGGGGGTGGAAAAAGTCATTAGTTTTACAGCTATTTGATCAACGGTTAATAATTGTTGAGCAGCCTGTTTCACATAACACACTGACAGGGGGACAAACTACAATGAAATTAAATACAGACTAAACCAGCAGTAGGTCCAAAAAAGATTGAGTTACCCACTCATAAAGTGTCTCTCTGTATCTGTATCTGTCTGTGTCTCTGTGTATTATTATAACCTTGTCCAGTGACAGGTCGATGATGCAGGTACAGGCTTGGATCAGAGACTGATTAACTTATATACTGTATATTTTGGAAAACAACAATCAAAGAACAATATGAGGATCTCCTGAACCAACCAACATATCCTGTGTGGCAGATGCAGAGTTTGGGGGCAGCCTCATCTGTCTCTATGGCAGAGGTCTCTGAGGTATCAAAAAGCTCATCATCAGTAAGGCGCCATGAGTGGATGAGATTCATTCTGAGATGTTGGTGGGTTTTTGACCGTGGGCTTTCTTGTCGGAAGTGCTGCTGGAGTATGGGGTACCAGGGTCATTGGTAGAAGTCATCCTGTCCACAAAAAAAAAAGTTGTGTGATTGTTCTCGGCAGGAAGTTAAACACAGTCCCAGTTGGCACTGGCTTCTGCCAGGGTTATTTAATCATTCACATTGTTATACCTTCACATCACATATAGCAACAGCTATTATTTATTTTTGTTACTGTTACTTATTAGGATTGGAGGGTGTTGTAGGCGATTTTTACATGTGACCATTTGAATCTCCTCAAAATGGTGCTGGGTTAAGCTTTGACATCCCGTTTGGTCTATACAGTTCCTTCAGCCTTGTACATTTTGCTCATATACCCGCTGGGAGGAACAAAGACAAGGAAGAGTTGTAAGTGAGGGAAGCAAGAAGCCACATTACCCAGATGGAAAGCAGCCAACGTCTTAGCTCCACTCTCTGACAAAACCAGAGACAAAGAGAGAGAGGCAACTTGAGACTGTCACATTGTGAACTTTTCACATAAAAATCCATCAAGGAAAGCAAGAAAATATGTCATCTGAACTGCTGGGGGGGCTTTATTGTGAAACATCTGTGCAGGAAATACTTTAACTTTAGTTAGCGGTAGTTTAAAAACAATTAGGAAAAGCAAAGTGGAAGCAACTGGAAATAATTATTGAAAAAATAGTATTTGTGTCAAAAAGAGAAATTAAGTGCAACAGAGTGATGAATCTAACATTCATCACTTACAATTTACATTACCCAAACTTTTATTTACCATATTATCTGCATCTATTATTTTCCTTAAAAAAAAAAACTTTTTGGGATGTTCTTGAGGAAGAAATTTAATTCTTCCTGCCACTGTGAAACTGCAAGTAACCTTGGAACAGTGAGCAGTAACTGTGCCCTGTGCATAGAATTTACTTAACTTCACCATGATGAATAACTGCAAATAACTAAAACAGCTACTTTGATTAACTCTGCTGGAGAAGAAAATCAAGAAAAGATGACCGGTACACATGCTGAGAATGTTCACAGTAACAGAATGTGAGGCTACAGGGAGTCAGTATGGAGGTAGTGGTGTGTGTGTGTGCACGTGTGTGTGTGTGTGTGTGTGTGTGTGTGTATTGCTTTCACCTGAAGCTTAATCAACCTGCTTCTGACTAATGACCAATGACAGAGCCAAGCATATCATTCACTGCCAATGTGAGGAGACAAATGCACACACACAAACACACACTCAGTGTTGCCTCAGAACTGGGGTCATCTCTGTGTACATGCATGATTCAGCATATTAGTGTGTGTGTGATGTGGAGTATGTCTTCCGGCAAATAACACAAAATACCACAGAAGAAGTCCAATACCAAGTCTCTCTGAGTCACTGAAACACTGACACCATGTCTCCTGTTAGAATTCAGCACAGCTTTGCTAACACAAGCTGGTGCCTGTGAACCTCCACAGGATCTGACTGGACCTCGTGGGCTTTTGGTCTGGATTCAGAAAATCTTCCAATGTTTTGCTCCCCTTCAAAACTGGTTTGGAAATTTCAAATGAGTTGTAATGTATTATTAATATTTATTATTACTGATATTACTGTAATAGCTTGACTTTAGTTTGAAATCAGGAAAAGAGAAAAACTAAAAAAGACTGAAATAGATTTACTAACAGACAGGAACTTGTATTGCTGATTCATTTCACACAGAAAATCTGAGTTAGTGTTGAAGCACAGCTACAGTGTGTGGTGTGTGTGACAAAGTTCATTTAGCAAAAATTAACTCCAACTGAACAGACCAACTAACAAAGACAAACTGACCTGACAAACTGAACACAAAGAGGAACATATATAATGGCTCAGACCATTTACAACACACAGGGGAAACAAATACTAACAAAACCTACAAACGGCAGAACATAACAGTTAGTCTATCACTTGTGAATAATTGAACAATTAGTCAGAACAACTAAATCAAAAGACTGATATAATCTATAGAATTAACTAAATACCAGAAGCACAAATCTAAAATACCTTCTAAGATGGTAGACAATTGGTACAATCTGATTGGCCACTTTCTGTATTTAATCACTCTGCTCCCATGGGTGCATTCTTTGCCCAGGCCCAACAAGAATCACCAGCAGGAGTGGTACAGTCAGCACTGGTAAGTCAAAGAAAAAAAAAAGAACACAGGCAAAAAGAGTTGAACAAACTAAAGTGTGACTGTACAGGAGTGAACTAAATGTGCTCACTACAGATAGAAACTAATGTACTGTCAGTACAATAAATAAAACCCAAACTGTATTTTATTCTATAATTCACTAACACATCAACTTAATATAGTGTTTAAAGTCAAGACAACTTAAAGAAAATGAACTAAATATGAATAAAAAAACTAAAGTGTTCAATGGAAGAGGGTTACCAACATTCAAAAAAGGTGTGTGATGGTGTAAAACATTTTTGTTCAGAAAAGAGTTAAAAAAAATGTCAGTGTTCAAAACATCCAGCTAGTAGCTTCTCAGTTTTAGTCAGTACTGATGTGCTGTATTTGTATTTACTGGTCAAAATGAAAAACACAAGAAACGTGTGAGTCAGTAGGATACAGGTGTTCTTTCAGTGTATTAGATGCATATTAATGGACATTTAGTGTAGGCAAATATAAGGATTACTACAGACTAGAGAGATACCCAATACTGAAGAACTAAGATCAGGGACGAAAAGACTTAATCCACACATGTGTGTACTAGACAACAGGGGTATACCCAGTATACTATGTACAAAGTATAGCTTTGTATTGTATAAAACTGAAAATGTAAGCGAGAGGTGTTTCATGTTTTGCCTCTTGACTTTTGGTTTCATCATTTGCTTTCTAGATGAAAGGCTGGTCATCCACACAGGGGGGAACTCTGTTTGGCTCAGCTCTGCTGTTGTCTTTGGAGTCCATTAACCTCCCAATGAGCCTGTGAACAACTCCACAGTGTTTGTTTGCAGATACATTCTCAAAAAATATGTCACACCCACCTGACCTAAACTTGCCAGAGACATGTTGGTCCAAGTCTCTTACTAGCCTATTTACCACCAAATTGTCATTACTGCAACAGCCAAATATGGCAGCCAGAGAAAGCTGAATAACTGACAGTCACACCATGCATTACTAACAACTCACAATCACACCATGCACAGTGATCACAGATCTGCTCATTTCCATTCAAACCGAAGGCCATCTCTAGTGACTGATCCTCACAAGTTCTTCTAAGGTCAATGCTGAAGTCTGCCTACCTGACATTTATGTGACACCACAGCTATTTTGATCATCCTCCTGTCATTCCATGGATATTACAAGACATTCCAGACTTTACAATGGGCTACCAATATTAAATTGAGGAGGCAAGAAGTCTCAGAGATATATGTCTAGGATCAGAAATGGCAAAAGTCATTGTGTCCAAATGTCACCCAATGTTGTCTACACTGCCAGGCAACTGGGTGGTTTCATACCTTCCTCTCTTGTCTGAATAGGCTTGTTAGGGAGGCAATAAGGTGAGAATTGGATTTACTGCGTCAAATCACTCCCTCATCGTTCTGTATCAAAGGTGCCATTCCTGCATCAGGAGTCCCTCCATTGAGCCATCTTAAGTGATAGTATATTACTGTTTTCAAAGTTATATATCCAGTGTGTTATTCTGTACATCCTATCGGACGCCACTTTAAACATCACGCTGCTAATACCAGAATCTTAAATTGGTTAGCATCTTAAAGGAGAGCCATCTTAACATCAAATTATGTATAAACAGGGGTAGTGAGAGTAGGGAAAGGCAACGTCATGTTACTGTATCATAGCTCATGTGACTTCATTATATCAGACCTGAATTGTTTCTATTGAGTTTTTTTTTCTTCTCAGCTTATGTTTGCTCTTCTCCAGTGTAGATTTTTTTAATTAACTCACTTTTAGATTAGATTTTTTTAAATGCCCATTACAATGGACATCATTACTGAACAAAAGTAAAATGTCAAGAGGTCTTCTTATTGCAGAACTCATATATATGAATTAATCTGGAAGATTCTGAATAGAACAGAGTGATAAATACTTTTAAAGTCCTGTCTCATGTACAGTAGCTTCTTAGCCCTTAATGTCCTTTCATCCAAAGGCTTGCTTTGATGTTGAGGTTTTAATTTCAACATGGAGTTAGATTTAACTAATAATGGAACAAACCACATCTTCCTATGACGTTCTTCCTACGTTTTTCTTCCCAACAGTATTCAGTCCTTCCCTATAAATTAGGCCTCTTTTATTAATCTTCTGTCTGTCCCTCGATTCTTCTCTTCCCCTTCCTACATTTATTCCAACCTCCCTTCACCTCTGCTCCTTGATGTCTAATGCCTATCCTTGTCCTGCTCCTGTTTCATAAAGTCCTCTTTTTGTTTGACCATTTTATTTCACTGTGATCGACAGCCTACAACCCCTCCACATGTTGGAATTGAGTGTGTCCAACAATTTTCACAAACTTCTGACACAGAGAAATGTTTTCTGCAACATCAGGAGTGCTTTTGTAACGAGATTGTGGAAAAGTGTTCACCATTATCCAAGTTTCCACAATTCGGTGCATATTTCACGCATCAACTATTGCTATTATTTCTCACCGCAGGGACTGCACCTAATTTTGTTGTTCTTGTTACAATGACAATAAAGATATTCTGATTCTGATTCTGATTAAGTGTAGCAGCAATAAACCCTTTAAACTTTAGTTTGACACTACATCATACAATGTTTACTTCAAGCTCAAGTTGTATTACCTACATACCTATTTTTTAGCAATTCATTGTCCCTTCCACCCTCCACCTTTCCTCCATCCTTACTAATCCTCTATTCATCCTTCTCCAGCCTTCTTTTTCCTTTGTGTGTGTGTGTGTGTGTGTGTGGCACACTGTTGGCACACTGCCACCCCCTGAAGTAGCATCTTGTCTGGCAAGGGTCTCTGTGGTCAGCCAATCAAACATCCCACAGGTTAAAAGGGAAGAATGATATTAGTGTAAGACACTCATCATCGTGCTGGTCCATCTCCCCCAGAGCGACCACAGCTCTCATTTAGTGAGTGCGCGTGTGTCTATGGAGATGCCAAATAGAAAATTCATGCTGATCTGATTGTGCTCCTACGCCTTTGATGTTAACCATGATAACAAGTGCCAATTACAGGGACTCCCGTTTGGACAAAACCAGCATGTCAGCTGCATTTGCCCTGATGTCAGATTATGACAGATAATGACACATCTGTTTTCCTGCAGTATTCGCTGAAGTCTGTTCTCATCAATGCTAATACAGCATTCTAATTATTTACTGTAGGCTCTGGGTTATTCTTCTGTTCAGATCCAAATGACAGAGTTATAAAGGCGATAAGTGATTTCTAAATGAAAAAGCTGCTATCTTATGTAAGAAAGACAGTTCAGTAATTGGGCTAACTTTAGTCTTCAACTACTTTCCAGTGCGTCACTCTTTGTCACTGGGCTGGCAGGGCCCAATTCCAGAAAGCAAACCACTTGGCAAGCACCATTAGACCATATTAGGAAAGATTAAGGCCACCATTTCAACCGTTTAACTGAGGGGATGCCCACATGCCTCGGTTTTAATTTCTGATGACTGACTGACATTCTGCCTTTGGTAGGCAAGAGGGATTAGTCAAATGTTTCCACCCCGTTTCCCTCCTTCCTTCAATCCTGCCATCTCTTCTCTTCCCACCCCCTCCTTTTTAAGCCTAGCTCTGATTGGCTCTTCCCCCCTCACAGATGCTGCCCAGAGATAGCTGTCCAGCCACGCACAAGTTAGCTGGTTTTGAATATGCTCAAAGACATAAAAGTCTTCAGTACTAATCTGCTAGCCCTGATTCTCTTCTCTGCTCTCTTTTTGCTCTCTCTATCTCTGCTGTCTTTACAGTTCTCTGACTGTTTTCTTCATGCCCGTGAAGTGAAAGGGAAGGCATGATGTTTCGTGAATTATTCAGATCCAGGGAGCTAAAGCGGAGGCTGCTGCAGCGTACCAGGCCTGGCCCTTTGACTGGATCCCCACAGAGACATATTAAATCCAGCACAGCTGTCCTCCTTGCCACACACACACACACACACACACACACACACACACACACAAGGATGAATGCAAAAAATAAACATATAAATATGTGCAAAAACCTGTGAATTAATAATTAACACATACAAACACCACACAGTCGTATGAGTGATCACTTTTACATTAACATCATGGATGTAAGCTCCAACCTAATGGATATGTCCAGTATGTTGTTATGTAGCCATGTTTCAATGCTGCATTCATTCATCATTTCAACAACTCTAGCTGTGAATAAAATATAAATATAAATGTTACAGTTGAAGACAAGTAATGTGACACAAACACTGCAAGAGGCTGCTGCAACTGCACATACGGCAACCAAAACTAAAAAGTTTTTCATCAACACGCCCACTCACTCACAGTGAGCTGCTGCATTCACACATGAGCTCAGTTGGACACTACTCAGACTTTGTACTACAGGGCAAAGTCTGTTTAATATCTGGACTAACTGCTCTCATATTCAGCTACTCTGGGTCTAGATTAGTTCAGGGTTGCAGTCCATGTCTGACAACAGCTAATGAGTGTGTTCTAAAATGACCAATGTGACCAATAAACACTCTGTTTAGTTTGACTGCATGCACATAAGTCACAAAAGTCACATACTGAGAAATATGGAGAGATTGTTTAAATGGATTTTGATTGTGGTGAGAGGATTTTTAAGGCTTCATACTCCTAACAGTGAGGGTTGGTAATCACTTGCTCTTACGTAGTGTTTGAACAACATATTAGCATGAGTTATTGCCACATTTGTATGATTTAAATAATTTTGCTGCATTTTCCTTTGAAAATCTGCCCACTTGTGACTGAAAGAAAGCTGCCGAGCGTGGGCAGGTAAATAAAACCTGTAATAATAATGTATTGATGAGGGTGAGAGCGGCTGAGTGGCTGACACACTGTTTACCTTGTGTTTTCTCTAATGCACAGGGTGGCAGAGCAGGGTGTCTTTTCTCTAAGACACCCTGCTCTCCCTCCAACGTACCTGCAGGCAAGACTTAGTTAACAGTCACACACACACACACACACACACACACACATACCGTAGAGTGTCTGAATCATTATGAATGAGTGACAGGGATAGATAAACCAGCCTTTTGAAAAATACAGAAGCCCCTCTTTAAGGTCAAGAACAGAGAGGAGAAGCTGATTACAAAGATTTGTAAATGTTTGAATGGCATCCCTAATTAAATTAATTAAATTGATGTTAAAAGAAAAAAGCACTTTTAAGCTCAGTAATTGCACAAAAACTGGAAACACAAGCTGGAGTCAATAAGAAAATCAACCAGAGTAAGATTTTCCTTGGTTATTTTGTTTATCTCCTTTATTCTTTCCTGTCCACTCAACCTCACCCTCCCTCCACCCTGCACCCTCTTCCCTTGCTGTGTGTATGAGTGTATGTGTGTGTGTGCGCTGTAAGGCTGGAGGCATTTTCTTCTACGACATTACAAATGAGCTCTAGTGCTCAGCCCAAAACCTCCCTTTTAATCTTTTGCCCTAAGAAGGATGACAACATTTATTAGTAGACAGGCTTGGACAGGGCAAAAAAAACAACCTTCTCCTCTTATTGACGCTGCTGAGTTTCACCCTGCAGCTATAATACACGCACACACACACACACATGCGCATAAAAGGAGACAGAAATATGTCTCTCACCCTGTAGCTCTGGCAGATGAAGAGTGGATTCTCCTCTCTGCCGCTGATTTTTCTCCCTCATTTTCTTTATTTGTCTTCCAGGCCGGGACGCTTTCATTTCCTGTTGGCTCTCTCGCTTTATAAAACATGAAATATGTTTTCTTTAGCCTTTGCTGATAATGTGGAGATGGTATCAGGCACTGAATGGGTGGCCACCAGGCAGACGTTGAGGGGCTGCTGAGTAGGATAGTTACTGTTGGAACCTGGCTTCCCACTGTCGGCAAAGTTGAATCCAAAGTCACAAATCTCCTCTGTCAGCCACGTCGAAGATTTCAATGTTTCCTCTCTTGTAGGGTATATCATCCACTGTTCATCTTCAACTGGGGAGTGATGGCTCTGAGGGGAAATCACTTCTTTTAATCAGAATTATAAATCTGCTACAGCCTCAGTTGCTATCTCACTTCCCATCATGCACCATACGTCTTCAGCAGGGCCCCAAAAGCCAGGTTAGATTGGAAAGGAGGTCTATCACATACACAACAAACCCAACACAGAGATTCTATATGCTTCACCCAGGTCCCAGAGAAACAACCCTGCAGCTGGACTGGCTGATTGTCCTTATAGGAAGCCCTTAAAGGAATATTTTCACTTCATCTCAAGTGTAAAAAATGATGGGCTGGGAGCAGAAAAAAATCTATTTTGTTCCACTGTACAGATCTTTTGTTCAGATTTCCACACTGAATTCTTCACTTTCTTCTTCTTCACTTCTCACTAAAGCATTTAGGGCCTGATTTACAAAAGGTTTGCGTGTATTATACTGTGCAAATTTGATAACAACATCACAAAATGGCACAAACTGATCTACTAAGGGTGAGCACTGAGGACTGTGTCAATGCGTATTGCCTGCGTACAGCTCAGGTGCTTTTTGTGTGTCAAGTAATGGATGCTGAGGTTGAGACACTATGCCAAAAATGCATCACAATCTAGTGCTGTCCCTGGAGATTTGGGGGGGTTGCGGGTCGCAATACAGGCTGAGTCGTTGTACACTGTGAAACTTAATGTCTTCCACTGATCACTTTTCATGTTTACTATGGCTGGTAGAGGCCACCTACTAAAAACATTTACTGTACACATTCAACTGAAATCCACCGGGTTCTTAACAGGATAGTCACTATGGAAGAAGCAAAACTCTTGCTATGATGTAAAACTGGCAGCAGTAATGATATTTATGGAAACTAATGTGCAAGAATCAGCTTACTGGGTCAGCCTGCACAAACACATCATGATGAAAAATGGTGAAATACAAAGATAAACAACAGATTAAAAAACAGACTGATGGTATGGCAACTGCCCAGATTCACTCCCACCTAGCTCTGTGCAGTGCACTGTGGCAGGAGCAGTGAAACTAACTCCCTCCAGTGACGTCAGCTAAGAAAAAAATGCCAATAAATCATATGTTTTCCTCTAAAATCATAATATCTGTGAAAGCTTTTGTGTAACAGCTGTAAGAAATTAAACCTATATAGTGTGCATTCAATCATGTACACTACCGGTCAAAAGTTTGGACACACATGGAAATGACCATGTTTGTGAAAGAAAAGCAGATTTTATAACATCACGTTGATCAGA
>JAUMHL010000002.1:305986-326996 GCA_032362345.1 Sandelia bainsii | reverse complement strand
CACAACTGAAGACGTGTATCTTTTCATGAAAAACATGGTAATTCCTATGTGTGTCCAAACTTTTGACTGGTAGTGTACCTAACTGTAAGGGATCAAAGACTGATCCTAACTTCCTGACTTATGACTGGTAGCCACAACTATGGAAAGTTATCTTATAACAGTAGAGAGGAAATGGCATCAAAGCTGCTCTGATGCTCTGATGTTGAAAAGTCTGGGTGAAGAGGTTTCAGGTGCTGTTCTATGAGACCACATTGAGAAGTGCATGTCTCTTTCTTTCCCATGTCTCCCTCCCTCTCTTCTCCTCCCTGTCCTCTCTTTTCCCTCAGGCTCTCTGTGTCAGATGCCCAGTAATCCTAGGACCTCTGTCTCTCTTCTAACTGTCACTGCCTCATTTTATTTGGGTTGGTTCTGGAACCTCATCCTCTCTCTCTCTGTTCATGTTAACCTTGTCTCTCTCTCTTTCTCCTCTTCTGTGTGTAAATTACCTGATTTGATGGTCTAAGGATAGATGATGTCATATGCTGCACATATTGTAAAACCCTTGAGGGATATTTGTGATATGGGGCTGCAGTTGCAATCAACATTCTTCAGCCCTGTTAAGAATGTAAGGGTTACACATTACAAGTTTTCTGGTGATCTAGAATCTTTACTGCATTTGTATGAGCTGGCTAGTATCTCAAATTGTTGAAAATGTTATATGTAGTTTTTCTATATATCTTTCATCACTGTCCAGGTGGTTTCACAGTCGTTCACACTCTGGCTCAGCTGGGCACAGTGACACACATGAAAGCCAGGGGGAACAACAATCCACAGGAATCCACAGGGTTTATAAACCTGCTGCTCCAACCAGTCTTTCAGAACTGACGAAGCCTTCTAGATAGGACGTGAAACGTCTTCAAGAATTTAAAAACAAGTCCAGTTACCACTGAACAACTTTTTTTGGGGGGAAAACCCACGACCTGGACAACTGCTGAGTTGATTGCTACTATAATTCTATGCTGGTCCATCACGCTAAGTGACATGTTTCACATTGCGTTAGTCATTTAAACCATTATTTAAATAAAAATGTTGAGTTGTGAAGCTTTACTCATGCATTAATATATAAAGCTACCAAACTGTTGCAAAACACTACGAAGCTTTTGGGAATTAAGAACACTGAATTTGCTGCATGTGAGGTACAGATATTAAGTCTACGTATGCAGGTGTTCAAGCTGTCTCAAGGCACTGTCTCAAAAGCTAAGAAATGATTTCATTAAACCAAAAAAAAAAGATTAAGAAATCCAAGTCACTGCAGCAAATCTTCCTGGGTACAGGAGAAAATGCTAAATTTCTCCATTAGGGATCAGATTCCTGAAAACAACAGCTGAGATGTACCTTGCGTTATTTATTATTATTTACAAAAAATATTTTAAAAAATACAATTATTATTTATTATTATTTGCAAAAAGAATAGTAAACAATCAAGGACTCCAGAAACTATTCACACTACATCCTTCACTAAAAGGCACAAACACACAAAACTTTATGAAGACACTATCCAGTAAAATGCACAGAGGTGGGTCCATCCTGTGATTGGGTGTTGCAGGAACTGGTAAATTTGACCATGTGACTTATGGATCATTTAATGTCAGGCCATTTTGAAGAATAATGTGTTGCCCTCAGTGCATAAATGGATAATATGAATCATTAAATTTTGAGCAAAACGCCTGTGAGAATATACCCATGTCAACCAAAGCTTTTTCAAGAATCATTCAAGAAGAAGTGGCCAAATCCCAGATGTGAATAAAAAGTATTTGTTAGGATTTAAACAAAAAATATTAATTGGTAGCTTTTGCACATGGGCAGTGTGCTGACATCCCAAACCAGAGTTTTAAGAAATGTGAGAAACTTTCAAAAATGTTTAATAAAGTTCATGAAGGTCAATAGTTACTAAACATCATATTGACTTCAGGGTTGAATCATTTTGCCTATGGGTCTTGTTGGGCTTTAGTATTATGAATAAGCTCAAGATCAAGTTCTCTGCACTATTATACTTTCTTTGACTTTTTTATATGTTTTCATTACATTTTATTCACATCACTAGAATTCAGGGGACGAGATTTCAACTGTGTATAAATAAAATCGGACTTGATGTCTTCTGGTTTGGTTCGGTTCTGGCGTCAAGCAACAGGGAAATATAAAACACTGTCAACGAATTATATATTTCAGTTAAACAGAAACAAAGCCTGAGCTACTAATGATAAGGTGGACAGCAACTCAGTGTTTGGGACGGTGGCAGAGCCCATTCCGCAGTGTACTTAAACAATACTGTTGCAAAGTTTGTTCATGTAAAATTAGTTTCCTTATGGAACTCTGTGACATGGTCAGAAATAGTAGTCCTTTCACTAACCCCAAAGCTGTGGCATATTTAGTTAGTAGTGTTTTAGTTTTGAAACATTTGTGCACATGCCATAGAAGTATAATGATGTAATGAGGCGCCCAGTGCAACGATTTAGATGACACTAGAGTCAAAAGGTGATAGAGCCGTCAGTAAAACAGACCATAAACTTTAGCTTTTATCTTCAGAGCACCACATTGAATGCACTGAGTCGTCTGAAGTCATTCTTTAAATCTGGTGGGGATGTATCACAAAGCCGACTTGTCATTTAAGTAAGTGTGATGTGATGTGATGTGAATGTGATACTGTCTGCTAATGGTGCTAGATGGGGACAGAAGCTCACTGAGCTATGAGCTATATAAGTCTTTATTTGATTTTAAAAAGATTCATTAAGTGGACAAATCTGTGAGCTGTGCCGTTCTTGGGGAGGGTGAGCTAAAAAATGAAATTAATCCACCAGGTTTCACATGGCAAATTAGTATAACTGTGGCACCCAGCTAAGTGATCCTGGTGTTAATGTGGTAGGCCTGCTTTGCATAAATGTGAATTCCGAGTGGCTTTGGTAAAAATGTCAGCAGGGATCACGGGCAGACTTGGAGTAATATGGGTGCTGGGAGAGAGTGAGCTGGTATAATGGGAGAGTGGATCAAGGCAGTCTTCATGCAAGGTTGAGTTAATACTACAGGTCGGTCGTGCAGATGAGGGACTTTATTTGCCAAAGAAGTAATTAGAGTAAAAGCTTGTGCTCATGTTCACCTCCCTGTCACAGACTGCAGGGCTGGATGCATTCTGCACAAATCATACATATACTTGTCAAACTGTTTGTTTTCATCTCACTACATCTGCTGTCATCTTTATCCCAGATGGCCTTGCAGTATTTCCCAACAAGAACAGAACATGTCTATCTTTGTATGTGTTATATACTACTGTATGTGAGCAAAGGTATGTAGATATCCAAACATTACAACTATATTTGATTGTTGAACACGTGCATGGCTCACAGTCCAGTTCCACTTCATCCCAAAGGTGTTGGATGGGGCTGAGGTCAAGACTCAGACTGGTCAAGTCTGAAGTTCCTCAGAGGAACCAAGTTCCGAGGATTCTGAGGAACCAAGACCAGGCCCACGGGTCAGTTTCGGGTCTAAATGTTAACTCATTTTCTGAATTCTGAACAAATAGAATATGTGTAATGTATCACATATTTGGACTGTATGTGGACAGAGATAAAGCACAACTATGGAGGTAAGAGGACACAAAGTTAATGTCAAGTTATGGTGGTATATACAGTACATAAAAGCATAGACAGAGAGGAGAGAAGAGAAGAGGAGCTCAGTGTAATGTGGGAGGTCCCCCAGCAGACTAATCTATAGCAGCATAACTAAGAGATGGTTCAGAGTCACCTGAGCCAACTCTAACTATAAGCTTTATCAAATAGGAAAGTTTTAAGCCTAGTCTTAAAAGTAGAGAGAGTGTCGGCCTCCTGCACCTGGATTGGGAGCTGATAATGATAATATGGTTCTATGAGGTCATTAAGATATGATGGAGGTTGATCATTGAGGGCTTTAAATTCTACTCTAGATTTTACAGGGAGCCAATTTCAGTCAATAATCTAGCTGCAACATCTGTTCCAATAGACATCTGTTGCATCTCTAGTAGATCTGTGTATAACATCCAGTAGATCTCTGGTGGTTCCTCTATAGATGCCGTCTCCAGGAATGTACTGGCAATTCACAGTCCACTTGCTTAGTGGTCTTCACTATCTGGAGGTTACAGTTTTGCTATTGTATTTTTTCTTATTATATGACTAGCTAAATATGCAGCCTTAACCTTCTCTCATTTGTTTCCACAATGTTGGAGAGAGAGCAATGTATGGAGGTTGATTTTACCCAGAATTCAACTTAAAAAGGAGGTTTTACTTTGTACCTGCATTGTGACTGACCTGAGCTACAGTATCTCCTCCCTCAGATCAAAGCAACAGGTGTCTTTGTGTCCAAGAGGCAACTACCACAGCTGGAAGGCTAAGCCCATGTCAGAGTACCTTAAGAAGCGATGAGAGCCACTAGATGCTTGCTGCAAATAAATTCTGGCCATTCAAATGGATGTTTGCTCACCTGCAGCTCTTCATAGCTTTTGTACTCGTAGTGGCTTATGCTTTTGGTGCTTCTAAAGATGAAGGATCCAGCTCACTTAAAATCTGCACGATAACAATATTTTATGTCAAGACACTAAGTACAGGCAGATACAATATAACTATCTAAGCATGCTGAATAAACAAACCTTTTTTTCTGACTTGTCAAGCTTCTGTAAAACCGGTAGTTTTGCCAAACATTTGATTTGTAGTTCACAGGTGAGATAACAGGCGAGTTTATACAGTAGTGTCAGCTCTTCATTGGTTTTGCACTCACAGTTGCTTATGCTTTTGGTGTTTCTAAAGATGAAGGTGCCATGCAGCTGTAAAGCACACAGGCACTATAACCATGTTTGATTGTTGAACACATGTAGGTGAGTGTGACTTTGAACTGATTAGATCTGAGTGGTCAAAGGTCAAGGTTCCTGTGATCTCATGTCTGTCCCATTCTCATCAATGCTATATCTCAGAAACAAAAACTGGAAGAAATTTCATTATATGTGGGAAAAATGTTCACTTGGACTCATGCGGAAACTTATAAGAATATGAGTCTGGACAGACATGCATGTAAACTACAACGTTACTGGTTAGCGGAGGCATGCAACCACGATGCAGTCAAACTCAGTGAATTGCATAGCAGCATTCCTTTGCATCATCCAATCACATCGTATCCCACTGACCTGTACTATGTTGAATCAGATCCTGATGAATCACGCTGCATCACAATTGCGGTTTCAATTGTATTGTACTGGTAGTTGCTGCATGTGAATCTTTAATGCATCAGGTCAGATACATATTGTATCAGCCTCACTCCAGAGATGCACCATCAGGCGCTGTGGTCAGACAGGATTGGTCTGTACAGCAAACTGGCCCAACCTACATCTCTTAAAGCCACACCTTCTTTACAAAAATGTCAAATAAAAATAATTTTATTTAACTTTCTTTGTTAATTATGGGCTGATTTTTCCAAGACATAAAATAATATTGATTGACTTGCCGTTTTCCATTAAATTTTCAAATTTCCTTTTTAATTTGAATTCTGAACAATGCCATAAAGGTGTAACGATGAAGGCAACAAAGCAAATGGAAGGAAGGAGTAAATTAGTGAGGAGGTGAATGAGGAGGGAGGAAAGAGAGAGAGAGAGAGATTAGTTATTTCACTGTGATGGCAAAGGAGAGGGACTTCATTAGCCAGGCCTTGACTGATGTGCTCATCAGACACAGCAGTTGATGCATGATGAATAGGAGAGGGAGCAAGGGACGAATATGGAGGAAGGGGAACAGAAAGAAAGGGAACAAAAGATGGAGAGGGTCTAAGAAAGATGAAGAGAAAGAGAGATGAGAAAGGAGGGTGGGATGGAGAAGAAGATAGAAGATAGAGAGCTGAGGGAATGACAGAGTGAGGGAGGAGGGACATTGAAGGAGAGGGGAAAGAAAGGCTTGGCTGGTTGTGCACAGACATTCAGAGTGAACCTTCTTGTTAGAGCATACTGTCAGAAACAGGCACAGTACACATAGTTCAGTGGGAAACGCGAAGAGATGATCAGGATTCAGTTGTTAAACCCTCACTGGCAACTTTCAGCTGTTTGCATTGAACAAATCCAACAAGAAAATTTTCAAAAACTTAACACAGCTAATGTTTTAAGTCCTCCAAATTCCACACAAAATGTAACTTTAACTGAATAATGACTACTGCTGTTCTTCTTTTCCAACTTAATTGCCCTACCCACTGCTGGTTACCTGGATCAGGTGTGTTCAGTCAGTCTGAAGCTGCCAGATACTAATCTCTTCTTCTCTTATTCACTCATCTGAGATGGTATCTTCTAGCTTCTGATTCACTGAACACACCTGATCCAGGTAATCACCATTGAGTAGGGCAGGAATAGCTGAAAAACAAGCAGGGCAGGGGATCCTGGGGACTGGTTTTACTACTTTCTACTTTCTGCACTGCATTCATCTATTAGCTCCAACTCCAACATGATCAGCTCAGTTTCAGCATGAGTTTCAGTTGCCGTTGTTTGTAGTAAAAACTCACTCTTGTGGTGAAAAAGAAGTGCCATAGGATTCCCACTGTCAACAGCTCACCAAGGTTACAATGTAGCAGTTACATAAAGTATTTGCCTTTGCTTTGTTGTTAGTATATACCAAGTGAAACGGTGCGTCTTTGCCCCAATTTCTTATAGTGTATTCATGTTTTAAGTCAAATTTGGTACAAAAAGCAGCATCTGTAGCAACCAAGAGCTGCTGTGACAGATATATAAGGACATCAATATTGAAATAAGGCCAGCTTAAAAAAAAAAAAAACTTTTCTAACTAACTATTTTTTCAACCACACTACACTGTTTTTGTGGTCACATGATGAATGATAACATTTAAAGAAATGTCCCATTTATATTCCCTTTCAATTACTGTGATCATCCTTCAACAATTTCTCACACAAAACACTGTGCTGAATACCACAGAGCCCGTGCTGCTCGTCAGCCTACTGGAGCATATCATTTTGGGAAGTTTACTCCTGCAGCCACTTAGCCAACTCTGCAGATAAGGCCACAGTGTTATCACATGCTCAAACCTCTGCTTCAAATTAAGCTATTGGCCATAAACAGTATGCAAATCAGATCTGACCCGGCGCCAGCCGGCCACTCTGACTGTCTGAGCATATTCATGAAGTCTTCTTCAAGGCGTTGTGCATTACGATTATGAGCTGAAATCACTCTGCGCTGTTCCCCTGTCCCACCCTGCCTCACCACAATTCATTTCTATGGACAGCCACAGTCCCGTTGTGATTCATGTTTATATCCCTTTTAGATATTGCAACTGCTTAACTGGAAGATAGAGCAAGAGGGAGAATGTATAAGAGAGGTGATTTATGTTCAGAGTAAATGGTTTTGTTAAAGTTCTGTGGCCCAGATTATTGGCAAAAACAAAACATTTTATATATTGTGTTTGCAAAATTACTCAAGAAAGTGAATGTGTGTCCAGTATGTTTTCACACCACAGACAGATATAGTAATGCACTGTGTTCCATCCCAGATGCATTTTCTGAATTATAATGTACTGGAGCTTTGACTTAATATGTTCACCTTCTACGAAAGTAGCGCATGAGATATTGTAACATCAACTCTAGATCAGCTGCCTTTATTTACCTCTGCTGCAGAAACCAGAAGTTTATATAAACATGTTCATATATACAGCCACGGCAGCATTATGTTTTTGAACTGCAGTATGCATGTACGTCCATCTGAATATCCCATTTGTAAACATAATATCACTGGAACAAAGAGAGAATTTCTTCTAATTTGTGAATAATGGCCACTTGGACTCAAGGATGAACTGATTAGTAGTCAGAGGTCAATGTCACTGTCACTTAAGGCCATTATTGTGAACATGACACCACAGGAAAACTTTGAGAGGATTTCATTACACAAATGTCCACTTAGACTCATGCATGAACTGAGTGACATTACATTACATTCATTACATGCATGAGTCTGGACAGATATTTGCAAATTCAGTACAACTGTCCAGTTGGAGTCAGTGATTAACTGATTAGTTTTTGGTCACCAAGGTCAAAGATCAAGGTCATAGTTACTTCGCCTTTATACAGTTCAGTATGGCAAGAATGCAATGAGGGAATTTCTTCGAATTCGCCACAACTGTGCACTTGGACTCTGTGATGAACTGTTTAGATTTTCATATCCAAAGCTCAGAGGTCAAGGTCACCGTCATCTCATGTTCATCCAACTTGTGTTTTTCCAATTCTCATCAGTATAATGTATCAGGAATGGCTGGAGAAAATTTCATTACATCTGGCCCAATTGTACACTTTGACTCATAGGTGAACTAATTAGAATATGAGTCTGGACAAACATGCATGAAAACAGCAGCTTAACTGGTTAATTGTGCCTGTAATTTTAGAATTTGCAGTATGTTACCATGGGTAACATACAGCATAGACCTTTTACTTCACACTTCACTTTGCTGTAAAAATTATATTTGATGTGTGATGTATAAAATGAACAGGACTCGAAAGTAATTGGGCTTAGTAGTAGTACTTTAGTAGTAGAGGGGAAATACTTTTGTGTGTTGGATAATGTTTTGGCTTCAATAAATAAAATAAAATAGTTTTGTTTAATCAGACCTTTGTTTTGTGTTACGTTTTGTTTGACGATGTGAGAACATTTAGCATGAGATATACAGAAATTGAAAATTGAACTCAAGTAGAGGCAAGTACTTTGTCACAAATGTATCTGAGTGTGTGTGTGTTGTGCTAGTATCAGTAGTTTATGTGTGTGCAAACATGATGTGTGATTTCCCATGCAACATTCTGAAAAGCAGCATGTGGGGAACTGGCTCAGAGCTGCTTACGAGTGGCTGAAAGATAGTTTGAGGATGGTGGATGGTGGTGGTGACAGGTGGTGGTGCTAGTGTGTATGTATATGTGCATGTGCAACAGTAGTTGAGGGCTGGTTGGTTTGAGTGTTGTAATTAGACAAAAAGCCTCCAGAGTGTGTTCACTAACAACGTCTGCTGTGAGGACAATAATAAGGAACAGACAGAGGGAGATAATCAGGTCGAGGTAATTTACTTTGGCAAAGAAAGCCGCGTGCAGCTTACCAGAGGCTATACATTTAATGATCAGTCTGATGAGGCACATATTGATCTTTAATTAACCCTTGAACCCACATTCTCTACTTACATTTTCTTTCGAGGTGCTTAAAGTAATAAAAAAGGAATTCTACAAGAAGGCTCTAATACATATCACATCTACTTATTCAAAAGCTTAAACAAAGTAAAATCTCTATAAATGTATAAAACAAGGTGCCACATTTATATGCCTGCATCTTCCCGTCAAACAGATATTTTCTATATGTCCTATGCACTATATTATACACATTTCCTTTTTAGTTTCTTTATATAAGTTCATTGATAGGAGAAGATGTAAATAGTAAATGTTCTGCACTTATATAGCACCTTTCTACCTCACTGGTACTTAAAGTGCTTTTCACTGCTTCTCATTCACACTGATGGCAGAGCTGCCATGCTGCTGACCTGACACACCAGGGGCAACTTGGGGTAAGGTGTCTTGCCCAAGGACACTTCGACACATGACTGGAGGAGCCAGGAAACGAACCACTGATTCTACGATTGGCAGACGGCTGCTCTACCTCCTGAGCCACAGCCGCCCGCTGTAACGCTGTAACAGAAAGGCATTATTGTGTGTGGCTTTAATATGTTTTGTGTTTGCACAAAGACATATAAAACCATCCTCCAGCCTCTTCAGAGGTCATCTAAACAAGCTTGGAAACTTTGACCAAAGACAGAAGTTTCAGCATTTCTCTGATATTGTGGCTGCATATGAAAATGAGCACAATAACCAAACTTTTATATTGACATTCAATTTTATATTTTAATGACAACCAATGTAGGGAATCAGTGATGAGCTAATGAGCTCCCTGGGTTTTGCCTTTTTCAGTAAATGAGCTGCAGCATCCAGCAGAAGACAAGCCCTAGCTCCTTGGCTGAGGCAGGAATATGAAATATTATGTGAAACAGGAAATACAGTCCAATGATGAGGATACAAAAACATGGATTCAGTTCTCAGCATTTAAAAATATAAAGCTCTGACTAAATGACAAATTAAAAGAGAAAGTAATAACTGTTTTAAATGTATTTAGATTTTTTGCACATTTTAATTTTTGATATAATATAATATAATAATATAATTATGTTAGTTGCATTCACTTATTTTCTGTAAATACATTTTATAGCATTACAATAATGTTAATCCTGCTGCCCATGCACCTGCTTTAGTGCTTGCCATGGTGCTAGTGTGGCTTGGAATTGAAAATAAAAAGCTTTTTATTTCAGGCTATAAACAATATTTTGGTAAAATAAATGTGACCAAATAAGTCTTAGTAACCCACTAATATTTGATCTTAATCACATAAAAACACTAATTGTTATTGATTAGAGCAGTTACAATACTTGATTAATCAATTACTCACCAGACAATCAATAGACAAGTTTGTTTGTTTTTCAATTAAAACATTTTATGTTTTTAATGTCTCTATTGTGCTTGTTTGAATTTTCTTGTTCCACATAAGTTAATTCAATAATTCAGGGTTTCCAGTTTTATATTGTATCACCTCTAGGGTTTCTGAAATGGTGACATTTCCACTTAGGGCCTGCAAGTGTAAAACAAATGTTTACTCCACATATAATGCACACAAGTGCAGAGAACATCAAACTGTGATGTAGCAATTGTAGTGCAACATGTGACAAATGTCTCCCACGATAGTGAAACTGGATATGATCCAGAAGAGCTTTCAGGAGAAAATGACATCAGCCCTATAGCACTGATGGATTACCAGATCAGTCAGAGTACAATCTGGCTGCTTTCTTGAAAATGCAAACAATTCTTCATGTATCACAAAGGGCAACATAGGAAATCATTGAGAATATTGATCAATTATTATCACTGTCAGGACCTGTTGTCAGAGAATCTGTTATCACGACACTGAAAAAAAAACAACTACCCTGTTAGTGATGCACTTGTGAAATTGTCCAGGCAGTTTCAGAGATGAATGCTTTGCATAAATCTATTACATCTGAGGAACCACTATGAACTGCTAAGAGGCGAAAATCATGTTATATGGGGAAGTTTTCCATTTGTTAAACCTCTTTGCAGCTGTTGCTTAAAAACATACTTGAGAAAGTACAAGATGCAAATTACATTTGTCTGGGGAGTACTTGTAATACTGTGATGGCATCTGCATCTACTACCAGGATAATCTTCTTTCTGAAGAGGGTCAGAAATGATAAATCATTCTCTATATTGATTATTTTGAAACTGTAGGAACATCAAAGCAAATGCACAAAGTATGAGTTGCTGATTGGACATTAGATAACCTGCCAGTAAAGTATGGCTCAGCTTCGCATTCCACTCAACTGGCCCTTCTGTGCAAATCAAATGATAATAATATCCAGGGACACCTCGTCATGTGACCAGGAATCGAGGGGGGGGAAGGAGTCGAACCATCAACCCTGGGATTTGTAGGTGACTGCCCTACCAACTGAGTCGCTGTTGCTCCAAATATAGTTAGTGTAATATATATTCTGAAATATATTCAGGTCTACATATTTCTCTATTTCCAGAAACTTTGTAATTTGAGGAACAGATGGTGGGAATGGGCATGAGAACCGCAGGTACTTTGATTGCTACCTGTCTTCAATTTTGGAAATTGTTAATGAACAAAAAGGATACCATTGAGCTTGCTGTAACTCATAGTTTCACAAATGATACCATTCAGTGCATTTCCTGTAAGAGTTCGGATTGCAGCCAGTTGCTTTAGCATTTGGTCATCAAACTGACCAATTGTCACAGTTTCATCTTTGCCCTGGGCGGGGATAACTGGCAACAGGATCTCTATATGTTAATGTACAGACATGAGTGGTATCATTGAAGCAAACAAACATTGGTTACATGGAAACTTTGTGTGCATCTTGGAAAGTAAAAAATGTGACCTGGATCACATGTGCATTTAACTGCTACTGCACAAGAAGCAAGAATGTGCTCAGACCAGGTGTAACAGTATTGGAGCAGCTGCTACACTGATGATTGTTGAGGCATCTCAAGGAAAAGTAGAAAACCAGAACCTGGACTATGTATTTTTTATGTCACAGGTTTTTCTAATACAGACTATGGAATGGAAGCAACTGATGTTCTGAATCTAGGAATAATCCTTGATGATGTCAGTGCCAGGCTAATTTTGTCCTCTCACCCTGAGATGGTAAATGTTTTAATATTTGAAAAATATAAATATATAATAAGCTGAACCTGACTTACATTTTTCGCCTATAGTTTCAAGACCCAGAGTTTGATAATTTAGTTGATATAGAGGATCAACCATCGAAGGCAATCTGATCCAAGTTCAACCAGCACCAATAGTACTGTGCTGCTGTCTGATAATGCAGATTCACCAGAGCACCAGGGAACTTCTGAGCATGTGACTGGACAGTGTGGACTTGGGTTATACAGCATACAAGTCCACACAGAACCTTTAATACCATTTTGCTGTTGGAACCAGAAACCAGCCTTTGAGTGTTAGGCAGGGAAATCAGGGCCTCAGTGTCCGCCTGATGAAAACATAAACAGAACTAGCACTATTAGAGATCACAAATACCATATTCATAACACAAGAAATCAAAGAGAAAATTCTTGTAACAATACATGATCAGCAAACAGTTGCAAAAATAATGAGTTTGTTAGCATAGTTACCTTGTTGAAGTCAGAGGCTGAGGAAACAAATTGTGTGGCCAACTCTCATCATTTGTGTCAAATAACTGTCAACATTCAGCTCCAGCTCTGTCTCTGTGATAAAAACTAGAAAAAGTCTGTATTTTAGATTAGTATTTCTATTGAAAACACTGCTCAAAATTACTGTATTGTGATTCATGATAAAATAGATATACTGTAGAATTCCCCTGCCAACAAATTTTGACCGTGATGCTTTACAGATCTACAATAACATATTGTATATACAGGTTCTAGAGAGAGCATTAGTTCATCATATGGTAATGATGCTGTGAGAACTACAGAAATTCATTACAGTGCAGAAGAGGGGAAGTCAACTCCTTTCCTTATTATTCCCACAGAGAAACTAAGGACACTCTGGAGAGGTAGAGGCTTGACATAGTGGGGCAGTTCAATAAGATATACAATATGACGTATAACGCACACGCCGGGTATTCGCTTTCAAAACAACAATGGCGGATAAAACATATTGATCTGCTTTTATTAGTTTTGCACGTTTAAGACGTGATTCAGACTCAAACAAAGCTGCATTGCTCTAGTCACGCCGACAGGGGGGGACAAATGGGTCACTTGTTCCGGGCCCACGGAACTGGGCCCTTCAACCCAACAAATTATCGAGAGTAATCATTTTTCAAAATGGATCTATTTGTGGAAACAATATGTAATATTTTAGTGACATAAAGCGTTTATTATTTTTTTCTTCGTAATTGTCCTTGAAATAGTGGTCATTAATACCCCCATTCCTACACATAAATGGTTTGGCCACAGACAACAACCTTTGGCTTTGAGTTTATTTAGCGCTCTCCAGTAATTTATCTAAATGTCCAGTCAGCATAAGTCCTGTGCACAGAAAAGAGAAAAAGAGAAGAGGAAAGTAGAAGCTTGAGGGATTTTATGAGAAAATATTTAAAAGCAGGTGATGATGATGAGGCTGGAACAAGTGGAGCAGGGGAAGAAGCGGCGGGCAGTCGCGTCATTATAGAGCGGGGTAAGAAACAGCACGTAAACGTTTAGCAGCCTTTATAGTTTAAACGTGTATAAATCTTGTATAAAAGACACAACATGTTCTCTCTGACATAAACAGCTGAGTCTGTAGCTCCATCAGAGATGAGGGAGGTCCGACTCCAGCAGCGGAGCAGGAGAACCAGCTGAGGCGTGTTGCTCAGGTGAGAGAGAGAGAGGAGGAGAACGATCCGGGAGTGTCTGCCTGCCCCGGAGCAGAGAGAGAGATTCAGGCTGAGAGAGAAGCGACAGAGCGAGCCGTCGACAGTGAGAGGGGCTTGGTGCCCCGTCAGAGAGCAGGAGACTGATCAGACACTTAATTACAGCGATCCTGCAATATGACCATCTACAATGACCGACTCTGTTAGGGTGAACATCATACGTGAGATGGCAAAACGAACGCTAAAGTCAGGTTACAATGTTACTAATAAAAAAAACTAGTTCAAAGAAATTATGTCAGAAAGCCGTGGGTTTGGGAGGGGGGGCTGGGGGGCATCTAAGATTGTCTTGTCCCGGGCCCAGACAAGACTGTCAACTGGCCTGGCTCTAGTACAACGTGACCACCAATGATTCTTTGCCACAGATTCAGTTTCCTGCAGCAACAAGGAGACAATTTATGGACCGTTAACTTAAGATGTGCAGCTTAGAAGCAGGCAGAGGTAACTGGATGGAGTTGACTCGGGTTAAATGCACGGTTGATTGGGTTATATCTCAACCGTGTAACTGTAACCAGTAACATGTTGTACGCAATTCATGACAACTCTGCTTGAGTCCAAATAAAGCTGTAATTGTTTTTTCTCGTCCAGTGTATGCGGGACATCCACACACTGTTTCCCCAAAACCGACTGACATGGGACACATTAAAGTTGAACTGGTACCAGCTAATCAGCCTGAAGGTAAGTGTTTTTTACTTATTCGAGAGAAGTCAGAAAATAATTCTTATTACTGCTTGTTTTGACTTTTAAGCTACAGGCATATGATTTTCATTCAAATGCTAAGAGAAAATGTAAATGTCTATGAATGCGGAGACTGAAAAGACTATAAATATCTCAGATGTGTTGTGAATATGATATTGACAGTCTTGTACAGCCCCAATTAGACTAAATATGTTCTAACGACTGTTCGCCCCTTTTATTTACGTTAGTTAATGTTTCCCGAAGGTTTTATGAAGCTTGTATGTTAGTAGTAAATATATTTCAGTTCATTACCTTAAAATTGGCTTACAGTGACGTAGCGCGAGCAAACGGGACTATACAGATGTATTAATCACGGTATAATGTTACCTTGTTGACGTAATTTGCGACAAAAATACATAACAGTATCTCACTGGCAACAGTGTCGCCAGTAAATTACCACAAAAGAGACTACAGTGCGTTACTATCATGTGGGCCAAGAGTATTATACAACAAAAGCAAATACAGTATCATCCTGCAGAATGGTAAGTTACCGTTAACACGGCGTCACGGTATGACGCTGGCAACAGTGACGCCAGTATGTTACCGTAAAGTGGATGGGAAAAGTGTAACAGTGTGGATGCTTAGTAAGTTTTCCTGTGGTTGAATTTGGTGTTTCAATCTGATCTTTGACCAAGTTTGTTTCTACTCAGATAGATCTTGCTTGCAAAAGATGTGCTGCTTAGAAGCCATGCTGGAAGCCCAAGCTTTCTACACAACTTCTCACATCCTCTGCATCTGTTATGCACCTACAGCACAAACACATCTGTATATCCTGTATGTTCATCTGTCTGACATAATTTGGTATCATTTGTGTTTGATATTCTTAAAAAAACTATAGTATTGCTGATACTTCTGTGTAAGGCCTGTTATATTTTAATTAGTAATGCTGCTGTGGTTCTTATGTGGCCTCATTTTTACATTATTATTCTGTGGGTGTTATAAATCATGTATGTAATGTAATTACAGCAAAATGTTACAGTATTTTTTATTAGTTTTGCTCATTTTAATTCTGCTGTTGTTCCACTACAGTGGAACCAGAGCCAGTCACTCTCTTGGTCAGGTTCCTTCAAAACAAAACTGTGTTTGAGTAAAATTATCTTTCTTGGTCAATACTCTGTTTAACTGTATGTCTAGACTAAACAAGTTGTAACAAGTAAAAAAACAGCCTCAGTATGTCACTGGACCCTGACAACAATACAGCCTGTCTGAAGCTGTTGGTGCCACATCTCAGCCGTTGATTTAACATTGTCATTGTTAATCTGTTAGGATGTTGATGTTTGCATCAGTGGCTGCAGTTTTCTGTAGCGCAGAGGAAGAGACATGATGCATGTAGAAGGCATGCTGGTGAAGTTGGTTATTGTAGTTTTGCTGCTGATTTTACAGATTGAATAGTAACAAATTTGTGTTTGTCAGTGTTGTGGGATGGCTACTCTGGATACAAATGCAGGCACTGTGAAACAATCTGAAGTCGAATGACTCACACTGCACTCAGCCCTCTCTCAGCAGGAATGGGAAAAAGCAAGGGGGCATTAATTTAACTGAGGGTCCAATGGACTGTAATGTACCCACATGGAACTGAGCCCACAAAGACTGCAAGCTAATAAATCACTATAGAAACAGAGCCAACCACTGGGTTAGTTACAGTGTTTCTTAAAGGAAAGCTATCTAACAGAAAAACTCTCTGTCTACACACAATGCTGCCAACAGTCCAAAACTGTGCTTGAGTAATACGATTATCTCTTTTTCATACAGAGGAGGATACTCCAACTTGTTCTTTTTTTGTCACAATTTGCTTTGCCTACACACACCACATGCACAAGTGTGACTCTGACAAGGGTACAGCCTGTCTGGAGCTATTGGCATCACATCTTTCCTGTTTGTGCTCTGTTTAATGATGACTACGTCGCTCAGTCCAGGTGATGGGAACAGATGCTCCAACTAGAGGAGTTCGGGTATCGACAAAAGAATTATAAGAGTGACCAGCTGCTAGGTGCATTTGCTGTAACTATTTTTCTTTTGCAGTGTTTTTTTCAGAGAATACAATTTGAATACAATTTTAAGGAGATGAAACACAGATCATGTCAGACCATAAAAGGCAACCGACCAGAGTTTGAGGAAAATTTGTTTTTCTAGGTTTTGTGTAGTCTTCATTTACCAGTCGTCTTGCCCATGTAGTAATGGAAAGATTGAAATAATTCAGTTTGTACATGGATAAACTGTTTTCAGGTAATGATGTAAAAAATTAAATAAAAAGAACATAGTAAAACACCAAGAAAGTACAAAGTCCATGTCCAGAAAATGCAGGACATGTGTAAAATGTCAATTAAAACTGAATGGAATAAATCATCAATATTTTATTGTAAATAGTACAAAGACACATATCAAATGTTGAAACTGAGCAATTTGATTGTTTCTTTTAAAACAAAACATTAGCTTGTTGTGAATTTGATGCCAGCAACATAATTCAAAAAGGGGAGAGGGGCAAATCAAAACTAGAACAGACAGACTAGAATATCTTTTTCAGGGAAGGTTTAGCTTATTTCAGCAAGACAACACCAAACCACATTGTGCACATATCCAACAGCATGGCTCTGCAGTAACGTGTGTGTGTGTGTTAAACTGACCAGCCTGCACTCCAGACCTACACTGAAAGCATTTGGTGCATTATGAAGTGAAAAATATGACAAATTAATCTCTAAACTCTTTATCTGCCAAAATCCTGTATCAAGCAAGAATGAAGAAAAAACAAATGGTTTTAAAATTAAAACAGATGGTTTCTTCAGTTTCCAAACAAAAGAACAAAAAGAAGAGATGATCCAACACAGTGGTAAACAGTGGTAAACAATGTTGCTGGTGACAAATTCAAAATGAGCAAATGTTATAAAAAAAAATGAAACTGCTCAGTTCCAACATTTGAAATGATGTCTGTGTTCTATTTACACTTAAATAGGTTTCAAACATTTTGCAAATCAACTTTTCTTGAAATGGAGTTTGTAACAAAACACATGGAATTACACATTAATCTGACAATACAGGCACAGTATTCAAAAAATGTTACAAAGTGGGACAACACAACCATATAGAGCATGTTTTTTTATTATTAGGATTAGCACTATTATTATGATTATTGTGATGATGTGGATGCTGCATTTTACCACAGTGGTGCTCCAAGTGAGAGCTGTCTGCTCTTTCTCTGGTCACCTCTGAGCTGTAAGTAGCTGTCGAGCCTTGCTGAAAGGAATTTTTACTGCGCTTGTTGAGCATGCCATGTTGGATTTACATCCCCACAGATGGAACAACCTGTATTGGCTTCCAGTTTCTTGTGAAGGACAGCGCATCAGTCACTGTGATGACACCATACATCATTACACCACTTTCAAACAACCATAGTGGCTGAGATAACAGTACCATGGAACATACCAATGGATTTACAGCACTGTTATGTCAGGAACACTGAAAAACATCAGTAAAACCACGTTGAGCCATTTCTCACTAATCAATCCTCACTTTTCTTCAGCAGCAATAGTTTGATTCTTTTTATTTTTTCCTCTAATTCTCGCTTTACTCCCTCTTAGTACCCTTGCACTTGTGATTCAGTGCTTCCTCGCCATTTACTTTGACCAACTCTCTTTTGTTATGCTTTCCCCGTGCATCTTTTTTTTTCCAGCATGCACTAGTAAACTATGTTGATCAATGAGAATGAGCCATAAATCTAAATGGAAATGCAGCTTTTGCCTCTTAGTCTGTAAATGGATATATTTTCCTTGGTCTCTAAAAGCACAGCCAGGTGAATTATAGGATCCACTGGGCTGTGTTGCTCTGGGAGACCTGCCTTGCATAGTGAGTATGCTGATAAAATGCCACAGCTACTGGACATATGGCATCACTTGCATTGGTAAGTGGACACTCATACAGCGAGAGGCAAATATGAGCAGGTAATAAACATCCAGTAGTAATCCAGTCCATTTACATAAGTGCAAATAAAAATGCAGCAGACGTTCCATAACAAAAACACTTGGTTTTGATTTGACTGAGTTGACAGTTGAGACAAGACAGTACTTTAAGCTTACAGCAGTCCTAGTGTTCCCTAGAGCAATGATCGCCAGTGGTTGGACCATCACCTGGTATTGTTCCATGCAGTGTTACAAAGGTGTCATGTAACAAGATCCAATATCAATATCCACTCCACCACACAGCACTGTAGACCAGTTGATTAGGAATAAGCGCACATTAGTAGTCTCTCATGTTTTCTTCATGTTTCCTGTGTATATCAGCATTACTGCCCCTTCTGACCACGTACTTCATTGAAGCATTTCTTCACTGTGTCAGCCACAAAACAAACTGACACCCACAACATGGAATACATTTAATGACAGGTGTCAGAACACACAGTGCTCCACAATTTGCTGCATAGTGGCCATGCTCCTCCCTGTCCGCCACAACATTAAAACCACCAGGTAGTATTAATGTGCATTCTCGAGGTAAGAGCTACTGCACGTTTCTTGGAGGTGGTGGTGCAAAATTTGAAATTTAGAATAAAAGGCCATTATCTATTATCAGCATTATAGAAATGCACTAGTAGGTCCCTGCTAAGCCTGCCTGTTGGCTCATCAGTAGATCATGATTATGCAATTTAATGCGCCAGACCTTTGTTCCAGTAATACATTGTCATGGATCCAGTAATATATGAGCATGCTTGTGCTTAGATGAAGCACACAAACTAAGCACTTATACATAGCCACAAAAAACTTGGTTGGGTTTAGGCTGAAAACTGAATTGCTTAAGGTTAGGCAAAAGATCATGACTTGGGTTAAATTCGAGCTACAACACTGTAGCTGTCTCTAATTCTGTGGTTGGCTTCCAACGTTCCACACTAACCTCCCCCCTACATAGATTTTATCACTCCAGTTACATCACCAACTGCCATTCTGACTCTGTCATATTTACTATGGCAGCTAGGTGTTGACTAATTAACACATTTAGCAGATAATCTGATGATCACCTGCTGTCCTGCTGGGTTACTAGGTGCCCTATTGAACCACTGGGCATGATGATGGCTGATAATAATCATTCAGTGGCATAATAATGTGTATAGTTATCTGGTCTCCTTCAAAAAAGGACCTAGTTCTTTGTGCTGCTGAGGTAAATCAAAGTAAATTGTGCAACACAAAGCCAGAACACTGTGGTAGTCAGCTGTAATCATACTCACCTTCACATTACCAGATGTTTGCAGATGTGGCAGCCAGCAGATCTCACTAAACAGCTACCTGTCTGATAGTGGGAGATGACTTGGTACGTTGCCAAATTGTTTTTATTGGTGTTTTTCCTGGAGAAAAACAGAGGGATTCTGGGATTTCGAGTAGTCCATTCTGTACTACAACTCTCTTTTTGCCACCAAAGAGACCACTGTATATGAATAGTTACAATACACTGAGTGACTACTAACTAAAAAGCCATTAATACACAATATTATTTTATCATTTATGTTAATAATTAATTAAAAATGTTAATAATGAATTTAAAGTGTACTAGTGTGTTTATTAGGAAACACAATCACTAAATCTTTTTCTATTTTGTGACATTACTCGAGTAATGTCACAAAATAGAAAAAGATTTAGTGAGTAGTGGAGGGTGATGACGTGTGGATGAAGATGGACAGACCGAGGAGGAAGGAGAAACAGAAAGGAAATTTATGTTCATTCAGTGGCATCAAACCTCTGTTAACATTCCTCTGTACAAACATCACCTCCATCATCTGTCTTATCTGTATCACTGTGCAGATCCTGTGCAAACTAGTTTGAATCACAGCCTTTAACTGAGCTGCTGTTTCACTGCTCTCTGAGCGGTGATCAAGCTGAGCAGAAGGTGACAATTTCATGACATCAGCCAAACACTCAAAAGTCATTAGTATGCAATGGATATGAGATCATGGCACACGTCCAAGATCACAACACTGACCCAAGCTGTGGTTTGCTCTGAGGGAGAAGAGGAAGGAGAGGGCTGTACACCTGAGCAGAGTCTGTGGGAGAGATTTTTACCATGCCCAGGAAAATACTCACTTCTGATCGACTGGGAGGTGTTTAAATCACACACATGGATACAGTCCTCAGTTTAATCACTGGTACATTAGTCCAGTGGTTCCAGGATCAGAACCCTACATTAGCTTCTCTCCATTGGCTCCCTGTTAAATCTAGAATAGAGTTTAAAATCCTTCTCCTCACTTATAAAGC
>JAUMHL010000002.1:270836-280860 GCA_032362345.1 Sandelia bainsii | reverse complement strand
ACTGCACTGAATTGACAGCTGCCTTTATGCTGATAAATTAGGCAGATCAGTCTGATGTTATCCAGGTCACTTGAGTTCATACAGAGCATGGATGCTTACTGAATGGCTGAATGATAAGCTATGGTGGTAGAAGTCACCAAATTGCATTCATAGATGTGTGGAAGCATCACTGCTTGATTTAGCACTGATGATGACCTTGGTTGGGCCAGATGTATAAACTATACATTTATTGTCCACACATACACTGGTGTAAAAATGTTGTGGTGAGAATGTGCCAGCATACATGCAGTATATAGTTCACTGAGATGTGGTGAAGCAAATTACAAACAAGAAGTGCGAGATAGGCTCAATCTATATAATTTACAGTTTTATAATAATTTGTGCAAAAGCTATTTTTTAAGCTCAACTTTAATTGTTGCTTCCATCTGTACATTTCTTTGTTTTATATGGTCTGCTTGTGGTCTTCTCCACTATTCCTATATCACATTCAGATGTTCATCTATTATATATTTATTTTATAACTTTATTGTGAAGCACTGTGAGAAATCTATTTCCATGTGAGCTCTATAAACAAAATTATTATATGTGACATTTGCTGCTGCTGATTGAAATATTAGTGCAGATGATGTGAGATGAATTCCTGACACTCTGATGGTATAAATAGCCACAGCAGTGTGTATTGGTCATGTGTGAGGATGGCTGCTCTGCGCTGTTAGCTGAAATTACCCTTTCTTTACCCCTTTTTGGATTAAGGGCCTCTACAGTACATCTACTTATGAGTCGCTGTGGGAGAGTAAATGAGGGTCATGCTCGGTTGCACATGTTCACAGTAATAAACATAAATATTTCTACCTACAAGTTCTGTTTTCCAATGACTTCTAAAAGAGTTTCATGTTGTATCCAGTTTGTTACTATAAGACCTTACAGAAACCAACCAGAAGAAAAACTCCCTGTAACAGAAGAAACCTCCAGGAGAACCAGGCTCAGAGTGCCTTGAGGGGCTGGAATGAGTGAAAAATTGAGAGAAAAAAGAACAACAAGTAAAAAGACAAACACTGGGTGGGCTGGTAGGTCCAGAAACAGCACGCTGGAAACATACAGCTCTGAGGTCAGAGATACTTGCAGAAAGGTACAAAAAAGTGAGACAGACAGGATAAACAGAGAGAGAAGAAAGTTAATGATAAACAGAGAGGAGAGGGGAGGATAAGAGAGGAGCTCAGTCATCAAGGGAGCTCCCCCAGCAGTCTAAAGCGGTTTTCACATATGCACTCCGGACAATGTCTGGACGTTCAGGCGAACAACAGGAGATAGTTTAGATAAGATGATTTCATGTTTTCAGTCCGTTTGCTTTCGGTGAGGGATAGTTCCTACACAGAGCGTGCAGGAGGCGCAATGTAACACAAAAAGTACACCGCAGAAATCAGTTGTGTTTTGTTTACGGCAAATTGTCAGTCACATGATTAGAAATAATGCATATAACCCCAGTTCTTTAAAAGAGACAAGTGTGATATAACAATAAAAAGCAATGTCAATATTTCTCATAGTTTCTGGTGTTGTGCTGAGTGGATGAACTGAATGGGAACACCCACTCACTTGCTATGAATACTCTCTGAACATTGAATATTACACAGACTTTGTACTAGAAGGCTTACAGGATACAGTCTGTTTAATGTCCAGGCCAACTGACTCTGACATTTGCATTCTCATATTGCAGTGCGTGTCTGAAACCAGCTAGTCTATAGCACAAAGAGATGGTTCAGAATCACCTTAGCCAGCTCTAATCATAAGCTTTCTCAAAAAGGGAAGTTGGGTTTTAAAAATAGAGAGTGTGTCTGTCTGGGAGCTGGTTCCACAGGAGAGGGGCCTAATAGCTAAAGGTTCTACCTCCCATTCTGCATTTGAAAACACAAGTAGACCTGCACTCTGACAGCAAAGTGCTCTGCTGGGATAATACGGTACTATGAGGACTATAAGATATAATGGAGCCTGATCATTAAATGCTTTGTATGTGAGGAGAAGGATTTTAAACTCTATTCTAGATTTTACAGGGAGCCAATGGAGAGAAGCTAATGTAGGATAAATATGATCTTTCTTGTTAATTCCAGTCAGATCTCTGACTGGAGCATTTTGGATTAACTGGAGGCATTTGAAGGAGTTACTGCGACATCCTATTATTAGTGATTTACAGTCCAGTATAGAAGTAACAAATGCATGGACAAGTTTTTTTTCACTTTGAGACATGATGCTTCTAATTTTAGTGATATTCCTCAGGTGGAAGAAGGCAGTTCTAGAGATTTCGTAAGAGGTAAAGGAGATATCCTGGTCAAAGATAACTCCAAGATTCCTCAGACTCATGGCCAACGCTATGTCGTCTAGTGTGCTTATATGATTAGATAATATAACATCTCTGAGGTTTTTAGGTCCAAATAGAATAAGTTACGTTTTGTCTCAATTCAGGAGTAGAAAATTACAGGACATCCAGGTCTTTATGTATTTTAAAGTTTGACTAGTTAATTTGTTTCATCTGGTTTCATAGATAAATATAGCTGGGTGTCATCTGCATAGCAATGGAAAGAGTTTGATATTGCCTAAGGGAAAATGTAATGTGAAAAAATATTGGTCCAAGCACAGAACCCTGTGGAACTCCATAATTAACTTTTGTGTGCATGGAAGACTCATCGTTGGTACAAACAAATTGGATTTCTATCTGTCTATCTGACAGATAATGTTTAAACTGCTCTTTTAATCCCAATGACATGCTCATGTTTGTGTAAGAAAATGTTGTGATCTATAGTGTTGAATGCAGCGGTAAGATCTAACAAGACAAGTATAGAGAGAAGTCAGTTGTCTGAAGCTAAGAGAAGAACGCTGGTGATTGTAACCAGTGCTGTTTCTGTACTATGATTTACTCTAAATCCTGACTGGAAATATACAGATTGTTCCTGCACAGGTGGTCACATCATTGGTTTGCAACTACTTTTTCAAGGATTTTAGAGAAAAAAGGCAAATTGGATATAGGTCTATAGTTGGCTAAAACCCAAGTCAAGATTGGATTTTTTGAGTTAGAATGGACAGAAATGTTGATAGTTTATCAGGGGATAGTTTATCCTGGTCCTCGAGGGCCACCGTCCTGCTTGTTTTCCAGCTATCCCTGCCCTACGCACTGCTGATTACCTGGCTCAGGTGTGTTCAGCCAATCACTGCTTTCTCTTTTCAGAAGGGCAAAAGTATTGAGTATTGTTTTACCTAGTGAGGCTGCGGCTTTATCATCAAGATAATCAATTTGTGAGGGTCTACCCTGAAAACCTGGTTTGATATGTTTACACTTTTATTTACTCTTTTATTCTGAAATTTCCTGTTGTGTCAGTTCTGCTTCCTGTCTGTCATTCTGTCTCCACACTGGTGAGCATGACTATTAAGAGACCTGTTTGCCCTGTCACCTTTGCCAGATTGTTGCCTTGTTGGTGCTAACACTGTTGCTTCCTGTTGCCTTATTCAGCCTGTTATCTGCCTGGATCCTGCTGTTATTCCTGCCAATGCCAACTATTCATCTGAGCCTTGATCCTGCCTGTCTGCCTGCCTGCTCCCCTGACCTGACTCCAACTGTTGTCTGGTCATTACATCACTTCTTGTTCTGTGTGCGTGTGTGCGTGTGTGTGTGTGTGTGTGTGTGTGTGTGAACAAAGCAATTATTGGTTCTGAGAAGACCTTTGCCTTGTATAAAGATTGTGACAATTCAGTTTATTTATACGTATATGGCCAAATCACAACAAAATCCTCTCAAGGCACCATCTCCCATTGCATGCTTCCTGCCTTTGTCGTCTTGGCGCCATTTCTCCCCTGGCCATCCCCTCTCCCACCTGCAGCTTTTGTTTATATACAGCTCTGGAAAAAATTAAGAGACTACTGCAAAATTATCAGTTTCTCTGATTTTGCTAATTAAAGGTATATGTTTGAGTAAAATTAACATTTTTGTTCTATTCTATAAACTACTGACATTACTCCCAAATTCCAAATACAAATATTGTCATTTAGAGCATTTATTTGCAGAAAATGTAAAATTGTCAAAATACCAGAAAAGCTCCAGTGTTTTCAGACCTCAAATAATGAAAAAAAAAAAAAAAAAACTAGTTCATATTCATTTTTACACAACACATTACTAATGTTTTAACTTAGGAAGTGTTCAGAAATCAATATTTGGTGGAATAAGCCTGATTTGCAATCACAGCTTTCATGCAGTGGTCTCTTAATTTTTTCCAGAGCTGTATGCTCCCTTCCGTATATACATACCCCTCTTCATTTCTCAGACCTCTGCCAGATCACCTTTGCTGCTATGCCCTGCAACATGTCATGTTCCTGCCTGCTCTCAAGCCTTGAATTTGGTCATGAACTACTCTTGTTTGTCTGGTGACTGTTTTAAGTTTGTTTTCACTTCCTTCTTTCTCTATCAGTAACGCTTGTGTTTAGCTTTAGAGAGTTTATGTATATTCCCTTATTTACAGAAGAAACCTGAAAACTTTATTGAAGCCTGTTTCAGGGACTTTAAATCTACTCACCAGAACTTCCGCCTTAGTGTTTGCTTTTGGGTTCTTACCTTGGGTTTGTAAATGCAAATTGTTTAATGGCTCTTGGTTTGTGTTGCCACTGGGCCAAATTCTGAAATTTTTGGTTTTAGTGCCACAGGTCCAAGATTAGGGTTCTTAAGGATTTTTCATTTAGTCAAAGGTTTCAACAACAATTTGGACAGTTTGCAATGACATTGTTCATCAGTTAATCAAAGGCTTAATTGGAATGGTTTTGGTTTTGCCATCAACTTCAGAGTGATAGAAAAGTGAGACTTTTCATGTAATTTCATATTCAAAATTAACCTTTTACTACTAATATAAACATACTAATGTGATTCCCTTTAGTTTTAACTTAATAGAAAATTGAGATGGTGACTTTGTCTTTATTGCCATTCTGACAGTTTATAGAAGTGAATAAAGAAGCATACTGTTACCCAAATGTTCCTAACTGGACACAAACTAGGACTACTTGTCAGCATGATAGACCCTGGGGGCACAGGAACACCCTAGCCTTTGTCTGGAAAGTCTTTCTTCAGTCCAAAATTAAGCATATCACATTTTTGTTCAAGACAGAATAGGACTAACTTAACCACAGGTTTTGTTTCAAGAAAGGTCTTGAATTTGGTAGTAGTCCAGTTTGCCAAGTCAGATCGTAAGGACATGGTTAGACTCAGGTCTCAGTACCAGCCCCATGCAGAACTCTATGCTGGACTTATAAAGTGTGCATACATTCATTTAAACATGCACAGTTTTATCCCTGGCATTTTTTAAACTTTTACCTTTTTGATAACTCTTTAGTTGGTAGTCAAGTTGTTTATCTAACTGCTTCCTCCAACACACCATTCAAACTTATATCACACTTGTGCAGTGCAAGTCTGTAGCACCCATCTGTGGCACTCAGCACAGATGGTGAAAGGTGACAATTTGGAAAATTTGAATCATGTAGAAACTGTCACATTCATCTCCCGAACCAAATTGAGAAAAAGAATGTTTGCTGGTAATCTCATATCACAGTGGAAAGAAAGAAAGCCTGGGGCGACACCAGTGGGAGGGCATTCATGAGAATACAGCATTCACACACTTAACCGCTGCGTGAATCCAAAGCGCATGCTTCTTCTCAATGAGATGCATTCATGCACCCATTCAAAGGAAACTCCACACTGAGCATTCTATAGCTCAAATGCCTTTAGTAGCTGCATGGTAATTAAACTAGTTATGTGCAATAAGTTGAAGGTATCTTTGCATCTCACACCAATTCCTGGTGTTTATCACAGCAGTCATACACTGTCATACTACTACACTGTCATAAACAGTATGTTATTCAAATACCCTGACACCTCGCTGATGGTTGTCTAATGCTGTGAAGCTGCTTTATAACAATAATATTAGGTTTTGTATTGCCTTTAAAAATTATTTCAGGTATCTCTCTTCCCTCACAGGCCCTCTCTATTCCCCTCTCATGAGTTCAGGTTGAGAGAGTGTATCTGATATTTTAAGCCTGTTAACTATTAAATGATTGATTACTGCATTTAAGTCTGTTTCATTTTTAATCACCGCTCCAATGATGTATTTAATGGGTCCGGACCTTGATGAAGATGCCTGTTAAATAAGGTGGGAGTTGGGTGGGAGGAGGGGTAGGTACATTAGTAGCACTTTCTACACATTCTCCTCCTCTCAGAAATATGACTAAAGTGAGAAAGAAAGATTTTTTTTAAGCTTCACTAATTAATATTTTTGTATTACCAGTGTATCAAATGGTTATGTGTAATATAAAATGAGTTGCTCATAGTGATGAATAGAAATGGCTCCAAAAGCCTGTTCCATTTTGGATCTTGCTCCAAGTCAGTGAAATACTCAGATTAGTGAAAGGTGCCCTGTGAAGTTTTCTTTCAAATGTTTCCATGTAGAACTTAGTGAAGTAGTTATTGATCTAGTAGATGTTAGGAAGTACAAAAACAAATAAGGACTGAGTCAAAAAATGTCAAACACTAAGGACTGAGTCAAAAAATGTCAAACACTGTTATATTCACAGGAAACTCTAGCCATAATAGAATTTTTTTTTCTTTTTACTACAGAATTTACGAACATTTTTAGTGAAAGGCCAAAATTGTGCCAATGCAGCAATGAATGCACTCAACATTAGAGTTAGAATCATTTATTCACATTGCTGTGTCTTCAGAGTTTGAAGGTTGAACTAAATTGAATGTGACCACTGCAAAGCCTTTTAGAGCTATGACTCACAACGACTGAATAGAAGCAGAGGCTGACATTAAGAAACTCTACCTGACCTGTTCTCCTCATTCATAAACACAGAAAAGGTATATGCATGCTTGTGAGCACACACACAGTCCTTGGTGGATAAAGGGAGAGGAGAACCTAATGGTGCATTTCAGGTGTGGTTTCCACAATCCATTTGTCATGAGAGGCGTTCAATTAGTGCTGGGAGACACTGGGCCAACATGACCATCTACTGTGCGTGTAGGTGTGTTTGTGTCTGTGTGTATTGTCACGGACATGTGGTGAATAGAATGTGTGTGGGCTCACTCATTTTCATTATTTGTTATACATATGTGTAAAAAGTGGTTGCAGAGGTTACAGCAGGTCATCCATTAATTCCAGGGTTTGATCCCCAGTTTCTCCAGTTCACGTGAAAGTGTCTTTGGGCATGACACTGAACCCAAGTTGATCCTGATGACCCACTGCCTTCGATGCATCAGTGTTCATTACTTCTATGTTGATTTAGATAAAAGAGCCAAATTACTAAAAGTAATGCTGAATTTGAACCTTTGACACATTGAGCCCTTTGTCCATAATATTTCAGAAACAATGCCATAAAACAACAATGGATACAAGCAGCAGACTTTGAGCAATGCCAACATTATGACAGTAGAGAGCTCTGCTCCAACAGTTTAATTATCTGTAGTGGGACAGACTTTATTTCTTGTTATTGCATATTCATCCTCAATCAATACAATTACAAATAGTCTGTTTTGTGTAGATTTAAATCAGATTAAAATCTAATAAAGTGTGTAAGTTAAAAGTCCAATATATTTTTCTTTAGATGTGTATTTTTTCTGTGTCTATCTGTCTGTTCAGGGCACTTCACTGATGACTGTTTTCACAACTTGCCCCAGTAAGCAGCAGAATTTTCACCTAAGCTGTTACTGAAGCATGGCATTCATGATGTTTGAGTGTTTAGTTACAGCATACACATGAGCGAAAGCAGCAAGTCAACATTACGTTGCCTGCGGTATTTTGTTTACAGCACGTTTTCGACCTCGGTCAGCATGGTAGCACATTTCTTATATGTACACCTGATAACAATGACAAATATAATCCAGAGACTGGGTTATGTAGCAAAATCAAAATGTTAAACACATACTAAGTAGTTGTGACCAAAAATATTTACCAAACGGAAACATTGATCATCTTCTCCACACATTTCTAATGAAAACCCACACCTTATTTAAAGTCGTACTGCCACAGTTTATTGGAACAGCATCCAGAGCTGGCAAAAGATAGGGGTGGTGCTAACAACCACTGGTCTAGGCATTGTTTCATCTACCGGAAGACTTCCACAATGTGGCCAATCAGAACAGAGTGGGATGGGGGAATGGGGGCCTTAAAAACATAGGAACTCAAATGAGCCTTTTTCCTTGAGGCCAAAGGGTTTGTTGAGGCATTTTAACATGTATTTGCACTTTCTAACTTGAAAATAGTGGAATCCCATAAAAAACAGAAACTCTGAATTAAGCAAAGATACAGCCAAGATACAGGTACAAGGTACAAGATAAAGGAATACAGGTATACACAACTCATCATATGCTAGCACAATTTTGAAAAACACTTGCTTTAAACCCAGGCACATCCAGTGAATAAAAATGCACTCAAAACGCAATTTACCTTGGTCTGTCGTCAAGCGCTGAGAGAGTGAAAGCCCAAAGCAGTGGGTGGAACAGTGTTTATTTTACTTTATATTTTATATGTCACGTTACTAAAAGGCAAGGTGTGTTTAAAAAAAGAACCATTATCACCCTACCAACGTTCAGCAAGTGTAAAAACTTTTTCGCAATACTCAGTTTGCTGATCATTTGTGCTTAGTTTAAAATGGAGAAAATCCAAATGTGCCTCTGTCTTTCCTTCTGATAATGAATGGATGTTAAGATCTTTTTTTCCGTCTCTTTGTTTCCATGTCATCAACAGGCTCTTATTTTCTCTGCATTGGCCATGCAAGTCTGTCTTGGTAAGCAAAATTTATTAGCATGAATATTTCCACCATAAACAACCTTCCCAGAAGCACTTGAAACTGAAATAGTAGACGGGAGAAAACACACACACCAACTTCAGGCTCCCCTTATTTGGCAGATAAAGAAACAGCAGATAGAAGGAAGGATGGATAGAAAGTCTGCCGTGTTTAATGAGCATTCAGTGCAGGCCTCCTTAACAAGAGGAAGGGATGAGACAATGAGAGGAAAAGGGAGGATGGCGGAAGGAGCATGCAACGGAAGCTTTAATAGTTTGGGATATATGTCAACTGAAATGCTGATGATGAAAGTGATAGGTCAAGCAGAGACAGCATGACAGGGATGAGAGGACATCAGGGAATGGAGAGTTTTTGACTTTCTCCATTCCTCCAGCAAGTAAAAAGCAGTAGGTCTTGGGGACCAGAACAGACTTTGACTTGGGGCATTTTCAAACCTATAGCTCCAAATTTTGCTCCAATCTAAATCAATGAGTTTCCTTCCACACACAGAAAAATCCAAGTGAAACCAAATGCAGCACAAAACGATAGTGTTGTCTGCTCATTGGTTAACCCTCAAGTTGTGTTCATTTCATGTTAAACAATTTAGTGTTCCCAGTCAAAAATGACCGCTCCATCAAGACCCATCATAAAAATGTAATAATACATATATTATCACTACTTGTTGTGTTAGATATTTTTATCAAATTGAGTTCTTGTGAAAATTAAGCATAAGTACACTGTGTCTGTGTATTGTACACGCCTGACAAGTATACTGTTTATCACAGACTACTTTGTGTTAAAGCTACCATGGACATTTGCTTTGAAACCATTTAAAATTGTTATACAGTCACATAAAGTAACACCAGTTATGTTCCAGGTTAAAAGTGACAGGGAATATTTTATTTGTTTACAAAGGAAATTATCCCAAAACTACACTTGACAATTTCATAAGATCAATGTCTTAGTACATTAAGGACAACTAACAAGAACAATAACAAGAACAATAACATTACAATGTTGTGTCCCTTGACACATCATTGTCTAGTCATCTCCAGAACCCCACACTTCCCTTGGTTATTTTCAAGAACACTGTCTGCAGGTTTCCCGGTATAAACTTGTATATTCCAGGCATAACTTGGCCTGGCATCACATGTTGCCCATATCTTTATGCCATATTTAGGCGGCTTGCTTGGCATATACTGTTTGAAAGGGCAGC
>JAUMHL010000002.1:253620-266330 GCA_032362345.1 Sandelia bainsii | reverse complement strand
TGCAAATAAATGCTCTAAATGACAATATTTGTATTTGGAATTTGGGAGTTATCTTGTCAGTAGTTTATAGAATAAAATAAAAATGTGAATTTTACTCAAACATATACCTTTAAATAGCAAAATCTGAGAAACTGATAATTTACCAGTGGTCTCTTAATTTTTTCCAGAGCTGTATATGTTTGGTATATTGATAATGTTGATTACACTATTTCCTTTAGCAGAGTCTTTTGGTCACTTTTTCATTTTTATACTATTGCTATGGAAAATTATTGTTCTGCCTTTTTTATTTGGCACATTTAAGATACAGTGTGTTCCGTTTTGAACTTCACCTTAGTGTTGGTTTATTCTTCATGGATTTAAAATATTTAATGTTATAAAAAATATAATGTTTGTGGTTAAATAATGAAAATGCTGCTGCTAATGACAGGACTAGAATATTTTTAAATATTTTATAAATATTTTCATAGATAGATAGATAGATAGATAGATAGATAGATAGATTTGGTGCATGAAGACTGACAGATACATTAGTAATCATTGATGTGTTGCGGTTTTAAATACACACACACACACCCTGGTGGCTGGCCTGCGGAAGTGGCCTGTGTCAAGAGGAGCCGATTAGATATAATAGAGTCCTATGGGCCACACAGCTTCCCTGTGATATAGTGGATGGGCCTGTCAGTTTGACAGACAGCTTATGGTAGTGTGGCTGGATGGCTGCAGAGAGAAGGAAAGGGTGGGAAGAGGACGAGGCACAGGAAGAGGGTGATGGATGCCACCCCTCACTGGGCCATAAGGAATGAGTGATCCCCACATATCCATCACCTGACGAGAGGGAAGGATGGATGAGAGGAGAGAGAAACCACGAACACAGGCAGACACTATCATTCCTAGCTGGTCCATTCCCACCTGGTCGGGGTGAGGCTGAGGGGTAAATCTAGTGCACCTTATTTTGCTGATTGCCCTTCTGACAAGATAAAGAGCTTGGAAGCCCGGAGAGACATCCTCAGCTGTCCCTGGGCCAATCACAGAGCAGACAGCAAGTGTAAATCATACACACATGCTAGCTGGCAGTGCTGTTTTGATGGATTCATGTTCACACACAAATATGCATGCACACACACACACACACACACACACACACAAAAACACCCATGATGAAATACCCTGCAAAAGAACAGATAACATCCACCTGAAGTGATCATGTAAAAATAACTAGGTTGTATGAAAAACCATAGTTCTCTGAAGCGTGTCAACTGTCAGACAGTGAAAGAAGACAGTAAATCACAAAAGTATTTTATTGTACAACTGAACTCAGATTCTCTGCAAAGCCCTTATTACCGCAGCCCCTAAATAAAAACTTAACCTCTAAGAAGTTTCTCAGTTTAAAATTCTAACTCTAGGTATGTGGCACATATACAGTAAATACCTGTTCACTGACATGTTGAAAAGCCCTGTTAGAGTGATAATATATTACTCTGAGTTATGTTTAAATCTAAACTTTAGACTTATAGGTCTATCTATAGGATTATATTAGTCCCCAGAGGAAACCCATGCAGGCACAGCAACTCCACACTACAGTATGGATCATCCAAACCCAACAATGAGCCTGAGAGTGTGACGGCTGAATCCAAACTGAAGACATTAAGTGTATCATATTTTATGTCCAAACCCAACCCAAGCTCGAAGCAGTTGAGTTTGTGTAGTGCTTTTCTTGTATGGCCCTCGCTCTTGACTTGGAACAATAAATGAAGCAGACATTTGAGTTCTCCAGCTGTCCATATATTTGTTTGGTATAGTCATGTTCTGAACTGCATTCACAGTTTGCATAAATTGTGACCTATGTGCCATGATTCTAAATTTACCGACCCAAACCCAGTGCATACTAGTGGGTTCCATCAGGATTGGTTCAGGTATCTTCTTGTCCAGGTTGTACCACACCTCTCGCCAGTGTCAGAGGTTGCAACTGTCAATCATTGTGCTTCACTTCAGCTGCTCTCCCTGCATCAAGACGTTAGTCATCACTATGGCCAACAAGCTCCTGATTCTGGCATCTAACATTAGCTGAAACTGTCACAGTTTTTATGCATATTCACAATATCCACTGCTTTGGTTGTGCATTTCCTCATTATGTTGTCATCCTCTGTCTCAGACCAAGCCCTACCTTACTGCATGTCTTTGTTCTCCCTGCTGCCTGCCTTACTGAGAACAAGCCTTTGTTAAAAACTCTGACCACGTTTCTGCCCATTGTTTTTGCATCTAGCCCTGTAGTTTTGACTTTGTGTTTTTGGGTCCTGCTGCTTTGGTTCTGTTTTTTGCTGCGTTTTGCTCTGCAGCATTCTCTCTTTGCCAAGAAGTTTTCAATTAATTGTTGTCCATGTACCATGTACTGCCAGAACATTGCCTTGTCATTGCATCCAGTATTTCAATTCTGACAGACAGTGTACTCTACATGAAAGTGAAGGTTAAGGAAAATGTCTTTTGAAAGGGAAAGAAAACTAAAGTTTGGTTTAGATCAAGAATTTATAATAGTACTGCTTTTCAGCAGATGGCCAAAGTTGAGCAGTTGTAGGACTTTCCAAATGGATTCTAATTTATTATTTATTGTAATGTCATCAAAGCTACTACCTGAAGAAAAAGCTAGTTAAGAGGTATACCCTTACTTTTACCCTATTGTCTAGGACAGGCATTAACACAGTGCATCACAGCTTACTGTGTAAGGGGCTGTGTAGCTGTGTGCCCATGCTGGCCCCAGTCCACCACAACACCACCAGTTGTATTTCTATAAGTGGAAAGAAAAAGTAAGTTAACTATTTTCAATTTCCCTCCATAAATAATGAGAATAATCATTAATATAAATATTTTATAAAGAAATGGTCATGAAATGTGATCTGATCTTCACCAAAGTCACAAATATCAACAAACACAATATTTTTAGGCTGATAAAACACAAACATCTTTTATGTCTTTATTGAACACACCCTTTTAGCATGGCTTTCAAAAGTCATGGTGGAAAAAAATAAATGAAATTAAGTTTTTTAATAATTGGTTAAACCTTTGTGCAGGTATGATCCACAACTACAGAAAGAGCTTGCTTGAGGTTATTGCTGTCAGTGTCCAGGAGGAATTCTGGACCATTCTTCCTCACAGAACTTCAGCTCAGCTGTATTCTTTGAAAGTCTGGTGTGAACAGCTCTCTTGAGGTCATTCCACAGCATCTCTTTTGGGTTAAGATCTAGACTCTGACTGGGCCACTCCAAAATGCAGATTTTGTATCACCAAAGATATTCTGTAGTTGATTTATTTACATGTTTAGGGTTATTATCCTGCAGCTTCACTCAACTTCTTCTGAGCTTCAGCTTGCAGACAGCTACCCTGACATTATCCTGTTGATACCTTGATAAACTTGGAAATTCACTATCTCCTCCATGATGGCAAGCTGTCACAGTCCAGAGGTAGCAAAGCAGCCACTAATCACATTGGATAGTATTTTATGATTAATTTATTCAGAAAACCAGGAAATAGTTTTTTTATTTTTTGTCATGGTATATAATATGATTTTTCAAACTTTTTTCACAGGAAAGGGATATCAGACTATTCTAGTTTCACTGTCACTAGTCACTGACTGTAGGTTCGGCTGTTTCACCCCACAGCTCCTCCTCTTCCATTCACCATGGATTAGGAGCGAAAGCTCCATGACATAAGCTAGAGACAGTAGGCTGGGCATAGTGTGTATGTGTATTTCATAGAGGGATTGTGTGTGAGATCTTTTGCACCATACAATGGAGGCTTGGCACTTAGGCTCTTCAGTGTGAGGGATAAAGAGGGAGATGGGGAAAGAGAGTAAATTGAAAGACGATGAATATGGACAGAAACACAGTAGGAGAATATGAGATAAAGCCTGAAAGTAGGAAGAGTTTTAACATTTTAAAAATGCCTATTGTTCCACCATTGAAAAACTTCTATTCTTCTCCATTTCTATTCTTGTGGGCTAAAAACTTGTCCTTGTAGCCGAAACCTTCCCAGAACTAAAAATACAGTATTTCAAACATTGAAATGTTTATTTGTATCGGACATTTTTATATTAGCATTTTCAATAATGTCGCTGTTACTTGACATTGTTGTTCATCAGTCCAAATTATTAAATTGTTTCTGGCAACACATGCTTTTCCATTAGATGACCATAACTAAGCTGAGAAACTGCTGATTGTAATATACACTACTAGTCAAAAGTTTGGACATATTCTTTATTTTTATTATTTTCATAATAGTACATTAATACTAGAGACATTAAAATTATGACAGAACAACAATGGAATAATGTAGTAAATAAAATATGTTAAATAGACCAGAACATGTTTTATAATTTCAATTCTTCAAAGTAACCACCTTTTGGCAAAAGGTGGTTGAAAATTGAATTCAAAATATATAAATAATATTGTTGAATATAATAAAAAAAAAAAAAGAAAAACACTGAAGGAGAAGGTGTGTTCAAACTTTTGCCTGGTAGTGTATATATACAGTATAGATAGATAGATAGATAGATAGATTGGAGCTTTGGAGTTGATACTGACCTCACCACATAGACAAAAGACAATCTCCTTTATAAGACAAGACAGGAAAAATGTTGCAAATTACACAATAGATTTGCTTTTCGATTTCCATTTGGAGTGGTTTGGTGCCTCATTATAGGATGCAACATGGGCTCTTTTTTTAATGGCGTTAGTAACCCCACTGAGAAATTAGAAACACCTTTGGTGATTTATGAGATTTACTTTGAAATCTTGAGCCATTAATGCCAATCCCAGGCCATTTTGGTCTCACATCACTTCTGTCCCTGATTTGAGCCCTGACTCCCGTCATTTTTTCAATCCATATTGGTATATTTGTTGAACACATCCACCACTTATTTGAATGGTAAGAAATAGAAACGTGGTCACACATTTATACTAGTTAGTTTGTTGAGTTCTATTCATTTAAACCCAAAGGTGAGAGGTTCAATTCCCAGTCCCGGCAGGCTATATGTTGTGGTGTCCTTGGACAAGACACTGATACCCTGACCCTTGGCTCCTCACAGGGGCAGCCTGTCCACAAAGAATTTCCCCAAGGGGATCAATAAAGTATTATTAATGTCAGTTAAATTAAATATTATATATATTAGCATTCGAATGGCTTTATGTGAGAAAAATATATTAAATATATTTAAATATATAGCAAATCTGACATTAATTGAGTGGTATTAGATTGGAAAAGACAGTGTGTCCAAGTTATCACTGAAGCCCAGAGTAAAAAGCAAATATTACATTGTCCAAAGCGCATACAATATAAAAGCAAAATAACAGCTAAACATCACACAGTTGATCACTTCTTTTTGAGCATATTTTTGTTTTAAGAAGTTTTTCTGACACTGGTGTGAAAGAGCCAGAAGGTAGAACTTAGTAAATGAGGACAGTGAACAAAGAGGACAAAGAAAGAAAGAAATGGAGAATGTGAACAGAAAGGTAGAGAAGCTGGGGGATAAGTATAGTACATACTAGGAAACCTCAACAGTGAATAAGCAGCTTTCTCTTTGATTTCTACCCTCCAGTTTTTTCCCCCCAGTAATGAGCATGTTTAATGGTTTCTAAGAATGTCAACTCCCAGTCTGCAACCAGTCGAGCAGGCCTTTGTGGGGGTGGCAGAGAGACCAGGGGAAACACAGTGAGAGAGAGACAGGCTGGGAAAGTAGAGAGAGAGCATGGAGAGGGAAAAGCAGAGGAGGAGGAGGCCGTCTATGCAACGGCCCAGCACAGTTTTCTAATGGAAGTGATTATGTTTAATGCTGCTTTACATTAGCTAATCGTCTATAGCTGGCCTGTATGTGGTGTAGAGTACTTGCACTTTGCACTTTATTTAAAACATGGTTTAAAATCTTCAGGATCTCTCTATAACACTGGATATTCTAATAAGCAACAATAAAAAGTTCCATCCATTCACCCATCCATTATTCTAACCACTTGTCTTTTTAAGGGTCGTAGAAGTTCTGCAGCCTATCCCAGCTGTCACTGGGCAAGAGGCATCCCTTAATGGAGAAGAATTAAAAAATTTGTTGCAACTTCAGGTAAAATTAAACAAGGTCAAATATGAAATAAAATGCTAATACTAGCAGTTTTTCTATGATTGTCTGTGTGTATCTCTCTTGCAAATTAAATTTTTATCTCATTGAGAATTCCAAAACAAAAAAAAACCTCAGCTTGCAAACTAAACTTTAACATGTGGTTCAGATGATGACTTAGTGAAGAATTCAGTATTAACCTTTGTGTTTGTGAATGAACTATTTAGTGGTATTTACCACTTCGGTTATGTAGAGAACAACTTAAAAGTTATGCTAGTAGACAATGTCGCTATAATATTAACACTGCTGTTCCTTGATTAAAATCTCATATTTCAGACTAAACACAATCATACATTGCTACTACCAAAACAAATGTAATGTTATATCTAACTTCAACTACAGTAAAACCTCAGCACTTGAGCCACCAAATAAAACACTGGACATCATTGTCATTGACAATATTTCTCTCACAACACACTCTCTCAGCCTTACTGCTCTCTTTTTGCCAGTGCAACCCCCAGTCAATCCCATAATGCAATGCACATAAAATCATTGGAAAATAGTCACTTAAGCAAAACATTTCTAATTTTTGAAGAAAATTATGTGTATTGATGATCCATCTATAATAGCAAGATGAATGGAAACTAGGCATTCAGGGATGTGTGTGTTGTAATTTTCATAGTGGTAAACAACTCATGGAAGAAAAAAAAATGGCCCATGAACTAGTCATACTAGCCATCACACTTGGAATAATCAAGATTCTTTTAACATGTGAGTCATGTTTGACTCTTTCATCTTCACATGAAAATAAAGAAATTACTTCATTAATATTACAAAAAGAACATGATATCCAGTCTGTGATTACGCAGGCATCTGGAGTGATGCATTCTCTACATGCTTGAGGAGAGGGTGATGAGGAGGAAACTGTAGAAAGACAAGCAGTGGGCTTATGAAAAGATTCATGGGGTACCAGGAGTTTTATTCTGTCCTGGAAGATCTCTGCTTCTCTGTAGGACCAATTTTAGCGGTGATTTTTCACTATAATGTGATACATGGTTGAAAACAAGATAAATATATAGTGATCTGGAAGTAAAAATGGATTTACCAGAGATGGCTCCATGTAAACAAATGACAGCTGCTACTACAAATTGTAGATTGTTTATGAAATAAATAGAGCATATTGATTTGCAGACCTTAAACTTAATAGTCATGATAACACAAACTGAGTTGTACAGCGGATGGTGGATCAGTTTTATTTTCTTTAACAGTTTAACCAGATTAGCCAGACTGCTTTATGTGGAAGTCAAATTGAAGAGGAGCAGACCTTAAATGTTGGTCCATAAGTCCATAATTTTCCAGAGGACTTAGCCTGCAGCATATGTGTGCAGATGCCACCCAAAAATACAAAAAATTACTTGATACTTTGCCCTCCGGACGTTGCTGTCACTGTCTATCACCACTTCTGCTTTCTGTTCCTCGTAAACCACAGGTGGCAGCCTGTGTGCATGGTTAGAAGTTGCCAGGTCTTCACATTGTCACATTTGGCAAACTCGCCATGCCTGTGGCATTCAAAGGTACTTGTAGCTGATCCTTCTCCAGTCCAAATGATAAGTCATCACCTTGGTCTTGATAATGGACCTTAATGTCCTATTTAATTTGTGTGTAGTGTTGAGTCATATGTTTTCCTGTATTCAATCCAGGCTGTACTCAGATTGCTGTGTCTGGACCTTTACCTATGTATCAGGAACTGGTGCTATGAGACTGGTGTGGTTTCCAATGTGCTCATGTACTGGCGCATGTGGACCTGCAGCTTGGCAGCTTTGATGCCTGTGGTGGAGAGATTATAGCTGGTTATAGCTGGATGCTACTGTTCCCTTTGTGGGGTGTTTCATGATCAGAACTGTTCTTCCTTGTACTAATCTGTGCTGTTAATTACTTTAGCCAGCAGGTGTGGATCATGTCAGCATTAAAGGTCTTCATGTTCTTGACTCTATGTTGCTACTATAATGATGACTGGTTGCTGTTCTCGAGCTCTGCTGTGGCTCTGTTCTCAGATCCTGTAGCCACTGGTGTTATGTGTCCTTCCAGTGCTGTTCAGTTTCTGCATTTGTGCACTGTTGTTGATAGTACACCTTGCGTTTTTCATTTTGTCTTTGCCTCTTTGGTATAACTCTTCAGCCTAGTTAGCCAGTACTATGAACCTCTTTTTAGCAGTTCCCACATCCTCAGACGGGTATGGTGGTTGTATTGCCAGTATGTTGGCCTTGTTCTTAATCTTCACACCCCTGTTTTCTGAGGGTGGGGGGTATGCATGAACGTCCAGTTAGGATATTTGGTAATCAATACCACACTGTACCATCAGGTGTTTCAGACTAAGTACGAAGCAGATATTGCTATGTGCTACTTCCCACTGCTCTAAGTCTTCTGATGGAATAATCCTAAATGACTCCCCACAACGCTTTAACTCATGGTTTCCAATTATGGTTGCAACATTTAAAGCTAATCTGACATCTGCACAAAACAGCTGTCATTTCATATGTGCCACATATACTGTAAATATTGCCTCTACTTGTGTTCAGCTCTCTACTGACACCTTACTTTTGACTCTTTTAACTTTGCCCTTGTAGTGAATCCTTTTGCCCCTTTCCCAAGCAAACTTCTAAGTTTTAGGGCTTTAGCTTGCCGATCGGATGATTTGCAGAATATCATGAGAATTATGTTGGTAAGGGTACTAGCGCGCAGCACATCTCATCAATTTTTTTTTCTTAAATCCTTTGACATTTTCAGTGGGCTGACTGAGTCAAAGCCTGGGCTTCTTCTCTTCATTTTAATGAGAACCTTGAACTCTCATTCTACCAGCTCATCTGTCTTCATGTTATTCATTGTTATAGTCTATATCTTTTGTAAGATCTTTTCTAAATGCACCTTCTTATTGTGCTCCTTTTTTTTGCTCTTGTTTTTGATAAAGTGATTATGCAATTCTTCTACATTTCACCCCCTGTAGTGATCAGATCCATGATATGAACACATTAAATAACAATTTAATGTGGCACACTGACCTGAGCAATCACTTTGCATTTGTTGAGGAAATCTAATCTCTGGCTATGAGATGTGAAGTAGAAGAACAGTGAGTGTTTTTATTCTGTCACTGTCTTCTAGCTATCCAGCTTCCACTGGGGGATGTTGTTGATGTGAACTGTCAGGTTGTCACTCAATTTCCATGCACTGACATTTACCTTACATTACTGTAATCACTGAACTTTGAGAAAATAAAAAAATCTTTCTGAAGCTTTGCCACAACATTAACACCACCAGGTGGCTGATTGGTGTATAATACACTCATCTACAAAGAATCATGTCTCTTGTTGCTTGCACTGGTGGAACACACTTATTATCACATCATATTGGAGATGAAGTGAAAATTTTAAAAGGCTGATTGTAATGTAGCTGTGAAGACTCAGAGATGAAAAGAATAAAATGGAACTAAATGAAGTTTAAAGGCCCAATAAGTAATATTTTTAAATTAAAATAATCACTTCAAAATCATTTTGATAGTACACTGACTTAAGATATCATCTCTGCCATTGCATTCTCATTTAATCTGTTACTGCACTATAACACTGTAACTTTGAAATCCCATCCCAGAGAGCTCTCAAAAGTACTGGGTCACACTTTACAACATCAGTTCATATGCAACTACAGCTAGCTCATCTCAGCATGGCAGAGGGAAGAGAATATAAAGCAACAACAGCAGAGAATTTTTCTCCAATGTAATGTGTGTGTTAACCACAAAGAAAACTCAGCTGTATTATCACTGGGTTATGTCTTGTAGTAAATATACATGCTCTGACAGTCAAGACAATTTATGACAGTGGTGTATATGCTCAACAAATCTTGCTTATTGTGGCTAATGGTCTTAAATTGTTTAACTGATTTAAATTTACTATATAGTAAAACAAGTCATTCAATGATGTTAAGCAAGATGTTTAAATTATAAAACTTTTACACTCACTTTTAACCTTGACACTTGCAATTAGTGGGTCTATGAGTTACAATTAGAGGCCTATGAATAAAAACTGTATGTTTGATTGATCATGTGCTGCCCATAGGCACATCACAGTCACATTACAGCTGAATAATTAGGCCAGAGCAATAGGATTCTATCACTTGATCATCCATTAACCCTTATGTTGTGTTCCGGTCAAATTTGAACGTTTTAAAAGTTTTGTCTCTGAAAAATGTAGTTAATTTGATCAGACTGACCTAAGATTCAATGACTTTGTCCATAAACAGGATTTCAACACACAAAATAAATTGTATGAATTTCCATACAATTCTGTGTGTTTTATTCAACTTTTGTACACTCTTGGTGTTCCTGGTCAAAAATGACCGGCCATTAGAAATGAATGTAAAAAACTGAGCTCGGGTCACTCCCAGTCACTTTTGACCCGGAACACAACTGGTGTTACTTTATGTGACTGTATAAAAATTTTAAATGGTTATAAAAACACATATCTTTGGTAGCTTAGGGAGTAGTCTGTGATAAACAGTATACTATGTTTCATCTGATTATTTCTTATAGTCAAAATAATCCAGAAATTATATTTTTTAGAACTCAAATTCAAGATGTATAAACTCAGATCAATGAGCCATACAGGCCATAAATAACAAATAGAAGTTCAAAACTTATAATTTTCACAAGAACTCAAGTTGATAAAAATATCTAACACAACAAGTAGTGATAATATATGTATTATTATAGTTTTTTTGATGGTTCTTGATGGAACAGTCATTTTTGACCGGGAACACAAAATTGTTTAACATGAAATGAACACAACATGAGGGTTAAAGAAATCCAAGTCTGCATGCATTAATAAAATGCAATAGTATTCACTTACTGGCTCCTCATCTCAAAATCTTTCAATGAAGCTGCTGTGTTTTACATATGCGTTAATGTGAAACCACAGACCTGCCAACTCAGGTCTGCTGTTCCAAATGTGAGGTTAGGTTTAGACAAGAAAAACACATCAGTTAAAGTTGGTCGAAGATTGTGGTTTTGCTTAAAGTTTAATAATCATATTTTCTGTTTCATTTTTCTGAGACTTTTTTCTTTTGTTATGAGACATGTGTAGTTAGCAGGGTACGAACTTGTGTAAGGAAACACCAATGGATTTGAGTCAGCACTTTGACCACTCAGCCACAACTACCCCCCATAAATGAGAAAGCATTATGCAGTTGCAATTATGATCTCTAGAAAAATGTGATTGTTGTATAGTTAGTTGTATAGAAACATTTTATAGGGGACAGGGTTGTTTAGTTTCTGTCTGAACTTAACATGAGAGTTAAATGATGCTTTGAGCTTATAGTAGTTGCATCTGATGATGCCTTTAGAGATTACTGGTGCTTTTTTAAATGTATTTATTCTTTTAGAAATTTTGCATTTGTTTGTTTGTTTTTGCATTTGATCATTGCCAATATCCAGATAGTTAAAAGCTTCTTCCCGCAGACCTTCAACATCTTTGTCAATCTTTCGAACACATCCGATTTTTACAGACTTTCTGTTAAAAGCCAAACCCCATGCTACAAAAGAAAATCCGGGGTTATTTGACCTCAGAAACTCCTCCAAAGCCAGATGAACCACAATACTGGCTGATCAGTACTCCCTGTGAATAGTACAGTGACCTTCAGGAAAATTTAAAATTAAACTAAATATGTTTTTTCATCACTAAAACAGACCAAAGACATATGTTTCAACTTGTTCTGAAAAAAATCACATTTGAAAGCAGGCATGTGTGTGTAGTTAAAGTGATAGTGGTTGATGCTTGTAGATAGTTGTTTTACAAGCTGTAATTAACACAAAAATCATCCCAACACTAAAGTAGCAAATGCAAATTGCAAAGATACCTGGAAGTTGAGTCCTGGCAACTGGATTTCTTTCTTTTTAGGTTGAAGCGTCACTACTCATCCAAGTAGCTTCAACCTACCAAAAAAGAAATCCAGTTGCCATGGGTTTGAATTTTTGTGAAATATAGATTATAATTTCATTTGACATGTGTGGACTAGATTTTAATGTCAGATCTGAATTCATAGAAACATTTCACAAGGTCTGCTTTGACAGTGAGATCACTATTTTGGATTTACCCTTTGTTTAAAAGAGCAGTTTTAACAATACAGAAAAACTAAATAACTTGTGAAAAATCTTTCAAGTGGTGTGAATGACATCAACACACTGTATGATCTATATGTAACTTGATAATTTAGGTGATTGTTTTTATTTTGTAATTTCCTATTAAAACAGAAGTTTTATTTTGAAAAGACTGCCACCAGTATATCCTCTTGACGCTAAAAAGTAAACAAGGGAGAAATGGAGATAGGAGATAGAAACAAGGTGTTAAGTTAGACAAAACTTACAATTTAAATACAGTCCTACATGGTTTTAATTTGTTCTTTAGATTCGGTTCGTTTGTGAACGTCACAACTCTAGACGACATCTCTCTGATAGAATAAATGGTAAAAAAAAAAAAAGTAACGAGTCGAGAGTTGTCCAATGTAGCGGAGTAAGAAGCGTTTCTTCTTCACAAATCTACTCAAGTAAAAGTAAAAAGTATGGTGCAGT
>JAUMHL010000002.1:203176-220504 GCA_032362345.1 Sandelia bainsii | reverse complement strand
TCCTTTTAAAAAACTGTTGTTTTCAGCTACAATAGTCATTTACAATATGAACAATGTCTACACATTCATTCTGATCATGTTTGTGAAAGAAAAGCAGATTTCATAACATCAAATTGGTCATTTCTATGTGTGTCCAAACTTTTGACTGGTAGTGTAGATTATGAATCACTGTAAATGAATATTGTACTGCGAGATTGGATATTTTGGTAAATAATAAATACATGGTCAGTGAAATTATTAAATATTGTCTCCTAAAAATTATGTTCCTATGCAACCAAAGTGCAACCACAATTACGTTTTTGCAGCCAACATAATTATCATGTTGTGGTGAAACGTATTTTCTGAACGAATGAAGCTCTACGTTTATTAACAGAAAGCAAGTTGTCATGCAGGAGTGACAAACCCCAGATGAGGTTGGGTTTAGGCAAGAAAAGTAGTGAGGTCAGAATTAGAGAAAGATCGTGTTTTAGTTTAAATTTTAATGCAGACGTGTGTGAAATGACTTTTCCGTCCATAGACCCAGCCCACAGTCAGTCCCTGATCTTAACCCAGAGCTGTGATGACTGAACCCAAACATTAAAAATGTAATAACACCAAAGTCACACATCTGGATGCTGAACTGCAACGTATTATGGTGGAAGAGAAAACAGGATGTTGTAGATCAGCTATTTTGGTACAAAAATACATTGCCTGTGTACATTTCATTGATATGTGAGGTATCAACATATTTGCGACTTGTCATTTACCTTCATTTTCTGGAATCTACAATCCAACCCTCTTCTCCAGTCTTCAGGTGAAATCTATCCCCAGCCTGCATCCAACTGTGGCCCCTAACTGATCAGAGAGCACCTCTGATCTGATCCGCCTCTGCTTTTTCCCTCATGTCTTCTGCCTCTACCAACCACTCTCCTTCCCCCAACAATTTGTCTTCCTTTATCCACGTTTACAAACTAGATCCAAAGACGTCCGCTTTTTCTAAACACAGAATTAGCTCTGTTTGGAACAATTATGATTTCATTTGACTGTAAATATTCTGATAACATTCTTTATGTTTCAATATGGCTTCTGCAAAAATGCATGAAATTTGCCTTCATTACGTTTTGAATGTGTTTTTAACAGTTTTGACAACAGTGTGTTTGCAATGGAGAAATGTGATAAAGTGTTTTGCAGGAGGAGTATGAATGAGAAAAGAATTTGTGGATTTCTGAAGATGTGCTCACTGAATGCATTTTGTGTGAATAACAAATTATTCACAGTTTGGTCCACATAGACTTCTGTTTCTGACTGTGTTTGTGAGTGTGAGTTTTGACTATGTGGCTTCAGTTCTGACCAATACATGTTAAAAATAAACTGTAATTGTTGCTTGTGTGGATGACTTGGCAATCATAACTGGTTCTGTCATGTTCATCACTTTTCTGCTGCAACATTCTGTAAGAACACATGAGCTGAGGTGCTACGGTTCTCTCTGTATTTTGTGAATTATAAGGAATGGCATTATACACTCATTATATTCAGCGATTTTGATTGTTGTCTGAGTTACTGGTGGGGAAAAGGGCATTTAGATGAGGATACCACTAGAAATCTCCACACAACTTAAAAGTAATAGGTGATAATATCAGTGTATGATGATGATACCCGTGCTGCTACTAGAGCCAGATTGTTCATTCAAGTGTATATTTGATTGGTTTTTGGAGGTAAAGTAACCCTGATGTTTCCTGGCAGATTTTTATTACAGATGACAGCTTTAAGGAGGTAATCTTTAACCTGTGGCAGATTGCATTTTGAAATAACCTTCCCTATGCTTTCACCGAGCAATTATTCTTCAGTCTGTGTTGTAGAGATAATACAGAGCTGATCAGAGACTGGCAGAAAGATAAAGACAGAGCAACAGAGATAAGAGGGAGAGAGCCTCAGGGCAGGAGGAGGTTGGGGGTTCCAGATCTGTCTTGAGATGGCAAAATCATCAATAATAATAAAAAAGAAAAAAGCATTTCACCAATAAACACACAGTGGAGTGAAAACATGATGGCTGAAAATGAAACATATACAGTACTTCATTAATACTTGAGTAATTCAAAGCAGAGTGAGCTGGGTGAGAGTGAGAGAAGCTGCAGGGGCCCCATGGGTGGGCCCCATGGGTAGGCCCATGGCAGAACACCAGATCACGACAGGCTGAATATCTGTGTGTGTCGATATTTCTGTCTTAATCTGCAGTTTGTCATGTACTCTTCATGTCCACAGCTACATGTCCTTGTTGCTGCTGAGACAAATATCCCTGGAGTAAAGTTCATTCAATCCGGCTTTGTTTATCTTTGCATGCAAATGATGTGACCTCCACTGATAGTGTTCCAGCAGAGCCAGCAGAGATAAATCAGACAGGCACACCTCATGTAATTCAGATGTACTGAGAGTAGTTAAAACCGGCACATGATGAGGGATGCAGAACATTGTAACCTTCTTGTGAAAACTGTTTTTTTTTGTTCATTTATGCAGAAGAAGAAAAAAACCTGTAGAAGACATGGGTGAGCTGTGTTACTCTTTGATTTAGAGTTTTAAAAACTCTTCATACAGGCAGCTGAGAAATAGCACAACATGCAAAAAACAATTGTTCAAATATGAATCAATATAAGACCAAATAGTAGTTTAAGTAAAGCACAGCCACAAAGTATCAAACGTTGGCAAACATGAAGATACTCTCCTTCAGAAACACTAAGTCTGGGAATGAACATGCATAGACAACTACTCCATCATCAATGTCATTGTACACACACTTACTTGCAAACCCTGTCTCCTGAAAGTTACGTTCCTATGCAACTAAATTGCAGCCGTGAATATGTTTTTGTAGTAACATAATGATTATGTTGCGATGAAAATTCACTGAATTTTTTTAAAAATTAAGCAATACACTTGGAAAGCAAGGAGGTGGTTGGGTTGGATGTGCAGGGCTGACAAACTGCAGAGTCCAAAAGCACTTTAATTAGGGTTAGAGAATGATCGTGTCTTGGTTTAAATTGTAACACAGGCTACAAATGTCTAAACCTTCTCTACTAAACCAGCCCAAAATCTTTCTCTCACTTTAACACAGTGCTGTCAGTGCCTCGATTCAGTCATTAACAACATTGGAGTCATAAAACTGCATACTGAACTGCAAAAGTTAATATTTTTACAGACATAAATGCATTGCCTGTGTACGGTTGTTGATATGTTAAGTATCAACGTATTTGCATAAATTTCTCATTTACATTAATTGTGAACACATCGTGTTAACAGAAAACGTAATCGGGTTGCAATTATGTTCCACACAGGAAGATATTAGTTGTATAGAAAAATAATTTTAAGGAGACTGGGTTGTGTACTTTGTGTATGTCTGGAGGAAGGTTAGCCACAATGATGTAGGCTAAGGCCTGATCATCCCTGACTGACAATGGAATTCCTTCCTCTTGAACTATTGCTTTTATGAAACATAAATTTAAGCCATGGAGACATATTATTGCTGAGATCATAGGAGAGAAAACATCAACAACTACATAAATGACAGGTATGTAAATGTGGGTAGTTTACATCTTGCATAGGCTTAGACAACACACACAACTGCCGCTTCAAATCAACACAGGGTACGCAAAGTCACCATGATGCATATGCAAATGCTAAGTTAAAAGCAAGTACATCGCCAGGCTTACAGTGGACATCAGGGCCACACTTTCAGACATAACTGAGTCAAGATGTCACAGGAATAAAACACAGAACATGCACTGCACAGGATAAACATTCATGCAAGTAAACTCTCCACACAATAGTTTTATATGTACAGTATGTGCTGTATGTATTTGTTTAGCCATGTGTGTTCTTTATATCCAGTGGCATAATTATAAAGGCAGTTATATAAAAGTTTCTGATACATTTGTGTTTCCCATGTCTTCATCCTTTAGATTTGTATGACTTTTCAACAAATCCACATCACAACCCTGCCAGCTTTCAGCAAAGACCTTGGTTCGACCACTGCAGTGAGTGTACCATCTATTTGTCTGGCACACTGCATCCTCCCCAGGAGGGCTATTTCATTATGGTGTTAGCTGCCTTATTTCCGTTTAAAACTACCTCTCGCACAACAATCAACTTGGAATGTCTCCCAGGAACACTGCATGATCTGTGTATGTGTGTGCTCTGTCATTGTGTGTGGCGGAGGTATTCCCAAGAAGGGGATGTTTCTCCACCTCACTGAACAAGAATAATGAGTTACTGGTCCATCGGGGGAGGGGACAAGTCCTACCGTCTTGCTCTTCTCCCTTCTGCCATTATTTGCCAATTACCAGCATGCAAAATGTCTTATATGTACCCGCCACCAGCAACCACACTCATAATAGCTTTGTAATTTTCTTCCTGAGGATTTGAGGTGTTGTTTGATTGATTTGGATACGGGGTGGGGTGGTGGGGAGGCTCATTTGTTATGACTACCCAATTAGTTCAATTAGCAAGGCTGGCAAATCCCAAACTCCCCCTTTTCAATGTGGATCATCTTAAGCACTCAGCTGATCATTAGACTTTTTTTGATTTTGCACCTTGATGTGGCAATCCAAGAGTGGTTTCTTAAATTATCTACTGTAAAAAGATATTAGCCGGAGTGCTGGAGGGAGAATTCCCATTACAGTTGAGATTGGCTCGACTGTCAAGGCAACTTTCATTATCTTTTCAAGAGGTCTGCATCGGAAAATAATCTGTGGCACAGCTATGATTTTTCAAAGAGTACGTTCTACTTTCTGCTTACGTAGATAAATAAAATTGAAACTGTAATGAAACTTTGACCCAATGATATATTAGGTTTGTGGTAAGAGATCCAGACCACTTGCACCATAATGGACCCTGAAGCTCTTTCCTATTATTTTTTATTCTAGATCCACTAATGGCATGTTACATTATTATTTAAATATGTTTTGAAACAACCCTCCCATGGAACATGATCAAAAATAGATTTTGCTACAGTTTCATAAATTTTCAGCTAACTTTAATTTGCCTTTATTTATCAGTAAGATCAGACGAGTAAGATTTTTGATCAAATCATTGTTACATTTGCATGAAGACTGACAGACGTAAGACTGACCTCTGCATCAGCACATCACACTGGGTTGATAGTCTTTGTCGCCCAGACAATCAAAAAGTCTGTGTCAAAACAAACGATTATTTGTGCCTTCTTGCAAATTCACTGTGTTCATGTACCAAATCAGTTCTTAATCTGCTGCCTTCCTACTGTTATGGGTACACATATAGAGACTGATAAGCGTGGGACTGAGTGGCAGAAATGATGAGAGGTGACTGAAGATGTACTGTATCTAATAAATCTATGATGTGTCCAACATAGTTCTGTCTCCAAACAGCTGAACATATCTGTGCACCTCTAATAACACAGCACCTTGTTATTGGCAGCTCCTTCTCGTCAGTCCAGCTTCTTTCAAAGGTGTTGTCAGCATTTGATATGTTATCAAGATTCATATTTATGTGCTTCTTTCATTTCAAACTCAGTTTAACATTAGCCAAGTAACCTTAGCCATTATTTACCTCTGTTCTCTGGTCTTGATTTTGTATCAGGCTGTCTTTGGTTGCAAGGTTCTGTCCAATCACAAGCATGCAGCATTACCACTAACTTTTCCATAATCTGAAATATTGTTTTCTCTTTTGTCATGTTTTATGAAATCCTGTGAAGTCCTTTGTGTGAACCATACACAAAGCCATCAGCATTGTGAAATTTACCAAACCTACTGCTCTTATATGTGAACTTACAGAAAACAACTTAAGTCTAAAATAGTAAGCGTGAGATGTGAAATAACAGGTTGGTTTTAGTGCACACCAGTAGTGTTCAATAAAAACACATGACAGATTACTGACTCTTAAGAGCTGATTACTAACTTCAACCTGAAATCTCAGTCCGCCTCTGATAATAGAGATTGCTTAGTTGGTGATAAAAACTAAGCTATACTGTCTCTATGATCTCTGATGCTTATTTCTGGAAAACTGTGCACATTCAACTAATTTTCAACAACATAAAAAGAAAAAAATCCATAGTTTACCGTTACATTCATACTCATATGTGCAAATCATTCACTGACTGTATTTTCTACAACAAGGTAAGTGATGCAAAATTATCAGCATTAATGATTTTGATTCCGATGTCAGGTGACACAGGTACGGTTACTGACTACACTGCTGCCTCATGGGGTGCATTGAGGTCCTTGCTATAGTATTATTTTATCTTATTTGATCCTCAGGCTTCAGAGACAACTAACCGTCAAACTTATGCAATCCTGTCCACTGAAAATTATGTGCAACTAAACTGCAGCTGTCATGTTTTTGTAGCAAACATATCGTTTAGTAATTATGTTGTGAGGCAACATATTTCTGAATGAAAGAAGTGCTAAAATTAAGTTGCAAGGAGGTAGCTGCTGTGGATGGAGGGTGTCAAATGTACAGCACTGACCACAGACTAACATTTTAGTAATCTTATAAGGTACTGCAGCTACACGGTGTGACATAGATCTACTAAACCTGGGTACAACATCAACTTTTAAGCATGAAGACTGTACAATGATATCACCTACTGAATTCTGGGCTATGACTGAGGGTTTTAGATATAATTGGACCCAGAAAGGCAGTCGGGAAGCCAGAGAGAGTTTTAGGTGATTTATTATAAAAACAAACAATGACTGTAGCAAGGCAATGAAGACAGAGAGGATGAACTGGCAGGTAAGTAGTATGTATAAAAATGGTGGGGGAGGTGCATGGACAAAATGGCTGCCCTCATGGAAGGTGTCTGCCATGCGGTCACCAAGATGGAGCCCGAAAACACACAAGCACAAACGGACTCACAGAGCTAATCGAGACAGTCCGAGTAAGTCCGAAAGCGAGCCAGGGTCAGAGTCCAGAATAGGGGTCAGAGCCGAAGACAGGGTGAGAGAGCCAAGGAGCACAGAGCCGACAGGGGACAGGCAGAGGGGGAAACCAGAGGCAGACCGAGATCCAAAACCAGGTGATCAGAAACACAGTCTTTCTGGGGGTAAGGCTTAGGGCAGGTTGGGAGCTGAAGTCAGGTCCAATAATCCAAATAAGGCAGTCCATAAACAAGGAAGCTGGAGAGTTGCAACCAGTAAAAGTATACAGACAATCTGGCAAGTGGTGAGAATATGGTGAGCGGCTTAAATAGAGAGTGAGGAGCACAGGTGAAAGCAATCAAGGCTGATTAGGGTGAAGCAGGCAGAAACAAGGGAGTGAACAGACAGGAAGTGACCGGGGATTTCAGAATAAAACAGGAAGTCCGGGTGTGACCATGACAATGACACAAGTCAGTATACGAGGATAAACATCTTCAGTGTGTGTAATCTATCTGTGCCACTACAGTCTTGTGTTGATCACTGCACCATTTTACAGTATTCTTATGGGTTGGTTTGCAGACATAGATCGGAGCAGCAGTCACATTGTTATAACACACACATTGTATACATTTCTGACACAAATTTTGTCCCAGGCTTTCTTTGGTGCAAGACAAAGACAATGGCTATCTTTGAACCTATGTCACAGTGCAATGTAGAACCACCGTTTTTGAGCCACAACCAAAGATATTACTACATCTGATGATCTTTCAACTAGCACAGTTCGGAGTCGTACAGAGCTTAACTGCCTTAACAGGCAAAGCAGGTATCTGCCTGAGGGCCCAAGACCAATTTTGGTAGTTAGTTTGTGTTGATTTGATTAAACTGTTTCATAGAAACAATAAAGGCATAATAAAGGCCTTAGAGCAATTTCATTAATCAGGAGACCTAGTCTAGTTTTTAATTATAACTATAGTAAATATCTGTAAATATACTTTCATTTATTCACACTAATAACGAACCAAAATGTAATTCCCTATGGGATAAAAAACATGAACCCTGTGTCTTTGCTGTACCTCCATCATCCATGTGTCCTGTTTCAGCTCTCGACTTCTTGCTCAGGGACTTTTGTTTTGATATATTCACTACTTCCTGTACGGCCCTTCCCCTTACCCCCATCCACTTCACACCCTAGTATTAAGCAAATGAAAACATGTATTTATATGCTACTAGTACATTTTCTTCATTATCAATGCTCCATAATTTCTAGCATTAAATAACATATTTCTATAGCCTGGCCTTATTATCAACATCTCACACATCTGAATTACCTGCAGGTAGCTCCAGGCCTGCTAACAACCATCCAACCAGATCAGCCAGGTCCATCTGCAGCGAGTCCTGGTCCTGCTTGCTGCTACCCTGTCGCCCAGCCTGCTTGCAGAAATCTTGTTCCCAAACTAACTCGGTCAACCTCTGGACATGCTGTGTGCCCCTCTGACCTCCAGCCTAGCTTCCCTACAGCTAGCACTGGGCTTGCTAGCTGCCACCCTTCTTCTCAGATTGTCTGCTCTCTTTCAGAAGCAATCTTCAGCCTGAACTTTGCCTTGTTGTGATTCTGCTGGCTTTGAACCTATGACTGTATCCTGACTTGCCTCTGCCTGAACCTACTAACCTGAACTTAAGTCTGATTCTGCTTTTCTGATTTTGGAACTGATACCTAGCCCTGGCCAAGTTCTTGTGCCTGTCTCTCTGTTTTTAACCTCTGATGATTTCTGGATTTTGAATCGTGGATTTGAATTGTTTGTATCTCTGCTCTGTATTTGTGGTAAGAGACTACCTACTCTGATTCCTAGATTGGGACTGAAGATTAATTGTTGCTGCCTGGTCACTCATCTACTCAGCAGAAGGACCCGGACAACGTAACAGACGCCAACGTGGCCATCTTGTCCACTCTACCTGATCCGCCACCTTGTACTCACCTGCTCCCTGCCTCTGCCATCTTGTGAACAGTGGGGTTCACCACTGTTCACCACTGCTCTGCTGTTCCTCTGTTACACCTAGGCACTCTTCATTCAGTAATTTTTATTGTTTGTTTTTCTTTAGTAAACTCTGAAATTCTCCCAACATGCCTGATTGTATTTATGGGTCCTATAAACACAGCCCTTAGACCATCCCACCACTCCAACCATTTCCATGACTTATTTGTGATAAGAGAACTCTTAGTGAACTTAGTTAAAAAAAAGGTACCACACAATATAATCCAGATAGTACTTATGTTTCCTCCAAAATGTATTTGGTAAAATCATTCAGATAACTTTTAGAAGGCCTATGGGAACGTGAAGCACTCTGTTTCCTTTTACAGATTCTTATCTGTTCAGGCAACAAGGCTGTTCTGTTAAGGTTTTCTTTGCCTTGATAACTGTCGTATAATGCACTCCATGGCAAAAATGTATAGTTTGTAATGAAACTCTGGCAAATTACTTGATTACTTTTTTGTTGATTTCCTCTTCTCTATGAAACACTGAGTTGTCAATTGATGATATATTAGAAGTCATGTCTTGTAACATATATCCCTACTAATGCAAATACAGCTGAATAGGTATAATGAAAATGAGATTTAAATTGTGATTTTAATAGGATTCATCTTGAGAAGATTGGTGAAACTGCTTCTAATCTCATCACAAAAGATGAGTTGTGCGCCTTTGCTAAACGGATCCAACACAGCAGCTGTGATAATGGAATCATTTGTCTCTCCTGCTGCTTTATGAAGCATTCATTTCTGCAGTAAACAGGGTCAGAGCTGACTCTTGTATTTCTTAACTCAAGTTATAATCTAAATATCAAACCATCTTTGATGTGCTACTACGTTTAAATCGTGAGAGAAAAAGGCCGCCAATAAAACTGGTTAAAAGAAATGACTGGGAAGGATTCAAGCCTTCACATTCATTTAAAGCTGTCAATACAGCCTAATTGATTTTTTCGCTGCAGACTTTGTTGCTCCTGAGTAGCTGTTTCACACTTTAAGTGATAATCCATGAGTCCGTTGTGTGGGTTTGTCTAAAAATAATAACACAAAAGCTAAAAGTCAGGAATGACGAAGAATAACAAGGAGGAGTTGGAGTGTCTCTAAGGCACGGCAGCCAAAAGTCAGTGGGTCATAACACCTCACAGATAAAGAGAGCACTTCTGAGCATAGCAGGTAGGAGCATATTTCAGCATTACTTGGAGGTCCAATACAGGCCAGTGGCAGATTCACAGGAGACAGTGTGCCCACGCTACAGTCCAGGAGGAAATCCCTTCCGTGCAAGTGGAGGGCAACAGTTCAGTCACAGAGGCCCACAGTAATTGTGCCACATGAAGACCATTCACAGAGGCTACACCTACAAAGGCCCTAGGATAATGAAGGTCCAAGGTAGATGGGGCTGAGGAAAGAGAGGAAATATGATCCATAAATCTTCAGATGAGAGCAGTCAGAAAGAGAAGTGGGATATTTGTGTGAAACCAGAACAATACCAAATTGAGGACAAGATGATAAAACAATGTAAATTAAAAATAAATATTACTGATAATGAAGTTATTTTAACTGTGAGTAACAATACAGAAATTTGGCAGCATTGTGGATTTGTTTTGCTAACAGAAGTTCATTTGTAGTTCTAAACATATTTAGGGTGTTTTGGAGGTTTTTACTCACTTTTTGTCTCTCCCACAACATTATTCCCCTCTCCTACAGTGTCCATTACAATTACATACACATGGCCAATTATACAAATTAGACGATGATGTCATTTAATAACTTCTAGCAACTTTTAGTACAGCCAATTGCGATTTTCCTTACTGAACAGTTGGCAAAATTGGTTGCCTCTGGGTACTTCGGCTTCCTCTCACAGTCCAGAGACATGCAGTCAGGTTAATTGGTGACACTAATTTGCCCATAGTGTGAGTGTGAATGCGCTACCTGCAGGCGCTGCGTTAGAATGGTGACCTGTCCGCCTCTTGCTCAATGACAGCGGTAGAGCATGGGATAGGCTCCAGCACTCCTGCAAACTTTAAAAGGAAAAGCGGTTAAAATGATGGGTGGATGGGTGTCTTTTCACATACATGGTGCAAAGACTTGGATGCATTTTTGTTTTTTTGATTGTACCAGCTGTAGAGCATGGTGGTGGTAGCATCATGCTCTGACACTGTTTTGCTGCCAGTAGATCTGGTGCATTGCACATCAGCTAGACAGCTGAATCTCGGTCACACTCGGGTGTTACAACATAATGGCTCCAAACACACATCAAAGCTGGCTGTGGAATGGATGAAGCTAGTAATTAAAATGGCCTTCTCAAAATCCTGACCTAAACCCTTACAAAACTTTGTGGACAATGCTTAAAAGTCACGTCTGTGCCAGAAAACCAACACATTTAGTTGAACTCCAGCTATTCTATGAGAATTCTGCCAGAAGCTTGTTGATGGCTACCAGAAGCATCTGCTAGCAGTGAAACCTGCCAAGGGACATTTAACCAACTATAAGGCATGCTGTATGTGTAGTTTTGAGTGTGTTAATTGACTGTGCACCATATTCTTTGAGTTTTCTTCTATTATGACAGAGAGCTCTGCTCCAACAGTCTAACTGTCTATTGAGGGACAGACTTCAACCTGTTCTTGTTTCTGTTTTAGATGTGTTTTGATGTGTTTTTTTTCCCTGTATTAATCTCTATTTTTCCTGTGTTCATCTTTATTATCTTGTATTTTTTTCTATTTCTCTATACTGTTCTGTAACATTATGTTTTAATGACACTGACATTTCCCTTTGGGGATTAATAAAGTACCTATCTATCTATCTATCTATCTATCTATCTATCTATCTATCTATCTATCTATCTATCTATCTATCTATCTAATTAAAAGAAATCACTGAATATAGCCCAATATTACCATGACCTTCACTGACTTTCATGCCCATGATGGGTGTACTTACGACAATAATAATAATAACATTAGTATTATTATTATTGTCGTTGTTGTTATAAAATTGAATATGAATAATTTAGTTCATTATATATTGATTGAATGGATTACAAAATTGATTTGAAAATGTGTTATTTTCATTCTATTGTGTTTCATTTTCAAAACTGTTCCCCCTCTCTGGCATGTGGGTTGAAATGACACTGTGTTTATTGAAGATGGGGCCAAATGAGCTTTTTGAAGATGGCTGTAAAATTAATTTGTGATATGTCCTTGGGCAAACGTCTTAGCTGCATGTGATGTGTCTCACATAGAAACCACATTAGGTTTCTGATCACCAACTCTCTATTTCTGATTTCAACTGCTCAAGCCTGGGTATCTAATGATTGTGCATTGAAAGGCAGACATATCAGTACATGAAAAGCATTATAAAAAGAGTCATTTTTCTGAGTCACTCCAGAAGCAAACATCCACTATTACTAGTTTAATCTTTATTTTGATAGTGAGCTGCAAAGAGGCAAACAGGAAATGTGGGAAGAGAGAGTGCATGACATGCAGAGGGCACCACCCAGACTCAAACTAGGGATGTTGGGCTTTTGTGGCATGTACCATTTGGCTACCAGGAAGCTCCACACAGAAATGGGAACAAAAATATGATGTGTCCAATCCAACATGACATGTGTCATCCCTAAATACATGCAGCATGCAGCAGGTGTCAAAATACTAAAAAGGGTTTTGTTGAACACATCTGTTGGATTGAACTACACAGACATGACTATGTTGCTCCTCAGTCTTGTTTTATTCAACTGAAGGCTCAGCTTGAAGAAAACGGCTTGACTGTGGTTATTTGGAGACCTGGGAGAGACAGATGTGTTTCCATTGGAAATGTAGAAACTTTGTCTGTGCTAATAAAAACTCAAAATACGACCTTCAAAGAAATTACTCTGCCTCTTTTTACCCTGGGGCCATGAATAACATTAAAACATGTTTTTAGATAAACAAATTAGTGATAACAGCACAGCAGCATTCGTGGATAATACATTGTTTGGAATGAGAAAAGGAGAGATCTGTTGTTCTCTCCATAGCTGTTAACTCTATTAAAATATACAACAATTTACATATGGACCTATGTGCAGGGGTCATTAAAAGCAAATCATGGCTGTGATTTGACATTATGTACAAGCCTCAAAAGTAAAGGTTGGATATTATTAAATCCATTTTTTGCAGGATAATGTTCATTATACTGCATTTTCAAAGTACAAAGTCAACAGTATTAATCATCTGAGGACTAACATCTGTCTATTTTATATTTCAGTCTGTCTCAACATGGTCAACCAGTCAAAATTTTTATCTGTGGGTCCACACTACTAGCTAGCTAGAAAAACCCCTTTATAAAAGCAGTTGATCAGAATGTCCCCACAAATTAGATTTTACTTCAGATCAAAATGTCCAGTATTCTGTATTATAACATCCAGGATTATTCATCTGATCCTTGATCTGTTTAGTGATGTATGAAGAACAAGACCCAAGAAGGCAAAGCCCACAATCAGAGTGTGTTTGTGCCCTGCGATGTGAGTAATACCTACACACACACACACACACTTTTGTTTCTAACTTTAACACACACACAGACACACTAACATCCTTCCACACAGTCATAATGTAATATGAAATCCCACACTCATGTTAACAAACCCTGTGCATCCCACTGACAGTCCTAACAGGATTTGAAAATAGGTTTGCTCCTGGTAATGAAATGCACAAAGCAGCAGCTTATGTTGCCCAGGGCAGCTTCAAACATGTCAACAAGGATGTTTTGGAGAAGTTTCTCTCAGTGTAAGTAGGTTAGGTCCACTGTTCCCACACCATTACTGTGAGTGTGCAGAATGGGGAGGAAAGCCTTACAAATGTGCAGTTTGCTTCAAACGTGAACATTTACACCTGAACACTTTCATGACTAAATGAGACAAGTCTAAATGTCAAGAAACTAAGACTTAAATATTTTTTTAATGCACATTAAAATTGTAATACCAGCATGATGAACTTGAATCTTTTCTGTTACTGATGTTTTATTTTATTTTGGTAGTGTACTTTCTTCTTTTGATTGAGGATAAAATAACTAAATATTATGATAATATCAAATCTAATAAACTAAAGTGTGAATATGAACCAGTACTCTCCATTTGTAAAGTGACTATGTCTTATGACTGTGGAGCAGCGATGACCTCAGACTATGGACAGAGAAGCATTATGAGACCTACAGTGTTCCGTTATTCTTCTTCAGAGCAAAGCAGAGAGCACATTACTTCCTGCCTGTTGATGCCTTGTCCTGATATTCCAGCGAGTGCACATTACTTATGGGAAAAAGGAAACATCCATCAGACCTTTTCTCCACGTGTGTACCATGGAGTGGCACAGCAAATTCAGTGCTACTGCCACACCATAACCAACAACTGAAATGACATCAGTACTATAAAAAAGCTGACCTTGAAGGAGAGTGTGATGTTGGGAGAGTGAATCTGCCTTACTGCGCGGAAAGTGCTATAGCCACAACATTAAATAACTTTGCTTCAGCTTGTGCCTGCACAGAGCAGTCAGAAGCAACAAGTTCTAACAATTCTAACAATGCCAACAAGTTGCTTCTAACTCATGGAGGCCTGCAGAAAGACTTGTCATTCACACTCACTTCTTCACACCCAGATGTTACTGATACCAAATACCAAATGAGATAAAGATACATGATTTTTGCACTAATCTGTCGGCACAGTTTTCCAGTTGCTGTCAGTAGCTGCATTCTCAGTTGATTCAAGATTTTCAAGATCTTGTTTGCTTGTGAAGACCTCCACCATTCACTTAAAGAGCACTGTACAACCAGCTCCAACAGTCTGATACTGTCATTCTCCATCTTAGCTGTAGCTTTAGCTGTGGACTCTCAACATGTATTCAGATGAAACACGAGGCAAATTTGGAAGGCAGAACAATTGCATAAAAAGTCAATGGAAAACCTTGGTTGGGAGTAGGACAGTATGAACTGAGGCCAATATGTATCTGTGCTTCATAAAAGACAAAGACAGAATTTCAAAGAGAGAAATTACAGAAAAGTTCCTGCTGAGTTTTAAGATCAGTCAGAGTATGATGCCACAGAATCACACACACAGACATGTTCACAGTTAGTTAGTCTGTCTGTTTCTACAGTAGAACTGTACAGTATGTTGGCTATGTGTGGCAAATCAACAAAGACATCAAAACTGAACAAATTAACCCAAACCACTGTGGCCATGAGGATTTTTCTAATGCACTGTGTATTCACAGATCTGCAACTCTTGACTGTCTTTGAGAAACACCACATTAATAGTGATGATCACTCACTGCTTTTGAAGCTGTGCATAGCAACAGAAAGCCGTTATAAATTTAGTGATACGTCCAAGTCCATTCATCCGAAACAAGGAAGTCAAGTGATGAAGTGCAGCTGTCAAATTACAGACTGTGAGGTGTTTTATGAATATAGAGAGGCAGTTTGTGGTAAGGAAGGCTTCACATCAAACACATCCATGTCTGCCACAGTTCTACTGATTATTACCATTTAAAAATAATGGAACGGTGGAAATGAAAATAAGACCCCCCCATATGTTGAATCTGCTCCCTGCTGGTCTGTTATATGACCTGGTCTCGCCTAAGTTTAATTAAAGGAAATTATATGAAATTGATTATGGAAATTACCAGAGGAAGAAGCTTCCTTTGCTGATTGAAAGCATGCTGCTTTAATTTGTCTCCATGTCCTCTCTAAAGTCAGGGGCCAGAGGTCAAAGGTGACAGATACATTAATATAGCTGGTAATGAGGCATAGGGCACAGAGGAGACATTGTTCTTTCACACAAAACACATGGATGTCAGTCACTGGGAGTTGAAGCAGAAACAGCTATTTTTACTCACTTATGTTCCATAAGATTTTGTGTTTTGATGATGTGGAGACAACTGTGTTTAGCATGTTGCTCAACAATCGCAATCTGCAAATGCAAATCTGTCATGTAATGATGAAGTGTTTAACTCCCACTTTACTGTCCTTTGATGAAAAATTCAAGTCTTTTAGTCTTATTCTCATATTTGTTTCCATCCTCCACTCATTATCTTTGTCCTACAAAGTCAGGAAAGAGTGATTTCTACATAATTTCATGCATTTCTATACAATTCTACATAAATGAGCCCATGAGCTATGTCAAGGAGTCAAGTACCATTGGTACACTTGTATACTCTTCTTATACCAACATATATTTAGTACATCCTACTTAAAGGTGTTTAGCTGTCAGACTCCTGCTCATTCTTTTGCTGCTCCACCTGTTCATATTTCTTTTTAAAATACACACAAAAAGATGAATAATATCAATTTCTGCTTTTATTTGTTGGTCTTTACACCTACATACATTAAACATTAGGATAGAACATATCACATTTTATTTAGATGGTCCAAATTGTGGCATTGTGACCATGTGGAATCTGTGGCTGACAGATGTTGTTACCCGGGTGTGTCCTGTAAGACTGAATGTTAAAACAAAAACAAAAAATCTCTGAAAGACTACTGTTGGCTTTAGGCTAGTGTTTTACCTGTGCATTTGATGTTGAAAAGGGTTGCACAAACATTGGACACAGCCAACAATTTGAAATGTCTTGAAAAAGAAAGAAACCACTCGTGTCCTGAGCAACATACATGGAATAGGTTTGATGTTGTTATTATAAATAAGGGATTTACTCAAAACTTGTTTTATGTTGCTTAATGTATCAGGATGTAAACAACAAGCTGAATACAAGCTGAAATTATTGACCTTTATTTGATGTTCTTTTTACCCTAAACCCAGTGTACAGCAAACACAAATGAATTGTCCCTGTTGTTCCAGTACTTTTGGAGGAGACTGTAAATGATAAATATCTTTTTCAAATATGCTGCAATGAGTTACCGTGGAGGCAATTTGGCAGTGGTGGGGAGGGAAGGGGTGTTGAGGTCTGACCTTTGGACCCCCTTCCTCCACTCTGGTGCCTGTCTCGAGCCCTTCCTCTGAGGCAGACAAAGATCTCTTCATGCATCAGATGAGTTAAAGAGAGAACAGTCCGTGAGTATGAGTGAAGGAGGCTGCAGTAAGAGCCTGGAAAAGCAGATCAAAAAAAAAAAGCAACAATTTGTGATTTCATTGTATATATGTATATATATCATATGACATACTTTGATCACTGAATCACTTAATTTATTTTGAACTATCTATGGATGCCAGTTACAAGATGGGAGTTAGACACCCACTGAATAGAAGCAAGTCTGTTTCTACTGTCTACGAAATCAGTCCGAGGGCAAGCAGAAATCTTAATGGGCCATAAGAGGCAAAGCCTGAGGGAGTGGGGGAGTATAAGCATGTGTGTGTTCGTGTGTGTGTGTGTGTGTGTGTGTGTGTGTGTGTGTGTGTGTGGGGGGGGGGGGTGTCTATGAGGGTGGCACAGAGGGAAATGACTGTGTAAACAACTTATGTTTTAAAAC
>JAUMHL010000002.1:150473-181506 GCA_032362345.1 Sandelia bainsii | reverse complement strand
TTATGAAATCTGCTTTTCTTTCACAAACATGGTCATTTCTATGTGTGTCCAAACTTTTGACTGGTAGTGTATATGTAGTGTATGTATGTAGTGTATATTTTTTATTCACAAGGAAATAATATTGGATAGGTAGGTACTGAACCAAATCCTAATAACAGTGAATAGAATCTTACATCATGTGACAATTGCAGCAGATAACAAAATGAGTGATCTAATATTTAATAATTGCTAATAAGTGGAGTTAGTAGCATTTTTGTGACATGATAAAGTCCTCAGCAGAGCAACCATTTGCTACTATTACTTAACTGCAGTCTCCACGCTGTTTGGACTGTGTAATCAGATTACTGTTCTTCTGTGTGTATTACTGATTGAACACCTCATCAGTCCATGGTGTGATAAATGTGGTCATCAGGTGCTTTCTCTTACCAACAAACTGTCCACTTTAAAATGCATCGCTCCCTGTGACACATCAAACAGCAGCAAGAGCTTTGATGACACCCAGCTTAAACGACTCCATGAAAATATAGTGAGTTGACACTGAGTTGACTGAAAGAAGAGAAGAACAGTTTGATAGAGAGCCTACAGCAACTGATGATAATTATGTAGAGCCATCTGAGTCATGCTAATAAAAACATTTGATTACAAATGGTCTGATTCAAAGGCAATATGTGTTAGTGACACACACACAGAGCTTCTCCAAGCTGTTGTGGCTTGTCACTCTGTTGGGTCTGGCTTTGTGAGGCGGCTTGGCTTGGGACATTAATCATTGAAGACAGTAGACTGTATAGATCCATATGTGTGTGTGTGTGTGTGAGAGAGAGAGAGAGAGGCTATGTCCTATCTTGTCTCAGGGGAAATCTGAACATTCGTATCAACACGCCTTGCTTCTATCATGGTAGCCCCTCAAACACACACACACCAGGTTATGTGACAGTGATAGCCATCTGTGCTGTGGATATCAGGTTTACGGGGTTTTACTTGTATTTATTGTCCTCATAATGTTGTGCTCATAACCAGCTTGTAAAACAGTATTTCACACTAAATACACACAATCACACTACATTTTGAGAAATACACTTTATGCAGTTTAGTGTCAGTGTTGGTAGAAGTCCCCAGTTTCTGGCTTCTTTAATACTAAAGCTGACAGCCAACCTCGCTTCTTAATGGCTTAAACAAGTCAGTTAATTATAGTAGTAAAATTAGAGTAAAAGCATATGTTTAGCAATGTTTAACAATTGTTTATTAATTCAAAATAACAGGAATAGTTTTGAATTTAATCACTTCACAGTTACACTTTAGTTTAAATATTGTATAAAACTATCTCACAGTGATCAGTGTGTCTTTTTAGTAGCAAGGCGAGAGTATGGGTACGGAAGTGAATCTTTGCCTAAGCTGAAAGTAGTATTTTGATTGGCTAACCCTACCTTAGCTCAACTTCAGTTTTCATCTGCAGATATTGTAAGAAAGTAAGAGTTTTCAAATCAAAAGATTTAGCTGAATCATAATAGATGGACATGTCAAGTAACAGCGTTGGATTAAATAAAGAAAAAGCAAAATGCAACTTTCATTACGACTGAACTGCAGGAATATTTCTGTGTCAGTGACTCAAGGAAGGCCTGATTTGGTAAATTACCATCAGAAATAATAGGCCTTCTTCTTAAAAAGAAGAAACATAAGTTATTTATATAACCTGAATAGATGCTGCAGTGCATTTTCTGACAAATCTCTTTTTGCTCAGACTGTACAGTCGATGCACAACAATTAGCCTTTGAATCTATTCATCCTGCTTCATATCCAGGCAGCAGCGGCAGCTCACAGACCTCTCAGCAGGGGAATGGCTCTGTGCTGCTGTTGGAAATATTTTCTCCATTGAAACATCATTATTCTTGTGTTGATCTCTACAATGGCCCTTCAAATTATGAATGCCACCTGTGTGTTTCTGTGTTATGTATAAATCATGCAACTAAAAGCGAGTGCTTCACCCCTGAGGCAACTATTTGCCTCGCCTAAACACTCATAACACCTCTCAGCTTTTAGGCTGACAGAATAAATACCTTGACACTTATTTAACTGAGGACTTAACTTTGCTTCTTTCCTCATGTGTTGCTCACCCAAAGCCCAAAATGATGTTAAAAGTGACACAAGTATAATAGTAAAATCAGATGGAGGTGTCTTTTTGGTTGATTGTAATCTATAATCAAACACTCAGACCTCCAGAACAACATTTAAATATAATGACTTTCAAAATAAATTATGAATAAATGGCTAGTATGAGATGAAGAAAAGCTACCGAGGAGATATGGTGCAGAGATATCAGAATGGACCGTTTAGTTACAGCAAAAAAAGTGTGCTGTAAACTGCAAACAAGCCTTCAAAGATGAAAGCTAAGGCTAATAATAACATCTCTAAATTGAATTTATGTGTGTAGCTACTATCATTTGAATAATCCAGGAAAGTCCAGCTCTATCATAATTTATGAACTGATTAAACAGTTTTTGTGTTAAGAATCAGCATCAGTAACATCACTAAAGCTGCTAAATGAATGTAGTAAAAAAAAAAGTAGTATAAAAGTAAAAAGGTAAAAAAAAATGAATATAAATACTGTATGCTCCTGTGATTTGCAGTGCAGTAAAAGTAAAAAAAATGTTAATAGTCAAGTAAAATACCTTAAAGTGTCCTTCCCACCTCGAAAAAGGTTATTTCAATTTATAGATCGAGTTTCCTGATTCCCTAAATCCCCACACAAGACATTGAAACTTATTTTTAATATATTTCAGAGCAGACAACAGAACCAAGAACTTTGATCCATTCTGGCAAGTATTCATATGTGGTTTTGGACTGACACCAAAGCAGAACCTCTGACTCAGAGTGACCTACATACACCAATGGTCCCTAAAACACAACACAGATTTCACCACCTTTGACTTTGCAGTAAAGAATGAATAGCCTGGAATGCCCGCTGCGGTCTGACTCGCTGTCACCAACTTTAATTTTAATGTGAACTCTGATCTTTGAGACTTAACTAAAAGAATGAAGTAGCTCACTAAAGTGAAAAGCAGCAGAGACTTTTACGCCATCGCTAACAACCCCCCGATGAGAACCAGGTCCCAGTGACACAGACCAGAACGTTCACACGCACAGACGCTGAGGAGGACAAAGGAAAAAAAATCTGTATTTAAGTTATCTACACTAATATTTCACAATTCCCCTTCATAATCATAATGTGTGCCAAACCCGTGCCCAATAATGAGGCAAGAAAGAAGAATAAAGAAGTGTTACAATATAAACAGAAAGAGTCCAGAGTGTATTTGAGTACTGTAAAAAAAAAATCAGCCATGTCTGTAAAGGAACAGTGAGTTCATTTAATCAACCGAATGAGTTAAGAGTGAGATGAGATGATGCAAATTAATCTACTGTCTGTGTGAGAAGCTGGACGTGGTTAGTTTGACTCAGCATAAAGATTGGAAGCGTCCTGTCGTTCTGCTGAACTAGACTGACCACATCCTGCCTCCTGGTGATATCAAACTTCTCATCTCACTCTCAGAAATAAAGCAAATAGACTGTTGTAAAGAGGCTGATTTTACTGTTGAAGATGCAGAAAGTGAAGCCCTGCCTGCTGTAGTCTACTGTCAGTTCTGTTGTAATGGAGCATGTGGCGTCTCCAAAAAAGGAAAGTGATGTTCTTGTCTGGAAGGTGCAGAGTCAAAACACCGATGTGCTGCCAAGGGCAAATCATACCCTAAGCAAGATTTTACATGTCTGAATATAGTTAGATTTGTGTCAAAGTGATTCACTGTGTGTGTATGTAATCATGTGTGATAAAGGTTATTATCAAAAGAAAAGGGTTTGAATTTTTTTTGCTGCAATATTTTGTTGCAGCTAGCTCTGCTGAGATGTATTTAAGAGAAACTGAGTGAAGGAACACTGTGCAGTTCCTGCAGTTGTTAGTACAGGAGGAATGCTGGTTGAGCTGGCCAGTCCTAAGGGAGTTCTGTGATGTTGCATCCTCCAGGATTTCACTTGTATGTATGGATGTATTCATAATACATTTCCTTTTTAGTGTGCCCAAAAACAGACACTGTATTGAGAATTCAATTAAAAATCAATTCAGTTTATTTGTATAGCACCAAATCACAACAAAATCATCTCAAGGCACTTTACATAGATGATGACCTACATATAATTCTCTAACGCCAAGAGTAAGACTTTCCATAATTATATGAGAGACAAAAAACTCCTTTAATGGAAGAACCTCCAACAAAACCTCCATGCAAAACCAGGCTTAGGGTGGGAGGCCATGTGCCTTGACTGGTTGGGGTGAGTGGAAGGTGACGTTCAAAATAACAAGTATAAAACAAAGCAACACTGAGCAGGTTGGTTGGACCAGTAACTGCACACAGGAAACATACAGCTCCGATACCTGCAGAAAGGTAGAGAGAGAAAGAAGCACAGTTCTGGGACATAAAGAGAAATGTGCAGACAGTGAAAAACATTAGCCTCTTACAACTGTCAGAAGGTTAAATTAAACTAATGATGTGTTCTTGTAGCTGCCTTTAGTAGTATCTGGTTTGTGTGCCTGTGCTTGTTGTCTGGTTAAAGTTAAGTATGATACATTTGTGTTAGAAATAGACATTTGGTCTCATTAAAAGCTGTGTCATTCTTCTTCACTAGTGTGGGATCAGTGTGTGTCCATAGAGGGACTGATTCTTACCAGTAGATGATAAACTCATATCACATTTACTGGGATTTAAATTGGCTTTATATTTATATTGTTATGAGCACAGTAAATTTCTGAAACAATGCAGTATTTGGCCCTTGGGCCCTATTTGCCGACCTCTATTGTAGACTGTTGTGTTGGAGACCGTGTGATTTTAGTTGCACTTCTGTCGCACTAAATCACTGCCAGCTAAAGATCCACTGGGGAGCCATTTTGTTGTGGCGACCTCATGAGGACCGTTTTCTGCCTTTTTAAACCAAAGGACTTCATCCAGAGTAATCCTTAATTAGGCCTGTGGCATTTTAGAACACACTCTCACTGCACTCACCTCGCCCTCCTGCCAGTCCGCAGCAACGCTTTAAACAGTATTGATCTAGAGGGGTTGCTGCCTGCACACATCAACATACATATGTAAGTGTAAGTGTGTCTGTTTGTGTGCACACATCGCTCACTTGGAAATAATTTGACAGTGTCATTACAATGTCAAGTCAGGTTTGGTGACGCGTCCTCTGCGCACACAAATGACATGCAGCCCTGCACAACGGCTGAGTGAATAATTTGAATTGCTTACACAGATGCAGTGGTACTGGAAGTGGACAGGGCTGAATGCTAACCAAACGAAATGGATTTTGAATGGGATGGCGTGATAGATGGGTGAGTGTTTGCTAGTGACTGCAGTAGGAAGGTGGGCAATACGACAAGCTGCCACCTCCTTCTCACACACTCTTGCCCACAGCATCAAATAATGGAGCATGCAACATGAAACACATGCTGTAAACATGGTGCTTACAGGAACCACCAGCATGGCCATACCATTTGAACTTTTTCTTCTCTGCAGTTGTTTTGCATGTCTTTGTGGTTGTTTTGCATGCCTTTATTTATTTAGCCTTTCTTTGTGGTCATTATCTGGCTGTTTGTGGTCTGTTTTACAGTAAAGGAAGACCACATACAAAGACATTATTCAGCCTTTATTAAGACATTGTGACATGACAACATGTTTGCACTGATCAGAGAGCCTGACAAACTTTTGCAATATTCATAGAGGTCTGAGCTGTTTTCATATAACCTCTACCACCTTATTGAAATCAAGGCTCCCACACGTTTGTTAAATGCTATGTAAGTATACTACATAACAAGAATAACTCTTTCAGAAGTGTTTGATTTTAGTATTACTTCCTGAAAATGAAGCTCTCTGTGATGAACTTGACCTGATCACAGTCTATGAAATATTGCAGTGTGAACACACAAATCCTCTTGGATAAACACACACACACACTAGCAACACACACACAAACATGTATGCATGCCCTAACAGCAGGATGGACTTATGCTGCTTTAATCCTGTATCCATGGAGACCAATCTGTCCATTGCTCTAGGGACAAGAAAAGATCAGCCAGCATCTGTTTCGCTGTACTTCTGTCTGTCTGTTCATCTATCCATGAGCCCGTCTGTCTGTCGGCCTGTTTGTGCATGTTGCAGTCTGTCAGGAGTCATTTCCATCAACTACCAAGTGAATTTGAATATAACCCATGACCTTTTTATATCAGCTACTGCCTCTTTTGTCAACCTTCACTGTTAATTGATACTGTACAATCTAAGATACTTTACTCTGACCACACTAACAGAGGGTGAGGCGTTAAATGAACACAACGCTGAGTCCAAGCTGTGACAGCCACCAAAAATAATCTGTTAATCTTGTGGGTAACATGATTGCAACTGGATTATTTTTGGTAACAGAAGAAATTTGGCTTTAAGAACAAAAGATGGGTGTGAAGTTAAATTATAGCTTTTATTTGATGGTATTTACATCAAAGAACATCCTTTTGTATCAGATGATGCAAAGTAAGCAAAGTACAGATAAAAGCAAATTAAAGTAAAAGTTCCAAAGTCTGTGACTCAGTGACGTCACCAAACTGTTGGTTTCTTCTTTTGATTTGCTTTTCCAGGTTATTACTGCAGCTCACCTCAGTTGTTGCTTGTTTTGGGGGGGTTGTCCTCTTCAGCAGGTAAAATCTATGTTCAGTTGGTTTAAGGTCTGGTGGTTGACTTGTCCAGTCTAAAACCTTCCACTTTTTCCTCTGATGAAATCCTGTGTTGAGTTGTATGATCATGTACCTCCTCAGATGAGCTTCTCTGGTTTGGATCAGGAGAAGATCCTTCCTTCTTTCACACTTTGGGCTTTCCATCACTTCGGTAGATAGTGATATAAACTGCAATCCCGATTACATTTTCTGTTAAGGTAATGATCATATGTTCACAGTTAACGTAAATGACAAGTCGCAAATACGTTGAAACTGAACGTATCAATGAAATGTTCACAGGTAACGTATTTTCGTCCACCAAAATATCTGATCTACAACCGGTTTTCTGTCGGGTAAAATATCGAACGTTGCATTTCAACATCCAGATGTGTGACTGTAGAGATATTAAAGTGTTTTATGGTTGGGATCAGGCATCACAGCAGCGGGTTAGGGTCAGGGAAAGACTGTGGGCTGGTTTCATGGATAAAAATGTCACTTAAACAGTGGCTTCACAAACACAACGTCAGCATAAAAAATGAATAAACACAATCTTTTCTCTAATCCTAACCTCAGTACTTTTCTTGCCTAAACCCAACCTCACAGAGGACTTTGGTCTTGAACTCAGGTCTTCGACATGTCAGTCCTGCACCGTGAACGCCCTCCATCCACCCCAACCACCTGTGCAAATCGCTTTGAGTTAATAAAAGTAGCGCGTCATTTATTCACAAAAATACATTTCAGTACAACATGACAATTACGTTCTACAAAAATGGAATGCAAAATGGAACTGGAGTTGTCAATGTCACCTTGTTTGATCAGTTCTTTGTGTATGTTGGTCAGCACACCAATTTACCAATTTGGAGACATTTCACATTGTTGTATTGGCTATGCCCAATGTTTGTGCAGTGCCTCTGATTGTCTTTCCTCTTTTCTCAGATTTCAAATGGTTGTTTTCTCCCATAGACAGTCTTCATGGGTAAAAGAGCTTTTTATGTGACCAGTCAATCTCCCACGACACACCTGGCTAACAAAAACATCTGTCAGTCTCTTGTTGGTCACACAGTACTTCCTCACTTAGAATTTGGGTCATCTCATACATAAGGTTCAAGATTCAGAAAACTTTATTAATACCAGAAGATAACTGTTTAGACTAGAATAGAATAGAATAGACTTTATTGTGAAAGGTGTTATGTTTAAAAGATGCTATGTTCTATGTATCTTTTATCTAGATGTGAATAACATCAAATAAAAATTTCTTCAGTGCACAGCAAACACAAAATAATTGACCTTGTCACTCCAAAACCTTCGGAGGGAATTGTATGTAGTTAATTAATCTCAATAGCAAATTGCAAATATACTGAACATATGAATACAATTTTTGCAGTAGGGTACAACATCCAGTTTTGTGAGTACATCTGCAGGCTAATTGCATAGTAACATAATTTGAAGAAGACATTGCGGTGCTTACCTGGGCACACTGAGCTAGCTGGTTCCACTGTGTTCTCATCAAATTACTGTAACCCACACACAAGTCCTGCAATGTCTCACAGGTCATTTCCCCAAAAGTCAGATGAAGAATGAAGGTGTTGCTGTTTAAAGATGCTGGAGGCCCCCGCAGTCCTTAATGAATGTGCATTGGCCATATGGGTGACTGTGCTCCACAGTGGGGCCATTTGATGCAGAGTTATGTCTGAGCGAGGGAGAAAAGAGCAGAGTGAAATATGGAGAGGCAGCCACAGATGGGCCAAGAGAGGGACAAATGGAAAACAGACAGAAAAACTGAGAGGCTGAGAGAATCTGTCTGTCTGATTTGGTCTCTCTGTCTTCATCAGTCTCTTTCTGTCCATCTCTCCATCTGTCTATTTATTTATATCACATTCCACAATTAGTCTCCCCCTCACATTCCTCCCTTCACTCACACACCAACACAAACACAGACACAAACACAGCGATTTTGTGTAAATGAGACTAAAATATATATCTGAAATATAGAGTTTCTTGTTTAGTTATAGTTACCTGTGTATTAAATGCATCAAATAAGTACATCTCAGGATAGTGCATATCATACTTAAAAAAGTATACATACATACATTATTTTTTATAATACTTTTTATAGAATTTTGTTTCTTTCTGAAACAACAGTGTCTAGTAACAAGGTTTACAGTTTAGCAACTGCATTTCCTTTGTTATATCTCATTCATTCTAGGGTTTAATGTTAGCAGCTAAGCTAATTTAGCTTTTTGGCTTTAGAATAAAGTGAATGTGGGCACGTAGCAATTAAAACTTACAAATGAAATGAGTTTACATTTGGTCAAGTATGGCTGTATTAAGGACAGCAGAGTCTGCTGTTTATTTTCAGAGGGAGCTGTTCAGCAGGGCTGACTTACAGACTGTAGCTAGGAAAATAAAACCCAGTCTCAACAGAGGAGCCACTTGCAGCAGACCATGGTGGATTTTAGTTGCTACAGCTCACGACACCACCTCCAGCCCCATTTTTACCAGTTTCATAAGCAAATGGCAGCCTGGTAGCTCAAGGTGGCAGGATCGAATCCCAGCCCAGCCCAGACTCCCAACCCATCCCCCATACCAGGTGTGTCCTCGAGCAAGACACTCAGCGCTAGCTCCCCGGGCACCTCCTGTGGCTGCTCCCCTCAAGGGGGGGATGGGTTAAATGCAGAAGTCAAATTTTGTTGTAACATGTAAATGTGATCAATGACGATAAAGCTGATAAAAAAAGAGTAAAACTGTAGCTTTACATAAGTGTTCTTACAAAGTGAAGGCCAAAGGTTGAACACATTTTTCTATGACTGTTTAGTGACATCACTGAATACAATTTGCCAGACTTCACACAAATTAGACATTTGCTTTCTCACATGCAGCTCACTCAGGTAATGTCTAGAGCTGTCTAAGCTGGTAGGAAACTGTGGTACTGTATGAAACACTGGCAGACACTATTTATCAAACCATTACAGGATGATAACAGGCAGAGCTGCCCTTCCTCCTCCCTCTGCATTGGAATCTGATTGTATTGTAATATTCCTGCTGAGCTATCCGCCACACTGCTGCTTTTCAATGCAGTTAAATTATTGTCCTGTGTGTTAAATGCAAGACCCTGATTGTAATGGCTGCCTCCCACTGTTTATTGGCACGCTTTATGGCAGCAGTCCACATTATCTACTATCTCCTTTCCTTACACGCATACACACATAAGCACAAATTGATAGATTTGTGTGAATGCAGACGCACACTGCTGCAGACAGCGGCGGTGCATTAGCTGAGATAGCCCATTAGAATATAAATGTGTTCCTGTGTGAGTGTATTGTGTGGAGAATGTGGATAAACTTGTGCACACTTAATATGCATGTGAATCCTATGGAGAGGTGATAGTGTTCTGTGTAAATGTTGTCAGCCAGTTGCAGATCATCATGATATACCGTGCTAGCTCATTCTATATCTACGTCTGCCTTGCTTTACCCTCTCTCTCTCTCTGCTCTTGTCATTGATTAAATGAACCACGGGCCATCTGTGCCACTGAAGGCAACTGACCTCTTCACCTGGAGACTTGGCACGCCACTGCTACCCTTACATGAGTGTTATACTCCTACACACAGATTTCTGTTACTAATCCTGTGAGGACCTTCCACTGATTGTCAGAGAACGTAACAGCGTAACGCACAATGTTTACAGTGAGGTAGTTAAATCTAAAAATTCAATTTTTGTGAACATGATTTTGCATCTACGATATAATATGAAAACAATTCAAACTATTCTTACTGTAGTTGTCCGCTCTTCAAAGCTGCATCACAGCTAACATCTGGTAAGGAGCGTGACAGATGCCCAGCTGACCGACTCATTATCTCATGGTCAAGACAAAAATCCACATACTGTAAATGCAGGTTAATAACAACAGCTGTGCTGTTTGATCAGTTATAGAAAATGCTGCTGATTACAGGAATCGTTTGAGCATACACAAAGTTCTCTTACAAATTTTGCAGCTGCTCAGTCCTAACCTGTGTCTAAACTACAGTCACACAACCTGTTACACTTCTCTTCAGGCTCCTCCTGCTCTCTGTGATGGAGCCAGATTCACCATTTAGCTGTAAATTAAATATTCTGTTTCTGTTGTTAAACAACTGTGACCATAAATAGTGATTCAGTCACGGTTCATAAAGACGACAGATTAACACAAACCGTGACCCTCACTGAGCTGTGGGCTTGTGTCATTATTTAAAAAAAGCTCAGTTTACCCGACACACACACTGACACACCAAGATGATATTTGAACATTTACACACACTGTTTTGAAAAACTGTTGTAGTCTGGAGAGAGACATGACCTCAGGAGGTGATCGTCAAATGTCCACGCAAGGACACAAACACACGCATGTAATTCCATGTAACATGTTGTACATCAACTATGGAGAACATACAGCAGCTGTCACACACACCAACACACATGTTACACATAGACACACATAAGAGATGCCACATGGCAGTTGGCTGGGGTGAGAAAATGAAGCAAAGGTCAAGTTAGAGACACAGTGGCCAGTCTGGAGCTTCATCTGTCCATCTGTGTCATAGTGGACTCTAACGTTACTCATACAGGAACAGAACTGATGTGTAGGCAGGAAGAAAAAAAAACGGAAGATTTACTTACTCATTCAGTTTAAGATTTGAGTAAAGAAAACTTCATCAGATACAGTATGAGAGGACTGGGCTGTATTTTCCTCCAGTCAAAATTCACAAAAGTGTGATGAGGTCTTGTCTAAATATGTGGAAATGAGGTATATTATTGTAGAAACCAAGTGTCTACCTAAAATATATCTTGATAGAATGACATCACCATATCAAAACATACATCATAGGACTGAAGGAAACTTTCTGAGGTCTTTATAAACTTATATAAGAGCATAAGCAATGAGCTCTCACTTTGTACAGCTTGTAAAACCTCTGTAAAACGTTAGCAGTGACTATGAGCACTGAGAAGTGTTGAATGACTTATAATAAATTCATTATTTTCTCCAAGATGATTATTTCAATTAAAAATACTTGAAAGTATTAGTTTTGCAGAGTAATCGTTTTATTTCTTCTTTGTTATGTCTTGCTTTTGATCTAGTTCAAGTATTCATTTGTGTTCTTAGTACTTGGATGTACATGCTGTGATCAGCTTTGGAAGTGGATATTATGCAGTGGCGTGATTATCTATGTATTGTAATGGACCAAATAGAGACATGTGGAACCTGAAACTGGACTTAATGCACGGTGTTGTGATCATGTTACACTAACATATATGGCTGCAATGTTCATGTGTCCACACAGTTTTGGACATGCAAAGTTTGTTCATATGTAGTCTCATTGTTGCTACAAAATAGGTCTGGTGTCACAGAGTACTCTATGAAGAGGTCAAAGGTCATCAAGCGCAGAAAGATCATTGACATTTGACAACAGATATTACCCTCTCTCTACCTGTTATCATGTGATGACACTGTGCTTTCTGTTTCACTGGTAAAGACCATAACTGTTGTTGAAAACTACAAGAGAAAGCCAGTAAGTGAATGTTGAATTACTATGATTTTCCTCTTGTATTATTGAAGGTCAGTACATTTCCACACAAACTTTCACTGTAGCTCAAACAGGTCATTTCTAGTAGTCACTTACTTTACTTGTACTTTTATTGCCAAACACATGTACACATGCAATTTATTTATATATATACCTTTCAATTTATTTATTTACCTTTCAATTTGATCATTTAAAAGAAACGACACTAGTGCCTCATAACTTCTCCAAAACCACACCTGCAGTGGTTTCTGGAAAAGTTGACAAACTTAACAACATCTAAACAACTTGTTGTTTCAACCATTTGTATTTCGGTTTTTCACAGAAACATAAAAGCCTCAAACAGCACAGTGCTGATTTCAGTTTCTTACTCTCTGAGCTGCAGGAGGAAGGAATTCCTATTATTACCCCAGCAGACAGAAACACAGGCCTGTAATGCAGATAATTACCTGTACAAGCCAAACATAATGTTGATATAATAAAGAAGTGCTTTATCTCTCTCATTCCTCTTCAGTGCAACACTGGCACTATCTGCTGTATTTGTCTGACACCCAGCACCCAAAGAAAAAGCACATTGCATGATAATAATGCCAGATTCAAAGATTCCCTATACTTGATTAGTTCAAAGCTGCGTCACATATTTCAGCAGGTGATGGGTTTCTCTACTTTCTCTGTGTCTGTGGAACGGGGCGATGGGCTCGGATGAATAAGACAGTGAATCAGACACTGTTTGCCTTTTGTTGAAATGAAAGGCTCACAGAACAAGGGTTCTCTGCTTTATTATTTCCACAATGGAGAGACACAGTGTCTTCATGTAGTGGAGGAACAATGGAGCCTTCTCATGTGATGTGTGGTGGAGGCGCTGCTTTTCATGCTTCCCCGTGTAACGAGGCTGCATTTACCTTGCAAATAGGTCACGGTGGCTTTCTTGTCCTTTAGGTCTTCTGCTTTCAATTCATCAACACATTCAACAAGACTTTCCTTGTCTGTGTGTGTGTGTGTGTGTGTGTGTGTGCACGCGCACCCCTGGGTACATATATTCTATCTGTGTTAGTGGGTGCATATGTGAATGTGTGCGTATATGTGTGTGCAGAGCCTCTTCCTAGTTGCCACTTGGCCTCATTCTCAAAGGAAGCCACCATATGTTGATTGGTCTTGAGAAAGCAGGGTGAGAAAGACGTCAGCTTGTGAGGGAGGAAAATAACAAACAGCAGTGGAAATCGGGTAATTGCTCGGCCGTTTGTGCATTAATTTCCCTTTTCAATGACAATGAGTTGACCTCGCTGAAACCTGCGCAAGTTATTTTGCTAGGATTGTGTGGAAATAGACTTTGCATCTGACAGAGTGATAGATGCCCTTAGCTTTGTTTCACATAGAGATAAAGGAAACAGAAGGGGGGCATTTAGTGGGCTTCATATTATCATGTTCAAAAATATCAGCGTGTGTGTGTACAGCACAGTGCGGATATGAAGTAATGAGGCATGTGTGTGGGCCTCAGGAGCAGATCCCACAGTGTGTGATATGTTGTGGTCCATAAAAGCTCCTCAGCAGGACAAGCACGCCGATGATCAGACAGGCCACACCACAGTCGGCTTTCTGTGTGCACCTCAGTGTCTTGCCCAATGACACGTCAACATATGGCTATGTCTCCTGAGACATAGCCGCCCACATTACAGTGTGCCTTATTCTTTTCAGTTTAAATCTTTTAACTGATAATACATAATATAATAGCCCAAAGGAGTAAATGGATGTTATGATGGGGATGTGTATAACGCTGGATAACGGAATATTGTGTTGCAGAATAAGTTTAACCAGTTACAAATTATTATAACTGCTCTGTGCAATTCATTGACTCAACGCTGCCTTCTAAATACTATGTTCCTATGCAACTAAACAGCAAACACAATGACATTTTTGTGATGAACGTAATCTTTAATGGTTATGTTCCAATGTAACTTTCAATCTGTGTCAACAACACAAATGACTTATTTGTTTGAAATGAAGTGATTTAAAAGTACAATTTCCTTATTTGTGTTGACAAGTTATTAATCCAAGATCAATAGTTACTGGTTAATGGTTAAAATGGAACACAGAGCTTTAAGATTCAGATGCTCAAAGCTGGCTGAGAAGAAGAGAGAGAGTGTGTTTCTTGCTATGATTGTCTGTTGGTTACAGCTCATTGCTGCCCCAAGACTACTTGGTAGTAACTGGACCTGTCTGAATTTGACTGTAATGTTTTTGGACGTCCCTTCATACTCCATAGTCCTCTCAAGGATCTGAATAAGCTTTACGAATGACCGCTGCAACATCTTCAAGAGCTTCCACCAGGTCCAGTTACCACAGAATGGCACTTTTGGCATTTGGGGATTTTGTCATGATTACACCACCCTCTGACCAGCTGGACTTCTTTGTTCCTTCCACATGGAAACAGAGATTGGTGCTTTTCATTTCAGCACACGATGAGCAATGGCCTGTCTTGACAGAGATGTTATAAAGGCCATAAATTCATAGGGGCACCACCAAAATGGGGCAGGAAGTAAAATTAAAAGTAGTTATGGCTAGTTTTTACTAATACTATTTTTAGTAATACCATTTAATTCTATTATTTTAAAAAAGCCTACAACAACATAACTACAGAGCCTTAAGTTACCCTCAACATGACCCTGGTGCATCACACCCCCTCTCCTTGTTACATGCGGATTTTGGGGAAAAGCAGCCATCAGAAGTGAGTGATTAACATCAGTTACATAATTCAATTATATGGGATGTTATGTCAGAAAGACAAAGGTAATGCAGTGAATGAATTATGTATCTATCGCATACTGCGATATTACTAGCTTAGTTACTATGGATAATAATGTTTGCTAATTTTATAATAGCTAAATTTAATTTCAGTAGGTCTCACTTTAAATAGGAAAGGTTATTTATAAGTGTGCTGCATCCACTGTCTCAAAAAACCAGACGTAGCTGTTATTGACAGCCTAGTTAGCCCACGTTAGCTCTGCTTTAATAGTCACTTAGTCAATTAGTTATTTTATTTCTGAAAATAAGCTTTTTGAAAGTGGAGGTGTTATTCACTAAATTGGAAAGACATGTTGACAGCATCAGATATTATTTTTAAATGGACCTAATACAGTGTAAATGCTGTATTTTAAAGTAACCCAAAAGTAACATGGATTGTTTGTAACATTAATTGTTAACATTAAAAAATAATTAAATACTATAGACAATCATGTGCATTAGGTGCTGTTATTGCCTGAGTTTCACAATCAGCAGCTTTTTTGTTCATACACAGTGTTTGACATATACTCCTTTTCTCTCTTCAGATGCACTTTTAAAATATTTAAATCCAACCTCTGCCATCTGTGGGCCACCTGTGAGCGCTTTACTTTGCACCTCTGCACAAACAAGTGATGCCCCCTTCACCTCATAATTAATTTTATGTCACTTTTATTGCTGTTTTTATTACGGTTTGTGAGTTTTTTTATTCTAAAATAAAGAAAATAAACCTATTTACAGTTTTTGTGTAAAGTTATGACCACAGTGATTGGTAGTGGAACTGGTGCCGATGCAAGGAGCACCAGTTAAAATCTTGCCTAGGGCACCAAATTGGTCAGGCCAAGCTCTGAATCTCCCATTTCTGACAGTAATCCAATGCTCATCCTGATATCTGATCTGAGAGATCACAAAGTACTGTGTCCATAAGGTGCCATGTGGAGTTCCTTGTGGAAAAAGTCATTTTAGCAACAAGAATGCATTGTATACAGTCTTCTTTTCTTTGTGGCCACACTGCTGCAGTTCTTTGTGTGTTACTGCAACTACCTGTTAATGAACAGAATAACCAGTGGCAGGGATGTGTAGTACAAGCACCCACCTATTATAACGAAAGCTGGATACTTTCAAATAAAAACATACATCCAAAAGGCCCACCGGCTCTATAGAAATCTTTTTGGTATGTGTCTGATCATTAGAGCACACGAAGATGTTCATCCACCTCCCAGACAATGCTATGTCCTCACCACCACACTGCTGAGTATCAGGAGTCTGCCTGTGTCTAGTCATTTCATTGTGTTTTCCTTTCTGTGTTCCATGCAGGACTGTGTATCTGTATCTGAAGACAGTGACTAAATGCTAAGAAATATGTCTCACCTGAACATTACAAGTTTCTGAAAGAGCTTTCCCTTTATATTTGCATTGTTCCCTTCCTTTCAAAGGGAGAAGACATTATCTTACAGCAGAAGCAGGAATGGGAGCTTAAAAATAGATGCAGCATTGATGCATCAATCGGAGACCTCAGCAAACAAGCTAGCACAGCACGCTGATGATGTAAGTTCCAGACAGAGCTCTCTGTTTTTATCACAGTCCTGGAGCCTGGATACAACTCAGCAAAAATATTTCACTAACGCTGATAGAAGAATCTGAAGAAACTCCGACACTGTTCATACTAAGAGGAATGGGGGTGCACGCCGGGCTGTAGTACATAAATGACTGGCTCCTCTCATTCTGTAATGGGAGATTCAGAGCCTGAAAACTGATGGTGGCTCGGGTCATTTGTCACACCTGCTCTCCTCCAACTCTATGACATGATTGATGCTGGGACCTCCCTCTACTCTTTTCCACCACCCCATCCGCTCTAGATTTAAAATCCATCCTTGCTGACGTTTACATATTAAAATTGGTAGTTAAGGCAATTCTCCATGTGGAAACAAAAGGATCTGCTCTGCAGCAACTCTTATCAATCATCCTGACAATGAGTTTGAACTAACTCAGACAGAAAGAGACTTTGTTTCACATGCTGATCATACTGGATGCTCGACCTGGATTCCTCCTCATTTACTTAGCAAATGCATGAAACCTCTTCTTTCTTTCAGACTGTATTGTGTGTGTAGCAGCTGGAGGTTTATTACAATTTTTATAGCAGATCATAATTTCGATATCACAGGGAGGAGGTCAGGTTGCTACACAACATTGTCACCTGACTTCCTCCTTATTATGGCCACTCCAGGGCTTTGACTGGACCCCTATTAAGGCAAACTGAATAGATTAGCAAGTGTTTAGAAAGACACTTAAACTGCATATCTGCAGAGATGGGAGAATCTGTCGGAAGGACGACAATCTCAGAAACACTCCATTAATCAGGCCAGTATGGTAGAGTGGTTTAACGGATGACACTTTAAGTAAAAGGCAGATGACAACCCACACTGACTTTGCCAAATGGCACATAAAGGACTCTGGGAATGTGAAGAAAAATGCTCTTTGGTCTGATAAAACAGTGGGCAGAACTCCAATCACTATATATCTGCCGGACACCCGTCACTGCTCATCAAGCTTGGTGGTGGCAATATAATGCCTCTCAGCAGCAGGGGGAGAGAGATTAGCCAGAATTTAGGAATAAAGAGAATTCCTTGAAGAAAAACCTTGTCCAGGGTCAGCCCTGTCTCCTAAAAATTACGTTTGTATAGGACGAAACTGCAATCCCGATTACCTTTTGATACAGGACGTACTTGCGACCCGATTACGTTTTCTGTTAACGTAATGATCATATGTTCACAGTTTACGTCAATGACAAGTCGCAAATACGTTGATACTGAATGTATTAATGAAATGTTCACAGGTAACGTATTTTTGTCGGCCAAAATATCTGATCAGCATCCAGTTTTCTGTCGGCTAAAATGTCCGACGTTACATTTCAACATCCAGACATGTGAGTGTAGCGATGTTAAAATGTTTTATGGTCGGGATCAGACATCACGGCAGTGGGTTAGGGTCAGTGAAAGACTGTGGGCTGAGTTAATGGATAAAATATCATTTCACACAGTCGCTTCACAAACACAACATCTGCATTAAAAATAACACCAAAACACAATCTTTTTAATAACCCTAATCTCAGTACTTTTATTGCCTAAACCCAACCTCACGGGGGACTTTGGTCTCGAACTAGGGTCTCTGGCATGTCAGTCCTTCACAGTAAACACCCTCCATCCACCCCAACGACCTCCTTGCAAACCTATTTGCATTAATAAATGTAGCACGTCAAAAATACGTTTCAATACAACGTGACAATTACGTTCTACAAAAACGTAATCGGGTCGCAAATACGTCCTGTAACAAAACGTAATCGGGAATGCAGTTTCATCCTATACAGACGTAATTTTTAGGAGACAGGGTTGCCAGGGTGAATGTGACCTGAAAAACACATTTTCACTTAGTCATTATGTTTTATTGAGTGTGCTGTATATCTGTGACCTGAGGAGATCGCCTAGGGCGCCACTTGCTGGAGTGGGCGCAGCTGCAAGCCTTAAAAAAAGTTGCTTGCAAATATCGTCAGTCGCAGGTTTTCGAGCTTGTTTTCTAAAGTGTAGTTACTTATTTGGTCTCTGCTCCCTGTATGAACCCCTCATGATTCTCTCCACAATAAAGTGAAACGCGATAGTTAGTCCTTTTCCACCCAGGATGCGTCCACAGCCCCATTTCCTCAGTTACTGCGCCCGCCTCACACACACACACACTCAAAACTCCACCTGACAGAGCGACAATGCCCGGGAATAAGTGGGGAAAATATGGAAAAATATATTAAAGAGTGGGAGAAAGAGAGCACATTGAAAGACTGGATCCAACCTCAAAGACATTCTGCAGATTTATCAAGTGTGAAATATGAGCTCATCATGCAGATTTAATACAACAGATGAACAAACCTGATGGTGAACAGTTATTCGAAGTTTCTATGTCTATCACGAGATCTGGCAACACTGATCACAACTAGATAATAATTTTGTCATGTTGAACACATCATCACTGGACCAAAATCTTGCCTAGAGCACCAAAATGGGTAGAGCTGGCTCTGTCTGTGATTGATCTGGGGCATGTTTCTTTATGACTAATTTGACACTTCATGGAAAGGTAACATGGGAGTGTTTTTCTTTCATACATTATGTTCTGAAATATTGTTTTTGTGACTGATGAGAAAGCTGCTTCACAAAGGTGAGTATTTGGGAAAAGCATTAAAGTTTTCACTCCATGCTGATAGACAAGGAGGATACTCAGCTTAAGCTAAGTCCAGAACCAGAGAGAAAGGCTGTTGAAATAATTACTGGAGAAGCACTACAGTAACCATAGTAGTAGCTGGAGCAGAACATTTCCCAAAATGCATCTTGTTGAAGTATTTAGATGAGATAGTTCCTGCTTAATAAACACTGTTAAAACTATGTGTTCTACAGGCCCAGGCTGAAATAACCCTGATATTATCACCTTCCTGTCAGACTTTGGAAATCTCTGCCAGTAGTTTCACATGTTCTAAGTAGTAACCCTAACCCTAAGTTGATGAGTTGTTGGAGTAAAAAAAGTATAAAGATCATCAAGTCAGTAAATTCTAAAATCCAAAGTGTAAAGCACTGGTTATACTGTGGATACCTTTACTACTGACATAACACTTTCATATTGGAATTAAAGCTACAACATGTATTCCTGCTGTGTTCAGTGTCCCAGCTAATGCAGGAACCAGGAGGTTCCTAGCTTGTGAGTCAGCCACAGTGACATCTTCCAGAGTGATGCCTTGGCGTGAGAGCTCAGCCACGATTTATCAGTATCTGCAACGCAAGAGTCGCCAGTACCTGTGATAACTTTTTTTAGAAATCTTCTCAATTGGTCATTCCTGTAATGGCAGTGATTTGTCCTAAATGCACATCCAGCTAAAATCGAATGGTATTTTTCTGCCATCACATTCTGCTTTCTCTTGAGAAAAAAATAGTTTTATGAGGGTGCTCTTGCCTGTCACTATTCTGTTGGTTGTTCCTTTACAGCACTTTTTTTGCAGGAAGACTAGCGTAATTTTAACCTATGTGCTTACAGTAAAACTGACTGATGCAACAACGCAGACTTGTTGGATCTATAAATACTAACTTGTTAAAACTTACCTGCAAATGTGACAGAGTGGAAGATGGAGCCTAGTAAAATCTGTCCAAACACTCTGTGCTGTGAACATGATTTATTTCATGTACAGGAGCCATATGTGTGTCTCCAAATTGAGAGGGGCTGTGTGCAATTTACGCATGTGGCACAGCAACAGTGACTTCATTTATTACGTAAATCTTCAATATTTATTGGAGACATTTTAACATAAATGCGTTTCTGCACAGCAAACGTGATCTACAGAACTCTAGAACAGAGTTCTACATGTTCCTGATCATTTGGTGGGTCCTGCATCATCAAAGTTGAGAGTCATCAGAGAGTTTTTTCATTTTACTTCTTAGATGCTTCTACTGGCAAAAATAGTAGTTTGTGTGAGGATAGGCCTGTTTCCTTCAAATTCATTATTACAAATGACATAACATTACAAAACTCAACAAACACATCTCTTCCTAGATCATAATGGACCTCATGCAACATTCTCATAGTATTGTCTGAAATTTTTATTTTGTATGAGTGTAAGTTTTAAGTCAGATTCATCAGAGTCTCTTAACTACACAAACATCTCATTTCATCACTGATTAGAGCCACCTGTTCATGAGGAGCTGAGATTTTATCATTTGCATAATTGGTGCCCTTAAAATCACCATGTAAGGCTCCTGTTCTGCTTCGTTTGTGGGAATGTTTCATTCACAAAAATGTCAATCGAGTGAAAAAAACAAGTCTGCTGCCAGAAACCAGTCAACTCAAACACAACAAATTTTAAAGAGTCAGTAGTCACATTAGAGGAGCCAAAACAATTAGACAGTGTTAACAGTATCTGTGTCAGTGACGTGTGACCAGAGCAGTTGTATCTCACCACAAAGAAGCTGATCTGGAGCTTCAGAAAGCTTTGACACCTTCCAAACATCAATCAAATGAGAGAGCTCTCTGTACATGCATTCCACCTTGACAGACAGATCAGACTCTACATCTTGAAGTAGAGTTTTCATGTGTGCAACAAGATGTTGCATATCTTTTACCAGTCTGTTGTATTCAGTGCAATATTATTTGCTGCTGTCTGCTGGGGCTCTGTGCTGGGGACTTCACCAAAACTTTGGGAGCAGGATACTGCACAAATTAGTGAACATAATGGAGAACAGTTCTCATCCTCTCCACAGCCTGCTGGTCAAACGGCGGAGCAGCTTTAGTCCTAGACTTCTTCAGCTCCGCTGTGATAAGGAAAGGTACAGGAAGTCCTTCCTGCCAACAGCCATCACCCTCTATGATAACTATATGACAGTAGAGACCTTTGCTCCAACAGTTTAACTATCTGTGGTGGGACAGACTTTGAATTTTCATTTCTTGTTATAGTACACTTATTCTCAATTCAAACAATTACACATCATGTATAATAATAAAAAATAATATATTTATCTCCATCATTTCATTAAAGAAAAGTTTCTGTTTGTTAACAGCAGGGCACAGACATTTACAGTCATAGCCCCTTTCACACAGGCAGTTCAAGAGGGGATTATTGCAACATTTAGTCATTGCTGACACTCCTTTATGCTGGGACCAGAGGTAATGATATTGCCACTCGCCTTCAGTGTAAAAGGGGGCAGGTGGCTTCTGTGGTGTAATGTTTTGATTACATGTTGGAGGAGGCCGAAGAAGACGGTCATCTATTTTTTGGTAGCTTAACCCAACCAGTCATTTTATAATGTATGCTTTGTAGCTGTACATCACAGCAGGTCCTAAGACCTCCCTTCTCCTCCAGCGTTGTCTCCTCCCTGGAAACCAAATCTGTGACACAATCATTAACATGCTGTGATCTTTACTTACAACATTTGGTTCATCTGTCATTACTGTTTTAAAAGCAATATGCACTGTGTTTTATTTTATCCACATTATTTTTATTTTATTTTATTACAGCACGGCTGTAATAAAACAATGATAGCAGCAGTGTAAAAAGAACACTGGAACACATTAATTAGCCACACCTGATATAATCTCCCACTGGTCCTGTTTTTCTAACTGATGAGAGTGGTGGTCAGTGCTTCTTGTGTTACCTGAGCATTTCTACACCAAGCTGCCACAACATTTCCACATGGTTGTGGCGAACAGGGGTCAGCATAAGCACTTTGACTGGTCTGCAGCTCTGCAGCTCCACATGCAGCAAGCTGTGATGCACTGTGTGCTCTGACAACTGTCAATCATGACCAGCATTAGATTTATTCCCATGCTGAGCCCTGTTCACCACAACATTAACAGGTGGTGACAAGATTAACCAGGTGATGTTAAAGTTGTGGCTGATCAGTGTACATTGCTGTTTGTTCAGATCCTGACAAATGAAGAGTTTAGCATATCAGCAGAATTCAAAATCTGTGAGGAGAAGAATGAATCCTAGTAAACAGACATTCTCCTTATGTGTGTTTTGATTGTTAAGTCAATGGTTTCCTGACTTTTTGGACTGTTGCGCTTTATGATGGAGTTAACTTCCAATCCCATGCTAGTGTTACATATTTTTAGGAACTATGAAGCAGAGAGTGATTTTTAGTAGAGGTGGACATTTGAGTTGCATGAAATTATCCCAGAATATTTAAACTTTGTAAATATCTGTTTACGTCTGTATTAGCTTTGTCTCCTGTGTTACAAAGTCTTATATTTTGACTCAATCTCACATACACCACACACCAACCTGTATTAATCCACTTTAACAAACTGGCCCCCAACAAATGTACTATTTCTTTCTGTTTGAATAACTACAATATCCTGTTGTTTTAGGAATTTATTGAGCTTCTTTTTTTAAAAAGAAATGCAACTATATATTTCTGAGACTTTATTACAGTGTCAGTGGTAACCAGTGGGCTTGGAGCTCAGAGCCACAGAGAAGCCAGAAGTATTAGAGATGGACTAACATGTTGTTGGTTTTGGTCTTTGGGCTGTTGGTCTGTTTGTTTGAGTTTGATATTCAAAGATTTGGCACAGATGCAGTGGTGTGTTGACAAAGGAACATTATTAAAGTTTCAGCATGTTCCCTTTTCTATTGCAAGTCAAAAGATGAGAAAACATTTCAGCAAAATTCTGCTTTGAACAAGGAATGCAGGTACTCACAATATTCTGCTAGTTGGTTATTGTGTCTTTATTTATCAGTAATATATAAGTGCATCTCCAGGATCGTCAAAAAACATGAAAAATGAATGAAGTCACAAAATACATACTTATTGTTAGTTGAGATGAAAATGTAATATCACGATTACATGACCAAAATTATCACAGTTGTTAAAATGTTCTGAGAAAGTTCAAAAAGTACTGGTATACATTAATCTGTGATTATTATTGTTATTATTATAAACAAATTACTACTACTACTACTACTAATAATAATAATAATTGTATTGTATTGTTAGTCTTAATAGCAGCGAGTCTCTCCACAGGCAGCAGGAGTCACATGGTTGTAATTAACTAATGTGCTAACAGCCTAACAAGCATCGAGTCTACTGTCGATATTTTCCCACGTACAGGCAGCAGCTCAGTATCTACGAAAAGTATGCGAGAGCTGCTCCCAGAGTTTGTATTGATGTAAGTTACTTAGCGGAGTCTGCAGCCATCATGTAAGTAAGGTAACGAGGGAGAGCAGGTCTGTAGTCCGTTGATGCTAGACTGTATTTTACCCTTCAGCAGGGGAGTTTTTCCAAGCACGGTAATCAACCGGGGTTTTAATGAGAATGATAATGATTAAAATGTGAAACTGTGATACTAACCACCTGACGTTTTACCATGGTTTACTGTTAAAATGGTAACCGTTTGATCCTAATGGTAAGTTAAAGGACAGAGGGGGAACTCTACAAGATAAACTGTGATGTGTTGCAGTGAGCATGTGAGTTGTTAGATCTAACTCTGCTCTGCAGTGAGTACAGCTGATGATAGAGAACTGTGGATGATTGACTCATCCAAACTACACCTAAACAAACTGCACTTTGAAGTGCTTCAACTTGTCAGGTCTGATGTTGGCACAGTTCAAGATGTTTCTGAACTACACAGACAGATGAGACATTTCTGTGAGCACTGATGAATCATCTGCAACAAACTGAACGGAGATGCTGGAATCTCTGGGATTCTCAAGCTATATTACTACACAGATATGTTCAGGGTATGTAACAGAGGCTGAGGTCACGATCTCCTCCAGAGCCTCAGAAGATATGCACGCTTGAAATATGACCAAGTCAAAAGAATTGTCAAAAAACAACAAGAGATAGAGATCATTGCTTTTCGATGACAAAGAAAAGCATACAAAGACATAGCAAAGGTACTGAATGTTCCTAGCGACACCTTCAGAAACATCATTTGCAAGTTCAAAATTGAAAGAACAATGGCTACATTACCTGGACGTGGCAGCCTGAAAAAGAAGTTATCAAGGGCTGCAACCAGATTTCTGAGGAGGCAGAAGAATCAAAGGACCAGCAAGACTTGGTGGCACAAGGACATACGTTTCAGTTTCGCAGTAAGGTTCAAGTCTGTTCTGTAGACTTCTGTGGAACTTTTCCATGATCATCGGTATGTCTGGAGGAAATGTGCCTACAATGAAGGTGACTTGGTGATGCTCTGGGTTGGTTTTGCTTCCTCTGCCACTGGAAACCTGCAGCATATGAAAGATAAGATGGATTCATCATCAAGAGAAAACATTATGCCGTTTGCGAGAAAGCTGAAGCTTGGGCATCATTAAACCTTCTAGCAGGACAGTGATTCCAAGTACACCTCAAAGTCCACTGAGGATTGGTTGCAGAAGGAGTCCTGGAAGATACTAGAGTGGCTGTCACAGTCACTTGACATGAATCCAAGAGAAAATACACTTATAAAAATACACTTGTAACACAAACTCTGAAAGATTTGATTGATTTAGCATAAAAACACTCTTTTCTCTGTTCCATTTCTAGCCAGCAAAAAGGACCTGCTTTCACAATAGGTGAACCAATAGCGAGATGTTTTGTTGCACAGCGTTGTCTGGATATTAATTACATATTTCAGATTTTTGAACCAGCTGGGTCTCTAGAGACACTGTGTTGTGGGATGCAAAGTCAAATTCCTGCCAAACAGACAAATCATACAGAACTGGCTTCTTTCTATTATTTAATCTCTCTCCTTGTTGTTGTTCAGCTTGCTCTGTGGAGTTATGGGCCCATTTTCTGAATTGTTGACACTTTTTGAATTATTTTTCATTCATTTGGATATTTGTGTCATAAAGAGCTTAAGTAGTCTGGAATTAGTGGAGAGAGGACTGTTTGTTAAATGATCACCATGTCCCCAGGGGTGTAGACCTAAATCAATTTGGACATGGCTTAGAGCTTGTAAGCCTATTATTCCCATCTGATTCAAAAACACCACATTGTGTGTGCAATGGTTAAAGTGATTGCATTGAGTCCTAATTCTTCCTCCAGTATGTAGTAAGTATGTAGTAAATAAAATGATACACCAACTTAACATGCACAAGTGTGTGTGTGTGTGTGTGTGTGTATGTGTATTGCAGATCTTTGCATTGTATTGTACACACACACACACACACACACACATGGAGTAGTACCTGTGGCCTGCACTGAGTCGCACTGTCACACAGAGGACAGAGCTCAGCCCATTTCCTCAGATAAAAGACAGTTGTTTGCTACACCGTGATTGGGACTCTTTCTGGAACAATGATGGCTCCACATTGGCATTCATTTTTTATGAAATCTGAATTGGAATGGATTAAACGGAAGAAAAAAAAATACCCATGCGCGATAACACAAATGCCATGAAGTGGGAGAGGCATCAGGCTCGTCTGTCCTACTGATGGACACGCTGATGTCCAAACAGCTGGTGAGCTGCCTGGTTTCAAATGCTAGTTTCATGGAATTCAGCAGGAGAAACTGAGCTGAAGAAGGAGTGCAAATCATGAGAAATTGAATCCCTTGAAGTTTTGTGTGCTATAATGGAAAAGAATTCTCAAAGATGGGCCACAGAGAAGACTGGGAATAGCTAGTCACTGACTCAATAATAATCTAATTCAGTGTTTAGCTCAGTGTTAAAGGGGTAGTAAATGATTGAGTGTTGTGCTTCCACAAAGCTGAGACATACCAGAAACCAATGTTAAAAAGAATAGCTCTAATCAAAGCAGCAGAGGTAGAATTATCCTGACTCCGAGTCAGTTTTATGGATTAAGTTAGCATTCTGCATTTCCCATAATGCACCTCACTAAGGCATTTTTCTTGAGACACCATCTGCTTGCTAAATACCCACATCTTTCCAGTGCCACATCTAGTGCAAAAAGGGTGTTCCCATGCAGCTAAACTGCAATCATGATTATTTGTTGTAGAGAATGTTATAACTAGATGCAGCATTATTTATGAATGAATGAAAATCACAGATTGGTTTAGATGGCAGGTGATGGCAACTACTACAAAACACTATTCATATATATACTATACTATTCAATGTTAATTGCTCTTATGAGGACCATCATGTTAGATGGCTTAATGTTAGCCCATTATTGTGTTCCTCATTCAGAGTCTATGGTGAGTCTATTGGAAATAACTTCGGAATTTGGGTGAGTGCTGTAAAACAACAATGACAAACCAGTTACATGACACCTGGAGCTATATACGCTGCCTGGCCAAAAAAAGTTCCACACTCTTATAGTATATTCCATTGGACTTTTGCTTTGATTACAACATGCATTCGCAGTGTCATCGTTTCAAGAAGCTTATGCAATGTCAACATATTTCCATCCAGAGTTGCTGGGGTTGGTTGCTAGGCACCGCGTGTGTGGCAGCCAATTACAGCGGCTCTGCTTATTTTCTGCGCTTTTTTGTGTCTTTAAGTCGTCTAAAGTTATTTTTTTACCTTTTTGTTACGTATCAACCTTCTCCTGCAAGTGCGCAACTATGGATCTGACTTTTGCAGTATGCCCTTTTGCTGTTTTTTGAACAAGTTACAACAGCGTTGGACAGTATCAAACACGGCTCCATTGTTTACACTCGAAAACAGCTGTTGGCCCTTCGCAACACAGGACTTCTCTGCGCAGTGAGACCAAAGATACCAGCGGAGGTAAAGAGAAAGAGGAGAGGCTGCAGAGCTGGAGTGAAGCGTCGGGAGCGGAAAAGACTATATAAACCATGTATCATGGGAAATGTTAGATCTCTCCCCAATAAGATGGACAAGTTAACGGCGCTGACTAGGCTGCAGCGAGAGTACCGGCAATGTAGTCCCCCCACTCGGTGGATCGGATCACAACTGTCCATCTACTACCAAACTACATTCCCATAGTGAATAAACAACCACCAGTAGTGAAATTTGTGAAGATCTGGTCAGAGGAGACCAGTGAGAGGCTGAGGGACTGTTTTAACACCACAGACTGGGATGTACTCTGCAGCTCACATGGGGAGGACATTGACCGCCTGACCCACTGCATCACAGACTATATTAATTTCTGTGTGGAGAACACTGTACCCTCCAGGAAAGTATGGTGTTTTCCCAACAACAAACCTATTCTCCACTTCAAAAGGAACTGAAGTGGAGAATAGGAAGGGCAAGGTCAGCTACAGGAGAAAACTGGAGCAGCAGCTGGAGCAGAACAACTGCAGGGACGTCTGGAGGGGGCTGAAGAAGATCACAGGACATGGTAAAAATAGGGGTAGTGCCCTGAACGATGGCAGTAAGGAGTGGGCAAACGAACTGAATCTGTTTTTCAAAAGATTTGACTCAAGCCCCACTTCCTCCCCCACCCACACCACCCAACTTGCCCCCTCTTCACACCACCTGAAGCTGCTACCTACTCCGCCCCTACCCCTGTCATCATCTCTACCACTCAACCCTGACCACTGCATTTCATATTGCACTCCCTCACTTAGTCTCTTATCACTTCACAACTCTGCCCTTGCCCCTCGGTCACCTTCCATCCCCCTCTCCTTGACTGCTGATCAGGTGAGGAAGGAGCTGAGGAAGATCAAGGCCAGAAAAGCAACAGGCCCAGATGGAATAAGCTCCAGGCTGCTGAGGGACTGTGCAGACCAACTCTGTGGGGTGGTTATGCACATGTTTAATCTCAGTCTCAGTCTGGAGAAGGTTCCTGTCCTGTGGAAGACTTCCTGTGTGGTTCCAGTGCCAAAGACTGTGCACCCCAGTGAGCCTAACCATTTCAGACCTGTGGCCTTAACTTCACACCTGATGAAGACCTTGGAGAGAATTATCCTCAACCACCTCCGACCCCTGGTGAGTACCCTACTGGACCCCCTGCAGTTTGCCTACCGTCCTGGTATTGGAGTTGATGATGCAGTCATTTACCTCCTGCACAGATCACTGGCACATCTGGAGAGCACTGGAAGCACTGTGAGAGTCATGTTTTTTGACTTCTCCAGTGCTTTAAACACAATTCAACCAGCATTATTGAGAGGGAAGCTGGAAAGAGCAGGAGTTGACTGCCATCTCACTGCAGACACGGCAGAGTGAGAGTGTGTGTGTAGCAGGAGCACGACTACAGAGGTGTGGCCAGGTAGGTATGTGTGACTGTGCATGTGCAGCAGAGAACAGAAAGGATGAGGGAAACTATCCAAACAACATGAAACAAAGACCTGAGTCGGCTGATTAATCAGGCTGATCTAGGCTGATTTATAAAAAAACATCTGCAGACACATCTCCAGCTTTCATGCGAACATGCACCTGTAAATTACTGTGTATGAATGTGCAGAATTATTTGGGTGCACCAGTGACACACAAACACACATGTTATTTGTATTATAAGAACAGTGAGTAGGTGGTGGCTCTGAATGAGGGCAGAGCTCAGCTCCTCCACACAGTGCGACTTTTCTAGTTTATGACGTTGTTACACTTGACTTTTATAACCCAAATTGCATTCCTATACAACTAAACTTAAATCACAAATGTTTTTCTGCAGAACGTAATTGCAACTACATCACATCCTCTGTTAATGACAGTATGTTTACGATTAAAGTAAATGACAAGTCGGAAATATACAACACATGAATGAAATGTTCACACGCAATGTATTTTTGTCTGTCAAAATATTTGATCTACAACATCCTGCTTCCTCTTCCACGAAAATATGATTATGATGATGTTGCAGTGTTCTCCAGTGTTATTAAAGTGTTTTATATCGGTTCAGGCATCACAGCACTGGGTTAAGATCAGGGAAAGACTGTGAGCAAACAACTAACAGCTTTACATACACAACATCTGCAAGTTAAACTAACCCTGACCTCAGTATTTTTCTTGCCTAAACCCAACCTCATTCAAGGCTTAGTCTCGCAGCTGGGTCTGCAGCCTCTCAGCTCTACAGGGTATACACCTGATTTTCGGGTCCAGGACCCAGGTGTGGGATGATAAAACTAGACCATTGCTGCTTAGCAGGCTTTCCTCTCAGTCAGTGTAGGAAATGTGGAGTTCCTAGTGCATATAACAGTGTGTCATTACTTCACAGCTTTCTCAAGCAAAAATTCTGCCTCAAGTCGCCATGAAAATTTTGCAGTATGATAATAAACAAAATGAACTGAAAAACACACAGTTGAGATGAGTAATCACAAATTATAGCATCACTTCTGACAGTTTTGGAATGGAAAGACCATTGTGAAAAAGACAAAACATATCATATAATAAATGCAGTAAAAGGGTACAAGTTGGTTGACATATCAAATGCAAATGGTGGTAATTAAAGATACATTGCTATATCACCCGTTTCTCTTTTTGCGCCCAAAATCCCCAACTTCCATCATAACATACAGTTAAAGTTCTGAAGTATAATCTCTTCAGCACTTCAACAAATTGAACTGCAAGGCTATTTGAGATTAGGTTTGAGATTTGTAATAGTAAAGTCAAGGTGTACATCTTCAATAAAACTGTGTGATATACACAGTGGAATAGATGTCATGTCGAAGTGCCTGATGGCCTATGACTGTAGTTCTAATGGAATATGTACATTCTGTGGGATGTGACTAAAGTTTTTAATATTTAACCATCTAAAAAGACTTGTAGACAGTTTATTGTTGAACTGCCATATACAGAAAAACGCCTCACTCTTTTATGCAAGTTCTTATTGATCTATTCCAAACATGTTAAGGGCCACTGTAGTAAAACTATCTTCAGACAACCAGTAACCAACATTGTTATACTGGCTGTACAAGAGTAATATGTCACACTAATATGTCACTATGTCGTAAGTAATATCACACTTTATTAGACAGACTTCTAGTGTTTAACAGACTGGAAGAAGCACTCACCTGACGAGTGAGTAAAATGTGGCCAACCAGCAGCTTTTTACACCTAGCCTAGGTCCTGTTAGCGGTCCACCGGTAGTCCCACAGCAGCTGGGAAACCAGGCCGGTTCACGTTTCTAATAGATTTTCTCCGCTCAGCGACACACCCACTGAGAAATCCACTCTGGTTATTGGCAGCTCTATAGTCAGAAACATGAAGTTAGAGACTCCAGCCACCATAGTCAAATGTATTCCCAGGGCCAGAGTGGGTGACATCGAGTCCTATCTCAAACTCCTGTCTAAGGATAAACGTAAATACAGTAAGATTATAATTCAAATAGGAGGTAATGACACCCGACTACGCCAGTCGGAGGTCACTAAAATTAATGTTGCATTGGTGTGTAACTTTGCAAAAACAATGTTGGACTCCATAGTTTTCCCTGGACCCCTTCCCAATCTGAGCCTGAGTCGCAGTCTTAAATGCCTCTCTGCAGCTTCCTTACAGCCGTCACCCCCCCAAAACAATCGGCACCTCTTACAGAACAAAATAAAAACAGAACAATTAAATGTGGATTATTAAATATTAGATCTCTCTCGTCTAAATCCTT
>JAUMHL010000002.1:115404-133381 GCA_032362345.1 Sandelia bainsii | reverse complement strand
GTCTTTGAGCAGTCCAGTCGGGATGGGGTCTAAAAGACATGTAGATGGTTTAGATGAATTGATTATTGAGATTAACTTTACAGGTTTACAGGAAGGAAGACAATGTGTAAATTTGTTGAAGGTTGAATTACAATACAGTGCTGTAAAAAAGTTTTGTTTTTTATTTCTTTTCTCACAGTTAAATGATTCAGATCATCAAACTAATTTCACATTTTTACAGCTGTACATATTATTACACAGAGATAACCCAAATAAAATGGGATCCACCTCCAAAGGTGGTTGTGAATGAGCAAGCTAGGACCTCCAAATACAGACTGACAAACTGGTAATGGCTAACCAACCAGAAACAGTAGTGGTGGACAAACAGAGGAAGAAGGCCGTAGTGATCAATGTAGCAATCCCTAGTGAGGAAGAAGGAACATGAGAAGCTCAAGAAATACAGAGGGCTGAGAGAAGAGCTAGAAAAGATATGGAAGGTGATGGCAACAGTGGTCCTCGTTGTAATCGGAACACTCAGAGCTGTGACCCCAGGAACAACATCTGAGATCTCTGTCCAGAAGAGTGTAGTCCTAGAAACAGCTAAGATACTGTGCAGATGCTACAAGATCTCTTCATTACAATATAACTAGAAAATGGATGGATGGACATTTCTGTCCTCCTAAAACATGGCATGACAAGGATGTGACAGGAAAATATGTCATCAATGAAGGACATGGTGGTTGTTTTGGTCAGAGTGTGTGGGACTGCACAACTTCCCCCACTGCTCTGACAGCCCACGTAACCCCTTGGAGACACATGTTCACAGAAAGATAATGTGTCTTGGTTGTCCACTTGGTTGCGCAAGATGCATTTTAAAATCAAGTGTAAACAGGGTCAAAGACTCTTAATATTACAGACTCGTTCATATCATTTTCTCAGATGGTACAACTTCAAAAATGATCAGATTTTACATTTAGGTACATGAGGGTGGATGAGAGCATTTTTATAGTTCAGTTATATTTACATAAATTTCAGCTAATTTCATAATCAGGGTCATTTTTAACTTCAGAAAGATGCTAAAACATTCATAAATACTTTTCATTAAGCATTTCTGACTGTGTGCTAGAAGCACTGCCATCATTTCTCAGAACCAGCCAGGCAATTAGTTGTATTACCTAGTTGAAAAGAAACTAGTTGAAAATGTGTTTTTTGTGCAGCAGACTGGTTTCTTTTAACTATAAAGAGATACAAGAGATTTCTTATTGTGCACTGTAAGGTGTGTGATGTGAATGACAAAATAAAAGTCTATCTATCTATACGTCGGCTGTCCACTGCTGCACCCCAGAGTTAAAGCACCACTCTGGCATCTGCATTATTCACAAACCACTCTTTAAATTAAAACAACTAACCCTAGGCATCCCCAAATCAACAAGGAATGCAGTCTTAAGAAAGTCTAAAGCTTGCTAACCACAACTGTAATCTACAGCCCAACCAGTAATAGTGCTGCTTCCTTTTTATATTATCAACACCCAACTTCTCAGCTAGTCCCACGGAAGTGTTAATGGATAAGGTGACATCACTCAAAAGGTGTCAAATCTTAACAGGCTCCCAGGAAGTGTCTCCCTCTCTCCCTTCCTCTGTCTTTGTCTCTGTCTCTCTACACACACACTTAATGATGTAATTGAGTGCAACAGATGCCTACTAGCTGCCAGGTGTGTCATAAGTTCCACAGCAACATCGAACAGCACAAAATCAATTGGGTTTAGTGGTGTGTCCTTCAGAGGTCACACACATTTAAATCACTTTTCAGTATTAGCACCTACTGTGTGTGTGTGTGCATGTGTGTGGAGGGGACGCATGTGTCTCACCAGCTCAAGTCAAATTGTGCGTCCTTTATATGTGTTCCGCTAAGCGACCTGGCTGTGGTGGCGTTTGCCTTTGCCAGCAGCGCTGCAGCCTCAACTGTCTGCGCCACCACTGAGGTAACTGTTTTTACTCAAGCTGTCAGAGGAGTACTGGCTTTATGTCTCCGTGTATCCATAATGTATGTGGGGTTGTTTCTTTGGGTATGTGCTGGAGTAGTTAAGTGCAATTACTTGCTGCTGATTGCTGATTGGTGATGACAGATGATGTGTAATCTGCTCCCATAACATCACACGCTTTACAGTAGAAATCAATGCAGCCATGAGCTGATGCTGCATTGAATGCGATCTGACAGGAGAGCTTACAGTTGAGTTCTTTATCTGTTATTTTAGCTGCCTGAACTGAGCTGCTAAGGTCTCTTTTAATGGATCACAAGTGTGACTCAGTTGTTGGCTGTCTTTGACCTCTACGTAGCATACATAGTCGACCTCTCAGACCTACTACACAAGTAACAGTAGGTTAAAATAGTAGAGGAATGATGGGCATGTGGTGTGGTATAAACTAATGTATTACTACTCTTTATTGTTACAATGTTACATTGTCTTTTGAAAACACAGTCTGTTGGTAATACCACTATCTACACTGCCTGCTCACAGCAGAATTATTGCAGAATTCTGCCATCACATGGTTCTGAATAAAAGGCTTGAACCAGGTACGGAGCTGTTAGTGTTGTTGACCATGCATTTTCCAGCAATGGAGGAAGTAAAATTCCTCAGAAGGTAGAGCTGTTGTCCACCAATTATGGGGTTGGTGGTTCCTCTTGTCATACGTCAAAGTGTCGTTGGGCAAAAAACTGAACCTAAGTTCAGCGTTCAGTGAGGGGGAAAAGAAAACTACAGTTTATTATAACTTTTTACGCATTTTTGGTTCGATTTATCTATCTATCTATCCATATATATATATGAGGACACTGTAAACTCACCACTAAAAAGATGTCCAAGCAGTCAACAGTAGCACCTGCTCTGGTTAGTACATGATACAAAGTAAAACTCAAGTTGTAATCAACCATATTTTTTGTTTCAGGCTTTCTGTAATGTAGCTCTTGTCTCAATAAATTTGAGGTAATTGCTTTGGTTTGTCAGTGGGACCGTTGATCTCTGGCAATACAACAACTCTCAAGTTCTTGTTTCTCATTTGTTTGGATGTTGCTTTTGTTTTAGGTAATTGTTGGCTGAATATTCTCAGGACATCACGGATGGACACAAGACATTTGAAGATGTCACTTGGGTTTTCAGCAGCTGTGACAGGTACTTTTGAGGACTCTTTTGATATTTTCTAGCGTGAAGAAAATTATTAATAATAAACTGCATGTCTAATTCTGGTATCATTAAAACATAATAGCACCTCCCAGTATTGTTACGCTCCATGTGGGAGTGACTCCCTAATGAGTGTTCGTGGCTCCACATTTGACACCTTCCCTGACAACACTGGCTCAGGAAAGGCAGTGAGGTAGGAGCAACAGGTGTGGCATTCAGCTACAGGTAATCCCAGCCCAAGGGACGATGGGTTGTGACAAACAGGCCAGGCAACCCCCGGCCCCGCCCTGAACTGCTGTGTGTGTTTATGTGTGCGCTGATGCAACAAACTGCAAATGCTGAACTTGGATGCAGCTACTGTAGGCACAGCCTCATTAGTGCTTTAATTTAATGTGCTGATAGTTGTTTAACAAGAACACTTACAGGATGCATTGTCTGGATTTTATACTGCAACAGGTAGAGGTCACCCAATTTTCACACTTTTGAAATTTTGCTGTGTGCTTGTCTCATGAGAATTCACACTGATTAAATGACATGAAAAAACTTATAATTAGGTGTATAAAGCTTGAATACTTGGATTTTTAAAGCAGTCAAGGAAAATACAACCTCTGTCATGTGAAAAAGTAAACCTCATATCTGAGGTCAAATGTAAGGAAACAGAAAGACCACTGTGCTCAAGTGAATCCCTTTTCAATAATCCCTGTCTCTCCACCTTCCTCTGTTCACACTGAGCTGTGTCCCAGCTCCCAGACAGTTGCATATCTCTGAACTAGATTCTCCTCAAACCCACAGAGCTTTATTCAACAACAGTGAGTAAGAACTTCACACATCTGTAAAAAAAAAAAAAAAAAAAGAACCAAACCCGTGTGGTAAAGGTTAAAGGGGCACTGTGTAATCAGGGGTCTAGATAGTGTGCATTAGCTACTTCTTCTCTGTGCCTGTAAATATTAACTTCTGGACCTTTCTTGGGGAGCAAACGATCAAGGACGCTGCTTTTGGGAATTCAGTGTTAGATTGTGCAGCACTTTATTGTTTAGAGCTGTGTGGTTCCATAGAGAGTTAGTGTCAAGGATGTCTCTTTATGTGGAATGTCCCTCAGAGGAATTCATTCATGTATTATAGTGTGTATACTGGAGGTGAGAGTTGAAATCAGTGACAGGGTTTGATACAAAGCAGTTGTTTGTGTAATCAGCTGTAATGATTTAATTTTATGAACTTTCCAATCCACAGTGAGAACTGTTGCCTGTTGTTTGGTAAATGTGGTCATAACTACATTCTAGCTCCACTGACCATCAGGTCAAACTAGTGGATACTAGTTTACATTCAGAGCTGATCAACAGCTTGTCCTGTCAGCCTTTCAGACTCTAACATTTGTTAATGTTTGTCAGCAAGATTTTTAGATCATATCCAATATCCAGTATTTAGAGGGAAAAACAATTTGGCGTTTGGCATTTTGATTCTATTGTTTATGAGGACACTGTAATCTTGAATCCAATTAGCAACACTAAAAAAGATGTCCAAGCAGTCAACAGTAGCACCTGCTCTGGTTAGTACATGATACAAAGTAAAACTCAAGTTGTAATCAACCATATTTTTTGTTTCAGGCTTTCTGTAATGTAGCTCTTGTCTCAATAAATTTGAGGTAATTGCTTTGGTTTGTCAGTGGGACCGTTGATCTCAATTTTCATTAAGCATGACAATTGTGTTATTATCATTTTTAAGCAGAAACACCAAACTCTCAAGTTCTTCTTTCTCATTTGTTTGGATGTTGCTGTTGTTTTAGGTCATTGTTGGCTGAATCTTCTCAGGTTTGGGGTGTCACAGTTGGACACAAGACATCTGAAGGTGTCAGTGTATTGACTGGTTATGACAACAGCTCTAATAAACTGCATGTCTAATTTAATATGTCCCATGTCAGTTCTAGTATCATTAAAACATAATAGCACCTCCCAGTATTGTTACGCTCCATGTGGGAGTGACTCCCTAATGAGTGTTCGTGGCTCCACATTTGACACCTTCCCTGACAACACTGGCTCAGGAAAGGCAGTGAGGTAGGAGCAACAGGTGTGGCATTCAGCTACAGGTAATCCCAGCCCAAGGGACGATGGGTTGTGACAAACAGGCCAGGCAACCCCCGGCCCCGCCCTGAACTGCTGTGTGTGTTTATGTGTGCGCTGATGCAACAAACTGCAAATGCTGATGCCAACTTGCACTCGAACGCCAACGTAACACCTTTGGCCTTTTGAAGCACATCTTCAGGGATTTTTTGAAAGGTGATTGTGTTATAGGATCGTAAGTGAGAGAGTGAATGAAAGGAAACTCAAGGATCAGAAGTGATTATGACTGGTGTTCTCGGGCCTGAAAGCCGCCTTGCCAAAGCTTACATCACTGTCTTAATGATGGCAAGGAGGAATACAGGAGAGGGTTTGTGTGTGTTTTTGTGTATGTGAGAGTCTCCCTTTGTGGAGTAAATCTGTCTTACTACCTGCTGATTATAAAGCAAAGGACAGGAGTTGAGAAGTGTGAACAGACAGATATTTGACAGCATCTGATGGAAGCTGTACAACAGATGCATCATTCTGAGTGTGGACTGTGTGAGCCTGACATGAACAATACATCCATGAACACACAAACCTGCATCTATGAAGGAATGTAATTGCTACTGTTATGAAGGCAACCAGACAAGGGTTAGTTAAACTGTATGTGCTCAACAGAAAATATGGAAATGATATTCAGTAGTTTTGCTGCTGGGCTGCTGTTGTAAATATATGTGTAATTACACGCAGGTGTGTATTTGTATTTGCATGTCTTTTCCAAATGCTGTATAAATTTGATCATTTTCTCAGTAATGATATCAGGTTAATATTGTTATAATAACACTGCTGTTGTCAGGTAAAACAGCTGGAAGCCAAAGTAATTGTAACATTAGCCAAAATGTTTCAAGAGAGATTTATGAGTCCCAACCAACCGTATTGCAAAACATTAAATACATGGTATGTCATTTCTTTACCTTGTTAAAGTCCAGCTGAAATCTCACAAGGTTTTTTTTAAGATGAGTTCAGTTTCACTTGCCAAACCCAGGCCTGATTACTGCCAGACCTGCTGGATCAAGAAATCACTCAAATAGAAGCTGTCTGACAAAGTGAAGCAGCTAAAAGATCTCAAAAAGCAACACATCATGCTGCGATATAAAGAAATTCAAGAACAAATGAGAGACAAAGTAACTGACATGTATCAGTCTGGACAGGGTTACAAAGCCATTTCTAAAGCTTTGAGATTCCACTGAACCACAGTGAGAGTCATTCACAAATGGAGAAAACTTGGAACAGTGATGAACCTTCCCAGGAGTGACTAGTCTACAAAAATTACTCCAAGAGCACAAAAAGAACTCAACTAGGAGCCAGAACAACATCTAAAGAACTGCAGGCCTCACTTGCACTTGCCTCAGTTAAAACAACTGCAAAGAAGAGAGGGCCAAAATTTCTCTACAGCGATGTGAAAGACTCATTGCAGTTGTTGCCACCAAGTGTGGACTCAGTAAAGCCAGGCAAAACTCAGAAACAAATACTGGAAACTACAGGAAGTGGGATTCAGGAGCTGAGGCAGGTAAGTAAGGTAACAAAGTCCAATCCAATATCCAAATTCACTAGTCAAGAAACAAATCCAGTATGTTCATACCAGGGTCAGAGTTACACATAGTATCAGAGTAGGGCCTGAAAGCGAAGATCAGGGTCAGGTCAGAAGACAGGATCAAAAACTCACAATATCAGGTCCGAGAAGTAAACACTGCTCTTAGTGTTGGTAGCAGACAATCTGGCAGAGGAGGAAGGCTGTCAGATCTACTTATAAAGGGGGGTGAACATGTGAGTCTGGTACTGAATACTGTGAGCAGGGGGAGAGCAGAGTGAGGGGAGAGAGATGACAGGAAGTTGACCATATTTGGGGAGCTAGACTGAGAACCGTGACACAGTTATTAGGTTTAGGGATAATAACGTTACATAGGTCCAGACAGGTTTGGAGCTTTTATCCCTTAATAAATGAAATCATCATTGAAAAACTGCATTTTGTATTTACTCTGGTTATCTTTGTATAATATTAAAACTTGTTTGATGATCTTTTTTACTGATCGAAAGAAAAGAAGAATTTCCAAAATGCTTCTTTAGTATCTAAACCTCTGAGTGGGCAGCCTGGTGTACAGGTTTGATTGACAGCTAAGCCGACAGGGGCAGCTAGACACAAACTTGTGGTGAGAACTGCTGTTTACAAGGACTGACAGTTTTGTTAAGAATGATCCTAAGACAATTTCACATCTCAACTTACTGGTGCTGACATTTGTTTTGAAACTGTTCAGTGTGCTGCAGCTGACTAAAAACTGACTTCTGCATGCATCAAGTGACTTAAAGTCACCAGGTTTCAGTAAGCTGAGGTCTACAACACTGTAAAACATTATGCAGTCATTGAACTGTATAAGTTAACTAATGTGAATATGTAGGTTGTATTAATTACAAGTTCATTTAACTTTGATTTTTTTCTTTTCGAGCCCCTGCAACAACACAACATACACATGAATTGTTCTGACTCAATTTGAAATTATGAGTTGCTGGACATGATTTAAGATGACTTAGCAGCAACACGAAACCCCATCGAGCCTCGCTTGCAACTCTGGACCAGTTTTTTAATTGGTCTATGCAGTTAATTTCTCTGTCAACTGCATGTTCACTGTGCTGATTCCACAACATTGTCTGTAAATGCATTCCCAAAAAACTCCACAGAACTGTGGCATTAATGACAAGTTTACAGCATCCTTGCATGGTTTGATTTTTACTTAATTTTTTTATTTGGAGAGCAAAGGGTGAACCATGCCATGAAGTATTACAAATCAAGTGAATAGCAGGTCACTGACAGTGATAATAGAAAGACCATTGTGTATACTGTATTTAGTGATTACCTTTATGATTATTACTGCGTTCACTATAAAGCACTGTTCAAAAATGGCATTATGGTGATTGGATGTAATATCAGGTGATGAACACACAAAGGTGTGTGTGTGTGTGTATGTGTGTGTGTGTGCAGTCTGCTTGTGTGAGCCACAGCTGCTCAGGCTATAGGCTGTGTGTCTATTGCAGAGAGAATCTGCTGTTTAATTACCTTCAGCGGAAGCACTAGAGCATAATTACTTTGTGTTTCAGTGTTTTCCTGCATGATTGGGTTCACTGGCATTTCAGCAGCAGCACACCGCTTCCATCATGATGAATGTGACAGGTGAGGCCATTTCTGCCTGGGTGGATGGGGATGGATGGATCGGAGGATGGATAGGTGGATGCAGACAGTGATGCACGGATGTGCTCATCAGGGAAAGGAGAACAAAGAATTGTGAATCCAGCTGGGGAATCTGGGAGGATGGGGATTCCATTTTTGTGCTTTGATGTGACTGCACGGTGCAGCCAACATGCCAACATTGAAATGAATCCAGGGAGTGTTGGAAAGAGGTTTTAGCTGCAATATGTTTATGCTGCTTCAGCGTGATGTATAATCACCTGTGATATTCAACATTCTGCACATTCTTCCTGATCCTTCAGCAATTGGCCATAATGGAAGATTCAGACGTCTACTTTCTGTGTTATCGTCTATGTAAGATTCAGGGTGTCAAAAAATTCATGTTAAAACGATAATTATCTGGAAAGTTGTAGGAGGCTCACACTGCTTACCCTGACATATGCTGTTTCACATGTGTCCTTGTTTCTCTGAAAGTTAGAACAGAGATGACAAGTACAAAATTAGCACAACCCATAGATCTACAGAACAGTCGCATTTATAGAAAAACTTCTATGACATGCAGCACAGATTCTGACTGCCTGCTGTTAAGTTAACTGGGCCTCTACAAGCACTGCTCAGCAAACACCTGCGACATCACCATCGCTGTGCTTCTTTAGAAAGCTTCAAAACATATTGTACATGATACTTTCAGAACGCATAAGGGGTGATCATTCCTAAACTCATCCTGCCAGGTCTGCATAAAAGTTTAATTTATATTCACAGAAAGAAATGTAAAACAGGGAATTCTAAAATTGTATTTTTTAATTGTCAGAACAATTGAAAATGAAGAGCTAATACTTTTGCAGTTACACAGATACTTTTACTTTGGTAAATCATCTGACCACTCCTCCTTTCACCACCTGTCTACACTGTACATAATGTTACCTGTAGAGCTCTGGACGTCACATGACTACTTCTGTTAATGCAAGAGCATAAGTTAAGATGGATGGTACTACTGTGGATTTCCAGCTGCCAGAGTTTATTTCCAATTAAACTGAACACTATGTTAGAAAACTCCATGGATTAAACAATTTTGACTCTTCCAATGCTCCTGGAGTCTTTTTGAGACATAGTTAAACAACCAGGAATGAACAGTGTTACGGACCTGTAGCCCCCGCTTGTGCCTCTATCACCTCACACTGGAGTCACAGAGACAAGGCACAGATAAACCAAAAAATCAATACATGGTGACATTTTCTAAATCTGGAGAGTCATTTGACAACACTCAACCAAACTCTGGAGGTATCTCCCAAATCCCCACAGACTCCTTTACACCACTGGATACTATGCATTGGAATATTTACACAGTCTACATCAAGGTGTATGGGGGGGGGCACATTTACATTTTTCCTTCAAAGGACACTGAATATAACTTTGACCCAACACCTCAGACTCTGACTGCTGATGGTGCTGCTGTTGAAGACAAACCAAACAAGTTCTATCAGGTCTGGTTCTTTATTTATCTGGATACTTAGAAGAGTCTAAGAAGAAATGTAAGTACTTACACTTGAGTCACTGGCTATCTCTGTGAAGTAAGTGTGTGTAAGTGACACATGACAGGCACAAGCTGGACTACGGACCTACTATCCAGCCATATTGTCACTTTATCAAAGTTAATAGTAGCAACAAGCAAATAAGCAAAAAGCATTTAACGGTAAACGGCTACTCCCATCAGCCAAAGACATGCAGTTAGGTTAATAAGGTTAGGTTATAAGATCAACTGAGAAAACACCTGTTTTCAGCTTTGTGAAAATGTCATTTATCACACGTCACTGTGGAAGAAATGGAGAGAATGGTTTGAAATTCATGTTTGAGCACTGGCAGTAGCATTACTCCTTTCTGAGACCACACACAGTCTGTTTTGCCAGCAATGAAATATTTACTAAATTACAACTCTGAGGTGCTTGTACTTTGGTGGAATATTTCAATTGATGCTGTTTTCTACTTGTACTCCACTACAAAGACAAATACTGTAGTTTTTACTCCACTACATTTGTCTGTGAGTTACAGTAACCACCAAGAAGAATATCCATTTAGCTGGATTATAATAATCACTTCCTCTAGTGTAAACAGAGGACTTTCTTTATTTTTCATTTCACTTGTTACACATAACATTCTGCATTTTTGCTTTAAACTCTAGTTTCCTCCCATTCCCAGTCTACACAAACCTATAATATAGATGCTGTCAGAGTTGTTTCCTCGTTACAGATGGACCAATAACTTGTAACTGTGTGTAAGTACAATACATGAATGTCACTTTCCTCTCAGAGCTGTGCTGTCTCGAGTTCAGATAAGAGGATCTTCAGGGGACAGCTGTACAGCAGCAGTGCTAGCCCACCGACTATTCACATGCAAGTTGAGCTGTGTACTAGGTCACGCCCTCTCAAGCTGCCCAAGCATGAAAAGAAAAAAAGAAAAAACTGTTTTTTTTACCCTACAGTCCAGACATAAAAAAAAAAACTACCCCAAAAATCTTAATTTTATATTGATCATGAACACTCAATTCAATTGTCTGTTTTTTCTAGTAAGAGGATTGTGTGTGATTCAGTGTTGGTGATGCACTGGGGGCCCGTAGCAAACCCCTTCAAAAAAGCATTTAGACCATCCTGAAACTCTCCCTTAGCAAGCAAGACTAATGAAGCACTTTTAGCTTCAGCATCCCTTTAAGGCAGGTGACCTGTTCCACCTATTGAATAGTGTAAGCAAGTCCCGTTGACTCCACAGTTAATATTTCCTGACCTGCAAGGTAATTTAAGATGAACAAATCAATCCTGCTCTCCACTCTGCACTGTGTGCTGTGCATTGTCTTTAGACAGAATTATGAAATATTTCCATTAAAAAAACATAAAAACAAAGTCGGTAACACCTCTGATGACAGAAGCAATCCCATATGCCCAGAGCCCTCATTCCACATGCACCCTGTGATGTCTCTGCTTTTTGAATTAAACACTATATACTGTGTTACATTTGTAGCTTTCTGATCTAAACAGGAGTGGAGTGCTTCACTGTGAACATAAAATGTCATCTAGTTCTTGACTTCAGTACCTTGAAGATGAAGATGCCACGATTGACAAGTGGCAGAACTCACATTACATGCTGTGTATGGGACTGTGTAGCTGCACACCCATGTGGACCCCCATCCACTACAAAGTTAACAAATGTGGATGATCGGTGTATATTCCAATGTGCCCTATAAATAAGGTGAAAGAACTGCCTCCATCCCTGACAGCGTCCACACATTTGTCAAGTCCTCCTGCAATGGAGATGATGGAACACAAAAAGAGACCCTGTCAGACTGAGAGGCTCCTTTACTTCTCGTCCGTCATCAGACCTCCAGCGGGGGCCTCCTGCCCTCCCTCATGGTGCCACAGGAGAGGTGCTTGGGCATGGGCCACTTAAACACTGACAGAACTCCTGCCTGGATAGTTTATCATCCAGACCAGACAGAACCAGGGGGGAGCAGGCAGGGAGCAATGCTCTTTATGGGGAGCACAGAAGTGATACTCTCTCCATCTTTCTTCTGCTACAGATAGATGTTCACATCCTGTAAACAATGAGGTTGTTGTGTCACTATTCAACAGTATTTTTATGGAAAATGTGTCTCATACTCAGACATTTTATATTCACTGAACACAAAAAAAGTAAAAAACTATATGTGTAACTGCTTCACATGAACAATGTCATGAATGTTAAAATAAATATTATAACTTCAATGCACGAAACAAGAAGTTTACTTTTAGTCACTAGCACAGTGAACACAATTTATTGGTGTAGAGAGTCCAATCCAACCCTCATGGACTTGGGAGGTTTCAAAATGTACATCACACATTAGCCTCAGTGGGCTTTAGAATATGTACAGTAAGCATTCAGATAAGGAAAAACTCCTTCCATCCTGACAGACATGCAGCAGATGCTGTGTGTATAGGACAGAGCAACATAGTAAATGTGTTGTAATGTTGTAAAAAAAATAGTGAAAACTTCCAAGATGTAAATGCTTTTACTGTAAATGTGTTCTATGCTCAGCAACTGCTCTCAAATTGTATGTTAACACAAAACACATTTAGCCTTGTTGTTTAACAAGGAACACATACAGTACATATTAGAATATTGTTCTGCAGTACATGCTTTACATCAGGGGTGCCCAATACATTGATCACGATCAACCAATAGATCGTAAAGGTAGTGCAGGTAGTTCGCTATTGAAAAAAATCTGATGTTATTTGATTGACAGGGCAGCCAGTCTGAAATCTCCTCTAACACACAGGTTACCACAAGCTACAGCAAAACTACAGCAAACTAGGTGAAATGTTGAGCTTGATTTATTCGCATCAAAATTTTCAACACTGTTCCGCCTACTTGTCTGCTGCTGAGGATGAGATACGGCACTACAGGTTGACAGTCAGCTCAAGTCGAGTGTCCACAGACAGTTTTGGAATTTAGCTCACAAGCCGAAAAAGTGTGGGCACCCCTGCTTTTCAGTCCAATTGCAAGTGCAAACTCTTTGAGTGAAGGTTTTATGGGTGTGTCCAGCAATCTTTATGCAATTTTCATGACCAGTAGTGTTACAGGCCACAACAGACACAACCAGGTGAAATGTGGAGGAAAGGTGGATAATATTGGCCACTGAACTATGATTTCTGCCTTTGCCCTGATGCATCCTGACAACTCAGATTCTGACAACCTGAGCCTGTTTATTCTGAGAACTTGACCCTGATTGTCCTGACTCTTTGTTTCTGGATTTGGACCATGTTTCTGGACTTTGATTGTGGAATGGATTTGTTTAGTAGATTGGATTTGTGGCATCAGACTTTTGAACAGTTTATGTGTTTGGACTTTGGATTTTGGATCTCTGTCGTAGTGCTTGTGTACAACATGGACAGCATGTACTGCTTCCCTTCCCTCACCTACACTCTGCTGAGGAAAGTAACCAGCTTCATACTCACCCGACGTTGAATCCACCTTTACATGGATCTCCACTCAAGACACCATCATTCTATGTAAGCCTCTTGCAATTTACCACATTGCCAGTTGTCTGGTGCATCCTGTGCTAACTCTGTTTCCTGTGTTCAGTGTTCCCTGGAGCCACCTACTGATGTGGACGTATCTCCAGTTTCCCATCTAGGATCCGACCAGCCGGACGTCAAAATCAACAATCAGAAGACAGAGGGAAAAGTTACACTCGGTCTTTCTCCAGAAACTGGTATGATTAGAAGTCCTGGCTAACTGGCTGTCCTGAGATCGGCGCTTTGTTGGAGACATCTAAGACAGTGCAGAATGAGCTGTTTGACTGCATGCTCTCAGTTGAAGCACACGGGAGAAATTTACTTATAAATAGCAAATGACTGAAAACACAAACTGTGCATTTTTACATTAATTTTATCTTTAAAGTAGTGTGATGCATGAGAATGGTGCTTTGGCTAATACTAGTGGAGAGCCTATACATGTATTAAATTAAAGGACAGGAGTTCAATTCAGTTTATTTAAATAACGCCAAGTCACAACAAAAGTCATCTCAAGAAAACCCAACAGACAAACCTGAGCAGCACTAGGAGACAGTGGAGAGGAAAAATTCCCTTTAACAGAAGAAACCTCCAGCAGAACATGGCTCAGGTTGAGCGGCCGATTGGGGTGAGTGGAAAGAGGAGAGAGAGGGTTATACTGTAATAAGGTTTCAGTTTTATTTAGAGATAATTGTAGTTAAAAGCTCATAGAACACAGGTACATGCCCGAAAACTGGATCTATGTAGGATTCTGCTGTATGTTTTGTTTCCCTGCCTCCTCTGTCAGCTGCCAGGAACTGAACGAGCCTGGATTCATACAGGTATTACAGATTTAATACATTTTCCTGATAAAGCGAGAAAGCATGAATAGACTAGCAGCTACATGGAAAATGCTATGTTTCTTGCAATGTTTGGCAATATGAATATTGCTACACAGCTTAATGAAAGCTACAGGGTAGGACATAATGAGATGACATAATGAGTAGGGTGACAAAAACCGACACATTTTGTTTAAGATGATGGACTGCATTAAATTCTGTGGTGCGTTTGAGCTAACAATCCTGGCTTTTTCATTGGGCTTATGGACTTTGTTGGATCCCTGGATGCAGCAGTACATGACCATCTGCAGACTGTAACTGTGTGTAAGGGGACATCTAAGGCAGTGCAGAGTAAGCTCCTACTGCCGACTGCCCTGCCAACTGCTCCATGGTCTCTCCATTTGCACTATATCTGGATAAGAGCATCAGCAGGTTCTATCACAAACGCTACTTTGGACCAATATGAGCACTAAAATTACACTGCATCATAATCAGCATAAATACAGCCAAAGCCATGCCTCTTCTCCCACACCACTGCAATCAAGTTCACCCAGTTCCAGAAGCATTGCTAAAGCAGACACAGCCTTAAAAAACAGACTAGCACCAGACGAACACTGGTATTGCGCCTGTAAAGAAATATAATCCACTGATGCACCAACAATGTCTGTAACTATTCATCATTATTTTTGCAACAAATTTCTCACACAGTTTTTAGTGCATAGGTATTATTCAGACATTTAGAAAGTGGAGGACACAGGAATAAGCTGTTGGTTGAACAACGTTTTGTTTTTTTCAGTTGGCAAGAGATTGTAGCTGAGCTCTACATAAAAAGCAGATATGTTTATGAGAATGTTGTGATGATTACCTCAGGCTGTGGTTAGTTCTTGGCTTCAGGTATAAAAGCAGACAATGGAAGGGCCTCAAGGACAAAAGCAGTACAAGTATTTTAGTGTTTACATGTACTGATAGTGGGAGGGGTTCACTATATGTAACTCTGCTCTGATTTACTCAGACAATAGAATTCTGTTCCAGCTACTGAAATAAATTTACCCCAGTGCCTCTGAACTGCACAAAACCTTGCTTTCCAAGCCCAAAATCAGCCCTCACAGATGGATCTTTTTTATTTTCTTGGAAAACAGATAGGGAATAATTACAGTTTGCAGTGGGAAAAAAAACAGTCATCTAAATTAACCCACGCGCACAGAGCAGAGAAACTTTGCTAATTAAACATTCATTAACTTGTTGGCGTTTACAGGCACATGGACAGAATGGCAGCATTTTACTGCTCGCTCAATGAAATGAATTCTGTTTCCAGACACCTCCAGAGACATGTTAATTAAATATGTCATGTAGATGAGGATGTAGTCTTCTCGGTATACAGGTGTATACACCCTAAGAGGATCAGGGGGTAAGGAATGAATGTTGTGTGTCATTTTGTCAAAAAAGCAACACATTTCTCAGTTTAGCACTGCGACGACATAGGTGATGTCCTAATACCTTTAATAAAATTATGACCTGTTTTAATTCAACTACAAGAAGTGAAATATGGAAAAATTAATTTCAATGTAGAATATTCTCAGATTGTATAGTGACATTTCAAAGGTCTCTGACGTTGGTCAAGCATTGATCCTACCAGATAAGCAATGAAGGGAGGATCAAATTAATAACTACTGTGAGAGGTATTTTATGGCCAGATGGTGGAACTAGATAGAAAGTCAGAGGATCACCAGACTATTACAGTTCAGTCTAGGGAACTTGAATGTGTGTGACATATTTCATGCCTTTCTTTATCACGTCTTGACATGACAATATTTATCAGGTGCTGTTTGAGGCACGTTCTCACATTTAGATATAAAGAAATGTGTTAAGGTTATATTGCATTGCCCCTGTTTTTCCTGGAAAGGAGTAGAAATTTCAACATCAAAATTTTGATTAAAAAATAAAGTCTGCTCATGCTTCTTGCAGAAGGTGGTGCATGCATCCCGATTTTAGAAAAACAACATAAAAACGTGTTGAATATGACATTTACATATTGAAACTGCATGTTACAACTACAGCTTTCTTCTTCACAGTAACCAGTAGTCCACAGCACCCACTACAGTGTTGGAGAGCAACAGCACCAATGAAAGGGGGCTTCTGCAAGTATGAACATCAGCTGCTGTGAACAAAATGCACTAATCCACAGAGAAGTTCACACATAGTCCAATTTCATAGGGGAGGAATAAAATAAAATAAAACTAAAATTAAAAAATGCTGAAGAGAGGCTGATGTAAAATTACACCAGACTCGTTTTACACAGTCTGTAAGTCCATCTAACTCTCAGACACACAGACACACTCAGCAGTTATGTCTATTTCATGAAGCCAGAAAGAGAAAGACGGAGTGAAAAAGTAACATCAAGGGACCCCCACAGCAGAGGAGCTTTAGCCTTGAGGTTGAATTAATGATCAGCACAATTAATCTTTTATAAGGAGTAATAGTTAGCCTAGCTGGGGTATTTGCAACAACATGGAACAAGATGTCATCTGACTTTGTAGCAGTGTTAACACACACATACACAAGCAGTTTTTCCATGGAAAGAATAAAGTGATGAATTCAGATTTCTCCTCTCCTGCATCTCAGAACAGTCACATATTTATTAGTGCTGATGTGAAGGAGGTAAACAAATGCAGCCGAGTGGATTAGGTTCACGCCTCCTATTGATCACTAGTGTGGTAAAAGTAAACTCATATTTGACTCATATTTCTTCAGCTGTCATTAAGTATGGCCAAGACAGCATGTGTTCACTGGAAGCGGCTGTGAATGTCCACCGCACGCAGTGCTGCAAAGAGGACTAAAACACCGCTTGAGTAGGAGGCTTTCTGCTGGTTTTATTTAAATGGGAGCTAAATTATTGGTGTAAAAATCTAGTCAAAGCAAAATGTGTGTGTGTGTTATCTTTCATGTGCAATGCAAAGGGTTCATGGCTATGTTAGATGGTGACACGGAGTCTTTGAAATGTATCATCTCCTGTGCTAACTAATGGAAATGCTTGTATGAGTATGTAAATAGGAAGGTGGATTTGAATCTACATAATACATCTTCTTAATCCAAATTAAAAAAATACCAACAAATGAAAAGCAGATTGTAGCTAACTGCTTCACATCTGGCCTACCTCTGATGAAAGGTTTACAGTGACCATGAAATGTTTATCTCTTCCAGATCACTAATTACATTCACTTTACTGTTGTGGGGTAAAAAGAAGGTATCTCTTAAATGAAATTATCCAGTCTGTTAAAAGGTCTTAGTGTCACGGGCTGGAAAATAGTCCTAAAGAATAAGTCTGGCAATATTCAATGATTAGTTTCTTTTAGGAAATTCATGTTCGGAACCAAGTCAACCATGAACACATCTCACTAATCAAAGACCTGATACATCTTCTTCCTCTGTACCATAGACAGCTCGAGCTCCACTGTTGTGTAAAAATATTAAAACATGTTGTTTCACTGGCTGACATGTATAGGAGGAATGGTTACCAACAGCAACTGAGTAAGTAGGAAGTGAACCACTACAGGGCAGACCTTGAGTTAACCATCCAGTGGTTATCCGGTGCGGATTGTTTGCTGCTCCTGCTCCTGCTCCTGCTCGTTGGGTTTGATTTACGAATTAATTTCTGAACTCTAAGCTCACTCATTTACTGATTTTT